>CM057225.1:22054156-22654156 GCA_029891385.1 Erythroxylum novogranatense
ACTTGGAGGTGAACCTCGGATCTCTATCAGAAACTATAGAAATCGGAATCCCATAAAGCCTGACTACCTCATCTATGTATTTCTTGGCCAAAGCATTTAAGGAATCTGTCTGCTTAATTGGCAAGAAATGTGCTGACTTGGTTAGCCTATCCACAATCACTCAAATTGCATCATGTTTCCTGTGGGTTCTGGGCAACCCCATCAAGAAATCCATCATGATCTTTTCCCACTTCCATTCCGGAATAGACAAAGGCTTAAGCTTGCCTAAAGGTGCCTGGTGTTCATCCTTCACTTGCTAACACACTAAGCATCGACTAATATACTCTACAATATCCTTCTTCATTCCTTTCCACCAAAAGTGTTCTTTCAAATCTCTATACATTCTCGTACTCCCTGGATGCATTGCATAGGGAGCATTGTGCGCCTCATCAAATATCTCATCTTTCAACTCTAATGAGTCCGGGACACATAATCTGTTTCTTACCACCATCAGTCCATCTTCTCTTATCTCAATTTTTGAAGGTTTACCCTTTTTAATCTCTTCTTTGAGCCTGCTCAAATGCTCATCCTATTCCTGCAATTCTTTAATCTTCTCATTTAACACTGGCCTTACCCTAAAGTTAGCCAATAAGCTCCCAAATTCATCTTGCCTCAAAGTAACCCGAATTTTGGCTAATTCCTTCAACAAAGGAACATATACTGTCTACACCTGTGCCATGGTCGATTTTCTACTCAGTGCATCCACTACTACATTAGCTTTCCCCGGGTGGTAGTCTATCATCAAATCATAATCTTTCAAATAGCCCAACCATCTTCTCCGCCTTCAGATTCAACTCTTTCTCGACTCATCATATACTTGAGACTTTGTGATCCAGAACACCTTGGTAAGGACTCCATATAAATAAGGTTCCATATTTTCAATGCAAATATTTTGGCAGCTAATTCCAAATCATGCGTAGGATAATTCATCTCATACGACTTTAATTTCCTAGAAGCATAAGCAATGACTCTATCTCCTTGCATCAATACACAGCCCAATCCTTTCCTAGAGGCATCACTATACACTGTATACCCATTGCTACCTGAAAGCAAAGTCAAGATCGATGCAATTGTGAGCCTATTCTTCAATTCCTCAAAACTGCTCTGACACTCCTCTGTCCACACAAACTTCTGATTCTTTCTTGTCAATTTGGTAAGTGGAGCCGCTATTATGGAAAAGCCCTCCACAAACCTCCGATAGTATCCAGCTAAACCAAGAAACTCCTTACTTCTGCTATATTCTTAGGTGCTTCCCATTTCACCACGGTTTCTATTTTCTTTGGATCCACATGTACTCCTTGTTCTGAGATCACGTTTCCGAGAAATGCTACTTCCCTTAGCCAAAATTCGCATTTGTCGAATTTTTCATACAATTCATTTTTCCTCAATGTCTCCAAGGCAATTCTCAAATGCTCTTCGTGCTCCTTATCACTCTTAGAATAAACCAAGATATCATCAATAAAGACAATGATAAATAGGTCCAAGAAAGGCTTAAAGACTCGATTCATCAAGTCCATAAAGGTTGCAGGGGCATTGGTCAATCCGAATGGCATAACTAAAAATTCAAAGTGCCCATACCGTGTTCTGAAAGCAGTCTTTGGCACATCAGACTCATTTATCCTCAACTGTGGAAACCCGATCTCAAGTCTATCTTGAGAAGACTTTGCCCTTGCAATTGATCAAACAAATCATCTCAGGCGTGGAAGTGGATATCTGCTTGACAAAGACTGATTAAGCTTCCCGTAATCCACACACATCCTCAATGATCCATCTTTCTTCTTCAAAAGGGACCGAGCTCCCCAAGGTGAAGAGCTCGGTCTTATGTACCCTTTCTCCAACAACTCTTCCAATTGCTCCTTAAGCTCCTTCAATTCTGTTGGAGCCATTCGGTAAGGCGGAATAGAGATCGGTGCAGTACCTGAAAGAAGCTCAATGGAAAACTCAATTTCCCTAAGTGGTGGTAGTCCTGGTAATCCCTCGGAAAAGACATCCGAGAATTCCGTGACTACTGGAATGTCTTCTAGCTTCCCTCTATCTGCCCTTGTGTCTACCACATAGGCCAGAAATGCCTCACATCCCTTCCTCATCATCTTCTCTGCTGTCAGAGCTGAAACAATTCTAGGCAGGCTAGCTTTTCTGTCCCCTATAAATATCACTCTTCTGCCATTATCCAATTCGAATTTCACTGTCTTCTGTTTACAATCCATACGAGCATTGTACTTCTCTAAAGTGTCCATACATAAAATCACATCCAATCCTCCCATCTTCTATAAAAATGTTCTTCATTGTCTTAAGTTTCTAACGACACCAAACTCATTCCATTTGGTTCAGAAACATGGAAGTTATACCCTAAAAATTTTGGGACTAACCTTATGTTAAAACTATAATCTATACTCAACTTCCATCCAAAATTTGATATCTTTAGAGACTGAATCAGAACTTAATTTCTTCATAAACCTTGTATACCTATGTCTCTAGTTTATAAATAATCAAAAATAACCTCATTTGGACATCTACAGAAAAAGTTATGCCCAAAATACCAAAATATGTCGGTTTAGGAAAATGGCCTCTCGCCACAAGCGAGAAAGTCGAGCAGCCATGCCACAAGCGCATAAAGAGCAGCATGACGTCTTGAGGCCAAAATCCTCCCGAAAACCTATTTTTCCACATTCTTCAACTATAAACTTCCCATCTTTCAAATCTAGCTCATCTTAACCCTAAATCATCATTCCTACCTTAATTCTAAACTCATTCCAACCCAAAATCATTCACAAACACAACAAAATCAAAAATCCTAGAAGATCATAACACTTTGTACATCATTCAACCTCATTTTCATTTCCAACTATCATTAAACATGGTTAATCCAACCAATGAAGAAGGAAAGAATGCTTGCACTTACTTGTTTGGCTTCAAACTCCTCAAGTTCTACAAGATCTTCAAAACCCTAAGTCTTTCCCCTTCTTTTTTCCTCACACCCACGACACTCCTTCTCTTCCTACAAACCAACCATTTCTTCTTCTAATTTACCCTCTTAATGATTGAAAAAGACCCTTATGCCCTTCCACTTATGCCTTAAAACTTAAAGGTTTAAGTGATCTACCAAAATTACCCCCCATGCTTTCTTACTACATTTATACTTTAATTCCATCAATTCAACAAAAATTCCTCCTAACATCGACATGCTAATTACTCCAAAATAATTAATCTAACTAGACCTCAAAATAAATTAAATCATGCTTAATACAATAAAGTAATAAAAAAATTTCGGGGTCCAACACAAATCCATACACATTACATTGTTCAACACTTGATTAAACTCTAATCAAGCAAATCTAACTACAAAGTAATAAACCCTAACTCAAAAGTTCATAACAATGTAGTTAAATGTGACAAAGTAAACTACTAATCCAAAAAACACATTAAATGTCCAACATTTGATTAGACTATAATCAAGTAGCTTCACTACAAGTTACAAATCCTAGACTTAAGAATTCATAAACCGTAGCTAAACTACAGATTAAGCTACTTCCCTTTGAAGCTCGGTAAACTCCAGTCGTCACTACATCTTCAGGAGAAAATAAACACCTAACCACGCATTACAACCGAAAACTTCACAACTCGTGATGAATCCAAGCTACTCATGGTGGAGTCGGCAGTGGAAATGAAAAGGAAAACCTATACAAAAAATTCTTCCCAGGGAACCCTGGGTGGTGAGGTCGTGAATCTCTCTTCTTTCTTCTTTGTTCTCTCTTAACTCGTATGTATTCTTTCTTCTTTCTTCTTTATTCTTGGATCGCTCGCTGCAGTGTGTTCTCTTGGTTGGCGTCGCGGCATGCTATTCTTGGATCACTTGCCGCGGCGTGTTGCTTGTAGCATGTCGCGACGTGCGAACTTCTTCATGTGCCGCGACGTGTTAACTCTTCTGATCCCTTTGACTCTTCTTTTCCCCTACAATATAAAACAACAATTTGCAGTATCAATTGTCCTTGAAAAAATTATAATGGAATTAATGTCAATTTGCAACAATTTTGCTATCAAATTGTATAATGTATGAGCCCATGCAAGGGGCTAATTAAAGCACAAAAATCACAAATTAAGAGTCAAAAAGCACATTAAAAACTATGAAAGTGTAGCCAATTTATGTAATAAACTTGGGCTCAATCATACCTCCTCAGCATAGACACATGAAAAATGTTATGTATCTGTGGCGATTTTGATAGCAGCGCCAACCTATAAGCTAGTGGTTCGATCCTCTCAAGAATCTTGTAAGGACCTACATATCTTGGACTCAACTTGCCCTTCTTTCCAAACCTCATGACTCCTTTCCAAGGAGACATCTTAAGAAATACTTTCTCACCAACTTCATATTCCATCTCCTCTCGGTGCGTATCATTATAGCTCTTCATCCTATCCTGAGTTGCCTTAAGTCGTTGCTTAATCAAATTGACCTTGTCCACTATCATCTGAAGTAACTCTGGCCCTATGAGTTTCCTTTCTCCTTCTTCATCCCAATATATCGGAGTTCTACATCTACTCCCATACAGTGCTTCATAAGGAGCCATCTGAATGCTTGAATGATACGAATTATTATAAGCAAATTCGACCAATGGCAAATGTTCATCTAAAGCTCCTTTAAAGTCCATCACACATACCTTGAGCATTCCCTCAAGTGTCTGAATGGTCCTCTCCGATTGACTGTCCTTATGGGGATGAAAATCTGTGCTAAAATTCAACTTGGTCCTGAGAGCCTCTTGCAGGCTTCCCTAAAATCTCGAAGTAAATCGAGGATCCCTGTCTGAAACTATAGAATCTGAAATCCCATGCAATCTCACTATCTCATCAATGTACTTCTTCGCTAACACATGCAAAGAATCAGTCTGTTTAATTGCCAAAAAATGTGCTGACTTCGTTAACCGATCAACAATGACCCAAATGGCATCATGCTTCCTACTAGTCTTGGGCAAACCCATCAGAAAATCCATAGTTACCCGTTGCCACTTCCATTCAGGAATGGATAATGGCCTTAACTTGCCAGAAGGTGCCTGGTGTTTAGCCTTGACTTGCTGACACATTAGACACTTGCTCACATATTCTACTACATCTTTTTTCATGCCTTTCCACCAAAAATGCTCTTTCAGATCTCTATACATCCTGGTGCTACTGGGGTGCATGGCATAAGGCGCATTGTGTGCCTCATTCAAAATCTCATCTTTCACCTCCTTGACATTCGGGATGCAAAGTCTGCTTCCGACAACCCTAAGTCCATCACCCCTCACTAACACTTCAGATTTCTTGCCATTCTGAATTTCTTCTCGGAACTTACTCAATTCTGCATCCTGTGCTTGTAACTCCTTAACTTTCTCCCTGAGTATCGGCCTCACTCTGAAATTACAATCACACAATCCGGTTCCTCCCATTTCAAAATTATTCTAAGCTTTTCCATTTCTTCCAATAACGACAAATACACTATTTGTACATAAGCAATGGAAGATTTCCTACTCAAGGCATCCGCTACCACATTTGCCTTTCCTGAGTGGTATTCAATCATCAGGTCATAATCCTTGAGCAACTCTAATCATCTTCTCTGTCTCAAATTCAACTCTTTCTGACTTAACAAATACTTGAGACTCTTGTGATCCGTAAAAATCTTCGTCTGCATCCCATACAGATAATGTCTCCAAATCTTCAGGGCGAAAATCACTGCTGCTAATTCCAGATCATTGGTTGGGTAATTCAGTTCATAAGGCTTTAGCTGCCGCAAGGCATAAGCTATTACTTTGTCTCCTTGTATCAATACACATACCAAACCCTTCCTTGAAGCATCACTATAAACTGTATAACTTTCCTCTCCTATAGGCAAAGTCAGAATTGGAGCACTTATCAATCTGCGCTTAAGCTCCTCAAAGCTCTTCTGACATTCATCACTCCAAATAAACTTCTGATTTTTCCTCAATAACTTAGTCATCGGAGCAGCTATCATTGAGAACCCTTCAATAAATCTCCTATAATACCCTGCTAGACCTAGAAAACTTCTTACCTCTGCCACTGTCGTCGGTGCATGCCAATTCACAACTGCTTCAATTTTCCTTAGATCAACATGTACCCCATCTTTAGAAATCACATGTCCAAGGAAAATCACTTCGTGAAGCCAGAATTCACATTTGCTGAATTTGGCATAAAGCTCTTTCTCCCTTAATCTCTACAACACTATCCTAAGATGTTCCTCATGTTCCCCTTCACTTTTGGAAAAACCAGAATATCATCGATAAACACTATAACAAACCGTCCGAAACTCAAAGACCCTATTCATAAGATCCATAAATGCAGCCGGAGCATTGGTTAGTCCGAATGGCATGACTAGGAACTCATAATGCCCATAACGAGTCCTAAAAGTCATCTTGCTTACATCAGACTCCTTGATTCTCGAAATGATGATAGCCTCGACTCGAGATCAATCTTAGAAAGACCTTGCTCCTATAATCGGTCAAACAGATCATCTATCCGAGGCAGAGGGTACTCGTTCTTAACAGTCACCTTGTTGAGTCTTCGATAATCAATACACATACGCCATGTCCCATCCTTCTTCATAACAAACAGAACTGGTGCTCCCCATGGTGACGAACTCGGCCGTACATACCCCTTCTCTAATAGTTCCTCCAACTGTTCCTTGAGTTCCCTCAATTCAGCTGGAGCCATTCTATACGATGGTATAGAAATAGGTGCGGTTCCAGGAATCAAGTTAATAGCAAACTCAACTTCCCTCACCGGTGGCAAACCAGATAACTCCTCTGGGAATACATCTGGAAAATCCTCTAACCTTGCTTCATTCACCTCAGTATCTACAACATGCGCCAAGAAGGCTTCACACCCTTTTTCCATCATTCTGTCGGCTAACAAAGCTGAAATAATTCTTGTCGACGGCATTCTCCTGTCTCCTCTAAAAATTACCTTCTCATCATTTCCCAGATTAAATTCTACCACCGTAAGACCACAATTCAACTTCGCATGATACTTTTCCTTGGCATCCATACCCAGTATCACATCTAAACCCTTCAGCTCTAGAGGCAACAAGTCTACTACACCCTCAATAACCAATTCACAGTCTCTATACACTCGACTGATTATCACATTCCTCCCTAGAGGTGTACTAACAATCAAAGGACTACTCAAAGGCATTGAATTCACAGCATGTAAAGTCATACTTGCATAAACAAAAGAATGCGTCGAACCAGAATCAATTAATACAAATACTGTAGAATTGAATAACTGAGCCATACCTGTGACAACCTCAGGAGTAGTTGCAGCTTCCTCTCGGCACATGGCAAATACCCTGGCTTGCGCCTGACCTCTTGGCCTCCCTAGAGGATTAGCCTTCCTCACAGCCTCCGTAATCGCCCATCTCGTGGTCGGCCAGGTCCCACTTGTTTACGCTTCTTCTTGAGGCTTCATTCATGGACCCCTCTTGCCTTACTACCTGGGGACAGTCCCTGATGAAGTTTGAAACACTCCAAAGCTCGAAAGCAAGCTCTAAGTAGCTTGAAACACTCTCCTTTATGAAATTTCCCACAATGCACATTGGGGGTTCGTGCATCTGCTTTTTCCCGTCCTTCCTGTGCCTCCCACACTCGAGGCTTGCACTGAAATTGCTCTGGGTTGCTTGTTCTTAGCAAGACCACTACTTCCCACTTCACTCTACATATGATAAGTCCTTGTACTCCTCTCAGGCGTCAGAGCACTCATCCCTTTCCTTGAAGACTGCTCACGATTCTTCCTCTTCTTGTTCACTTCAAACTTGATATTCTCTAATTTTTCAGCCTGGAGTGCGGCATCTACCAGCTGCTGGTAGTCATAGAAATTGTGGATCGACAATTTCTCCTTGATCCCAAGATGAAGTCCCCCCTCAAACTTGCGGCACTTGTCCTCTTCATTTTTCACAATGTTAGCCGCATATGATAGCTGGGTGAACTTCAGCTCGTACTCGCTCAAACTCATTTTCCTCTGTGTGAGATTCAGAAATTCTCTGGCCTTCTCTTGGATATAGATCCTCGAGAAGTACTTCCTCCGAAAAACTTCTAGAAAGTCCCTCCAGGTCAGCACTGGAGGCATAACTTGACTGTGGGACACTGATTCCCACCAAGGAGTGCATCCTCAACAAGTCAATGCATAGTCCAACTTCTCTTCACAAGACACTTCATCCGAGTCAGACCTCTCACCCTCTTCAACCATGCTTCTTCCTCCTCAGGGTTAGTAGTCCCATTGAGGTCAATAGCCCCATACTTACGGAGCTTATCATACTGTCCACTCCGATCCACTGGAGTTGGCATTGGCACTTGTGACCCTTGACCTATAGCATAGGTAAATGCCTGGGCAAAGGCTTGAAAGAATTGTGGGTCCATTTGAGGCATCGGAGGAGGCGGTGGAGGCTCCTCATGCTGCACACTAGGTGCCTCAAAATCTGGAGTAGAATGTGTCCTCGCATCTTGTGGGACATACGATTCATCCGTGCTCCCTTGGCGAGAGCTAGATCGAGCCAGAGCTCCCCGAGTTATTTTTCGAGGTGGCATTTCACTTCTTCAATTTAAAACCATTGAAAAATCTTTAGTTCATGCAAAACAGTTTCAAATCATGTAAAACAATTCAAAACAATGCAAGTTGTTCATTTAAAACAATGCACCTCATACTGGAAAACTACCCACTTAGTTGCCTAGGAGATCACTAAACCTAGTCTCTCTAATACCACAACTGTTGGACCCCGCTTGTTTCCGAAATCCAACTCTTGCAAAATCATGAAACTCGAGCTTCCTCTGATATCACAACTGTTGACCCCATTTTCGGAGCTCAACACTCGAAGTCTTAAACCTTGTGCTTAAAACCTGTAGGTCATTTGCTGTCATTCCACAATAGTGGTGAGCGCACACTAATCAAATGTCAAACTCACAACTTGACTTCTTCATAGAAATTAAATCTTTAAGCCTCTAGTTTGTTTTGAAGCAAAAATCATCTCAATCGGAGCTCTATAGCTCAAGACATGGTTAAAAAGCTAAAGCATGCACATACTCCAATTATGCTCTCCTAACTGACCACTCACTAACTTTATTACCTTAGAAATCTATTGCTTCAAGAATCACTTCATTTGGAGGTCAGATGAGGGAGTTATGCCCAAAAGAATATAACATGTTTATACCCTCAATCAATTTGTACCTATCTTAGCGGGATCGCCATAACTTTCAATGTAGATGTATAAATGAGTTCGTTTTTAGACATTTGAAAGAATACTTCTAGATATACAACTTTTATGAAGACCACAAAACCCGATTCTGTCTCTAAAAGTGTCAAAAATCTCCATTTCCTTAAGCTGACCCGTGAATGTCCGTTAAACGGACATCCATGTCCGTTTAACTGACATGTATCGGGTTTGGGAGCTCATTTGGCCGAGAAAGTCCGTTAAATGAACATTCATGTCCGTTTAACGGACATAGACTGAAGGGGTGTTTTTATACCTGAGAACGTCATTGGGGTTCCCCAAGGTCCCCCAATGCCTCTCTAGTGCTTCCAACTTCCATCCTAACACCATATACACTTATAATCTCCACAAATTCACTTATTCTAATGCCTAAACACTTCATAACAATCCAAAAAACAAATTCATTTCACAAACTTCTCAAGTCTCAACTCATTTGGTTCATCAAAGCCCCAATTTCCTATCAATCCCCATAGCTGTCACAACTATAAATCTTAAGCAACATCCTAAGTTGTAACACTCATATCTCTCCATTCCGACATCCAAAAATCACAAACTTCATATCTTTGGAAAGATTAAAAGATCTTCTACAACTTCCATGCAGATAAATTTTATCAATTCTACCTAAATAATTTCATAATTTCACTTGAATCCAAAACACAATCCTACCCTTATGAAAGATTGAAAATAGCAATGAAAAACTTGAAAAAGCCATAAACAACCATATTGCATTTGTATTTCATTTGCATTAAAATAAGAGTTTTACAACGCTCTAGTGGGCATTTCAAGCCACTTACAACATATTCCAAAAATACAAACTTTACAAAATCAATAATTTCTCAAAATGCAACTAAAGAATTGTTTTACAAATTCCAACTTTCAAAGATCAAAAGAACAAAAGTGCAAAATGGAGTGATGCCTTGACTCTCATCTCGATCACTTACTAACTTGCTCATCACCTGTGGGTTGGAAGGTGAGAGGGGGTGAGCTTAACGCTTGTGGGTAAAAGCTTTATAATTGGCAATAAGCAAAAACCACTTGAAACATTCCATATTATAGAAAAGTCCATAAAACATATATTTCTTAACTTTGTTAAACCAAAATCACAATTCTCATAAGTCAAGCGTTCTTCAAACTTGTCAATACATGTAAACACACAAACACATCAAAAATGGCTTGGCAAGTCCATAAACATGACGAACTACACAATTCCATATAATGATCTTGTGTAGTCGTAAACTTGAGGGACTCCATAAGGAGCTCCGAGCCACTAGCGGGCAAGCGGGAGAAGCCTTGACTTGGTCAACGTGCACGTGACAATTCTTGGATGGACTAAACCAAACCCACATAACATGCAATTCATGAACTGAAAAATATTTTTCTCAAATGGCATATTCTTGAAAACTTGTTTTTCATGCACATGACATATTTCACAATTCCACAACCAAAATCCCATACAAATCATAAAAGACATTTTTCAACTTATTCAAAAGTAACAAGCACAATAATTGCAAAGTAATTACAATTCATTCCCAAAATTCACACACAACCACATATGGTAAATTCTTAATCATTTGAAGAACAATAAAAGTTCATTTAAGAGGTAGTTGGAAAAATCATTAATAACAATTATTAAAGAACATTTAATAGCTTATTAACACAATTATAAAGATGCAACCCACCTGATTTTCCTTGCTTGAAGCTTGTTCAAGGATGTGTCTCCTCTTCTAGCTCCTCTTGCCTCCCTTCACAAAAACAAAATCCCCCAAATCAAAAGAAATCCAAATTGAAAAACCTAAAGAACCCAATACATGAAATTGATCCTAGAATAACTAAACACATCCATTTCCTAAGCTCTTTGAACCACAACCACTCCAAAAATCCAAAACCTTAAAAATCACTTACCTTGAATCTTCACCCAACAAAGGATTTTCTTGGCTCTAATGGAAGCTTGAACCTTCCTCTTTCTTTTTCCTTCTTGAATTATTTCAAAAATTACCCTTGAAGACTTAGAAAAATCAAAACCTAGTTCAACTCTCTTTTTCTCTCCTTTCCTTTCCACTAACGACACTTTCTCTCTCTTTCTCCCTCCAATTTTGTTTTTGCTTCTTTAAAATGAAAGACGACTCATTTCTCTTGCCTTTTATACCACTAATGCTTGCACAAAGTCTATTTTGCCCTTACTCAAAAGTTTATGTTCTTTCCTCCTTAAGTGACATGCCCAAAATGCCCTTAATACAATACTTTTCTGACACTTCAATTTATTCTCTTATGTCACACAACCTTATTAACATTAACAAGTCAATTAATTTCCAACACACACAAGTCTATCAAGACCTCAAAAATTAATCTAATCATGCTTAATCAAATAAAAAAAATTCAGGGGTCAACAGTGTTTAAGCACGATCGTGATTTCAGCACGATCACGACTTTGTGAAAAATCAGCCAACTCGCAATCGTGCACATGCATGATCACGACTTTGGATGTGCACGATCGCGACTTCGAAGGCTGGAGGTTGGCGAATATCCTTCATTTTTTTGGTTATATCTCCTTCGTCCGACCTCCAAATGATATGAGACTTGAACCATTGTACTCGTAACAGACTAACCTACTTATCCACCAGAAAGCATATCCATATGAAATTAATTGAGAGATATTGAGTGTTAAACATATGATAGGTCTGACTATTATCCTCTCATCCTACTCTTTGTCGATATCTGTCACACCCGTGACCATCTCTCACACCCGTGAGTCATGCACGGGCTTGAATTTTCCCTATCATGCCCATAAGTGTTAATTTTTGGACTTTCACAACCTTATCTGTCACTTCAAAATATTGTGCTCTCTAATAGCTTCTGCACCCAAGAGCATTGTGTAAGCCTTTTTTCAATCATAACTTCTTCTCTAGACCTCTAAATGACATAATTCTTGAACCAACAGATTCCTAACACACTATTATACCTCTCCATAAAAATTGGTAGCATTGTAAATTGATTTGAAAAAGGGTTGATTGAGTGAAAGTGAGGGAATCTGTTGGAATAGTATGGACTAGTATTGTTTTACTGAACATACTTTGGTATTTTTATTATATCTTGATCCGTAGGGTTCCAAATGAGATGATTTTTAATTGAGGAAACTAGAGATATAGACTTACAAATTATATGAAGAATTCAAATTTTAATTCAATCTCTAAGACTTTCAATTTTAGATGGAAGTTGAGTATAATGTATTGTTTCAGATATAAGAATAGTCTGAAAATGTTTGGGGTATAACTTTTTGATTATTGAACCAAATTGAATGATTTTGGTGTCATTATAAACTTAAGATAATGAGAAACAATTTTATAGAAGAGAGTATTGTCAAATTACTTCATTTTCATGGTCTAAATGATCAAAAACAATAGACCCAAAATTTAGTTTTTGGAAAAAATCTGAAAGTGATTCAATGAGTTATGAATTGTGATTTAATGGTTTTATTGAGGTATAAACCTAAGTATAAATTATAATTAGGTGATTTTTGAGATGGGATTGATTTTTTGACAAAACTAATAGATAAATACCCAGGATTGTCATTGAGCTTACATTGTACATATCCCATATACACATTTGTGCATAAATAAATACTTACAATTGTGCAATTAGTAATGTGTGTGCAACATGCGTATTGCATAATTTTGACGTGCAGGATAAGCATCCACATTCAAACGTTTTCAGATCTTAGAAGCAATTGTTAATTTGGAGCGTACTGTGAGTCGACTTAGATGTTCTCAATCACTGTTAGTTATATTTTAACTTTCTGCTTTGAATTGCCATTGAAAGGAAATGTGATTGTTATGATTCTAGACATTGAATGTCCAAGGCATTTGATAAATGCATGAATAATAGCATAAATGCTCCTTGTCTATGAATTTGATGATATATGTGATACACAAATTGATTATTAATGCTAGACCGAGTTTCGAAGAGAAATGTGAATATGCATATAAATGAAAAAGTGATTCTTAACTTAAATGTTGAATGCCAGACTTAGGTCCAATAAAATGTGTAAATTAAAAGAAAGTGACTGATTGAACATGTGTGATTGAAGCATTCCATTACATGAATGCATGAAAGATAAAGGCAGTTGTGATCAAAGTCGTCAGTGAAAAAGAGCTTAAAGCTCGATATGTGATAAGAGCCTTAGGCTCAGTTGTAAATGTACTCGATATTCACTAAGGAATATGGGACATTATCTGATTCAGCTCGGTATCCACAAGAGATATGGGCCAGCCTAGTATCCACTAAAGGATATGGGTTAATGAAAAAGGTACTCGATCATAACAAAGTAACAAATTCAAAGTGAGTCTCATAAGCATTGCTTACGCATGCGATATGTATGATTTAAATAGTTTGAATGATTTCTGAATGTGAAATATATGTGATTCAGCATGATTATTAATGAAATGATGTGAATCATATGAATTATATATGTTATGTGATGAGTGAGCCATCGAGGATGGTCATTCACTGAGTTCGCAAAACTCACCCAAAATTTGCAATAATTTTTGGGATCAGATGAATTACTCCGTTAGGCAAACGGAAGTATATCCACTGCATTCAAGTCAGAGGTAGAGGTTAGGATCAGTTTGTGTTTGCATTTGTATTTTCTTGTTTTTGTATCAAATTGAGTCTTCCACAATTATTGTAACAAGTATATTTGAATATTCTATTTTGTAATAACTTCCTAAAGTGGAAAGGTTTGTTAATGAGAATGATCTTGAGCGTAATAATAATAAATGTGATTTTGATGTTATGAAAGAAAAGAATGGGCCTGAATGTGATTATTGTTTTCTGCATATGCATATGATAAATGAAAAAAAATTGTACTGAGTTTTTGAGAGTTTGACTGTTCTAACATGCCACCCTAGTGGGATACGCTCTCGGGCATCATTCAGGATGTTGGGCACGTGTCTTGTGAAAGTGGAGTGTTACAATAGATCCCTCTTTAGAATTACATATTTCATCCTTAAACAAATGTTATATATACATCTATGTTTTTGCTAAATAAACCAACTCTTGGTATGTGATAGTTGGTTTGTAATTTCTAATTGGTCCGTTTGCATCTTAGTAATCAAAAGCCAAAATGATACAACTATAATGATAATAGTGGTGGTTAGACAAAAAAATCCACTAGTTTTGTATGATTTGAAGCTTTAAAATTTTATCTTGATTTAGCTTAATTTCGAAGAGACATAAACGAACCAATTTGATATCACATACAGAGTCCTTTAGGATTGTTTATTTATTGGGTAAGTTGGTACACCTAATATTCTAGGTAGCTATTAGCATTGTGGTTGATTTTAACCTTTCCTTTTTTTATCATATTTCTTTTTAAAATAAATTATGAATTCCTGCTCTTATAGGTTGTTGGTTCCACTGTAAGAAGCTTCTTACACCTCTAAACCAACTTGTGTTTCTTTATTAAATAGGATGATTATATGCTCTTAGTGTCCTATCTCCTTTTAAGGTATAGAGATGGGTGGCCATATGTTAATAACTACTTGTGTTATAGCCTCTAGTGGTACTAAGCTGGGAATATTATTCTCTTTAGGATCTAGTTTGTGTTGTATATCCCTTTGTCTTTCTACCATCTGTGCTGCATTTACCTTTTCTCCTTTTAGATTATCATGTAAACCCATAAGCTATATATACTCCCCAGTTTCGAATACCCTTCTTATAGTCTTATAGCATTTCCTTTTCTACGCTAAAGTTGGTTTCCATTAATAAGAAACTGAAACTAAATCATAATAAAGGCTATCATTATCTCCTATTCTCATTAAACGAACATTATTTGGGAGATCTTTGTTTTAACTCCATGTTTATTTATAATCTTACGTAGCCTACCCTTCTCCTTTTTGTAGTTGTTTCATCTATGCATATTGGTTTTCCAATATAACTAGCATTAAAATTGAGTCCCTTTGTAGACAAATACTCTAAGGGAATATTATGAAAGATAACCTATATGATAATACTTTCATATTTAATTTTGTCTATGTTGGTTTTAGGTTTCCAAACTTCTTGAAAAATGGGGATCCTATAAATGTGTTATGGTTTATTCTTTAACACTACATTTTCTTTTGATTTATTGGAGAATCTAAAGAGGACATGATTATCTTATGAGATCATAGCCTCCTGAAGTCTCCTTCCTTTTCATACCTTATTTGCCCATATGTTCACCATTTGAAACGGGGTCTTTTTCTATTAATGAACCCCACTAATATAGATCTTTAACTCCTGCCTCCTTCTTTAAGTATATTAATATTAGTTGAGATAATGCATTTGTCACTATCATCACTGGGGGGCAGTGTTTTAATAAGGTCTCAGATGACTTGTAGCATCCCACTCCCGCAAGACCCGAATCTGATATCGATGGTCATATCCGAGCCCGTGTCTCATGAGGGTGGTATACTAGAGCAATCAAAACCGTTCAAAACTTAGTAAGACATTTTTATTTTTGAAAACAATCGAGTGTGCGTAAATCAGTAAACAATTTAGGCCCGTGATACGTAGACATTTTGATCAAAACATAATTTCAGTCATTAAAACTCTCAACAGCATTTAATCACTTTATGCACAAAAATCCATAGCCAAATTAGGCTCCATGTCATTTCTGAACATTTTCAGTAATCACATTACAATACAACATTTATCAATTGGGCCCTCTACAATAACAGTGATATTCTGCAGAAATTGCAGAAATACAAATCTTATACAAAAACAAAATAACACTAATGCAGACGTGCACTGATCCCGACCCTTTACTATGACTAGCGTGCAGTAGGCATACTCCCGTTTGTCTAACGGGGTACTCTTCAATACCTGAAAAATATTTGCAATGTTGGGTGAGTTTGCGAACTCAGTGAGAAACCATCATCGATAGTTCATAAAATTCATGCATATCACAAGCAATTCACAGTTTCAGTCAATTACACGTTCGATATCATCATATAACAATTTACAGAACTCATGCAATTTCGCAAATCAGTTATCACTTTTATATGCAATGCACATGTGACTCCTTTCCAGTTTATTACAGTGTTGTGATCGAGCGCATAAACAAGGATCGATGTCGACTCATCTAGGGAGTAGTAGAGCCCTCTGGGAATGCACTAACTCCCCTCGAGCTAGACGCTCGGTTCAGTAACAGTGTTTGAGCTCGAGGCTCTTTTCAGTATCAGTAGTGACTCAGGTCACAACTATCATTATCTGAACATGCCTTTATGCATGAATGCATATGTCCCAATTTCCATTTACAGTCAGTTTACATTTCAGTGTCCCATTTCCCATTCCTTCGGTCCGGTATTTCAGTCGTAAACATTTTCAGTTTATTTCATTGAAGCATTCACAAACAGTTACACACAAATAGCACTTCAATATCAAGTTCCAGATATTTCAGACACCTATGATCTGAAATCAATCAAATCAAACACATAAACCCTCCATTATCTCCACATGGCATAAGTGCATAAAGTTAAACACATAAAGGTTGAGGAACCAACTAGGTTACTCACCTGCACTTCCGAGCTATTGCCTGGAAGCCCCAGCAATATCCGTGGAATATCTTTCCATCGGTGCCTCTATAACAGACAAATAATCATTCATTACTAATTGCATAATCAGAAAGATTCAATAATACACATGTCTTAAATAAAAGATGCATGATGCCTATTCATGACCATCCCGATGCTATTTCCCATTTTCCACTTTCTTCTGACCAAATCTAACCTTTCATTCAGTTGATCAATAATAGCTCGTTTCATTTCAATTCAATAATGTGTCATGAACTCCACACATTTCATTTGTAACAATTAGTCATTTTACTAAGTCATACCCATTATGATATTCTCAAGAAAGACCTCAAAGCTAAAATTACTATTCATTTGGTCAAATTCACTCATTGAAGACCCCAAGTTATACTCCAATTATCAAGAAACTATCCTTAGGTTGCAATAGAGCCTATTCTAAATTTTCATTCAATACTTTCTTTCTTTTCCTCAATTGTAGACCCCATTTTCTATATCATAACGAATCAAGAATCACCTCAATTAGAGGTCTACACCATAAGTTATGCTCCATAAACTAAAACACGTTCTTTCAAAAAAATGCCCCTCGTCGCGACCAAGGATTCTTCGTCGCGACATAAAAAATTCGCTCACACGGCGAAAAATGCTTCGCCATGGCTACACCTTCATTTTGGCTCGCCATGACGATAAGGAATGGACTCGTCATGGCGTAATTTGCACGCTTCATGCGGGCGTCAAATCGAGCTCACGGCGGCGAGTAGCATTTTCGTCGCGTTGAGGCCCTCAAATAAGAAGTCGCGACGTCTGAAGTCGATCGTCTTCTCTGATGAATTTTTCTCATTTCTCTCTCTAAAACCAGTCAAAACTCACCCATAACTACCCCAATCTTTCACAATTAAACCCATGCATGCATTTAACTAATAAATAACCAACATAAAATTAATTTACTTACCAAATCAAGCTCAAATCTTCGACTCTCGACAAATCCTCCAATTTCTTTAACACTTACGAGCTCCCCCTCAAAACCTCAAAATCTTCATCTTCCTTAGGGTAAAAACTTAGCTTTGCAAGTAGAGAAGAAGCAAGCAAGCTAGGAATGGAAGTCACAAAGGGAGGAAGAACGAAAATCTCCAAGGAAGAAGAAACAATCGCTACAGGAGAGAGAAGAGGATTTTCTTTAATCTTAGAACCTTAAGGCATTTTAAAGGTTACTCAAATATGCCACATGTCATTCCTCACAATACATTTAAATCCCTTCTCATTTTCAGTCAAATTCGTCTCCAAATTCTAATGGCTCGACGAGCTAATTTCTAAAATCATAAATCCAACTTCCCCATTGCCATATGACAATTATTTTGGTACTATACAGTCAGTCGGTCCGCCACTCGGAAAATTTTCGGTCCAGACATTTTCTCCCAATTTAACCAGAAAATTTCTAAGGATCACTAACCCACTGAAAATAAATCCTAAGACATTCCAATTCAATTTCATACGCAATTGTCTTACAATTTTCACAAATCGCATCTCAGTCATAAGTAAATGTCGAGAATGCCATGAACGCATGTACACATAAATGCATGTGCCAATTGACTCATTCCTCTAAAATTAAAGGCCAAATAAATGCTCAATCAAAATATGCAATGCAAATTACTAGCCTGTCCCAATTGACCAATTTACCCTTCCCATCGGGGATGGGATGTTACATGACTCCTCTAAAACATGTTTCCAACTTAACTTGTTTTTTATTATTTATGTAGGTAAACAACTTGTGCTATCCTTATATTGCTTCAACTTGCCAAGTTCCTCCAAAATGGTGGAAAAGCAGTTTCAAAGGAGAGCTTTGACTAGTTCTTTCCATCTTAACTTTCTTTTCCCATAGTGGTATTCTGTAGTCCTCGTAGGTTGGAACTTCAAAAGGTAGTTACCTGAAATAGATATAGGAGAAATATGAGAAACTATTGGATGGCCAAAGACTAAAATCCCTTTTAATGAGGGAAACATAAGCAAATAAGGTGGTGAAATTATATAGAAGCAGAGATTAAGATAAGGTTGGAAGAAAGAAGGTGATTAGGTAAATTGTTTGAAAGATTCAATTGACGTTTAAATGTAGGAGGGTGATAAGGATCAAAGGATTGTAGGGTGTTCTTAAGTTAGCCATGAAGGCTTGCCTGAGGGGTGAGGGAGAGAAACATTAGAGAGATAATTAATGTCTAGGATGTTACTGGTACTATTTTCAAAATATTAAGGTTTATTATGATACCATAGATAATAATAAAGGTTTGCTTATACTTTCAAGGAACATTAGGATGTAATTTAGAACTTTATCTATTTTTAAATAATGTTATACATATTGGGATTAGTTATCTTTAAAATGCTAAATATGATACTATTTAGGTAAATTTTAATGTAAAAGACACTAACTTTCATGTAGTGACACTAATTATACTAAAATTCTTGTGTTTTCAAAATCTTATAGGAAGCTCGTATGCTCTATAAAAATTCCCAAATAATTTTTGTTAATTTTTGTCCTTAATTCTTGTCTATATAATTTTTTACCATAAGTAATACCATGTAAGCCATAAAGGACTTTCCTTTCAACAAATCAATTTACCCACTATATTATCCAACCTACTATAAGATATAACAACCTATTTTCATTTTTTCCCTATTACCCACTTCTTGGTTCCCCCTTCCCATTTTGTTTCACATTTAAAAATTGAATAAACCATGCATATCATGACACGTGTTCACTAAGACTCATACCTAGTCAAAATACCTAAAAAGAGAGAAATTTTACTAATTTTCAAATTTTTTTTAAGAAAACTTTTAGAGTTTTTAAACGATGTGATTAAAGTTGGACTCTAAATGCAATTGAGACAACGATTCAATTTAATAGATAACTCTACACATCAAATGGTCTGCAAAGAGAACTCAAACTTGAAATGAGTGCAAGTGTTTTAAAGAGAATCTTCCTAAGATTCAAGGCTTGAGTGATATTTCATAGAGCCTTTGAAGGCTAAATTCAAGCTAAAAGGTGAGTAATTTCAATATCATTAAGTTTGTATTAGAGAATAAGCTTGGTGAAATGGGATTCTAGTGAATGGGGTTTACATTAGTGTTTATGAAATATTTATTATGTAAAAGTAAGTTGTGTCTTTTCTTTAATTATAATTTATTGGGATAATATGCATATTATGTTTAAAATTGAAAGTAAACAAAGAAGAATATGGTTTACATTTTCTTAAACAAGGGTTTCTTAACATTAGGATTTCTAAATATAGTGTTTTTGTGGTTATTTTTCAATGTATGTACAATTTTTAGTGAAAGTTGCTTTGAAAATCTTGACTTGGAAAATAGGAACGTAGATAATGTCGTTGTTATTTAAATTTTGGTTTCTTATGTTGGGAATAATATTTGTTATGCTTCAATTTGTGGGATGAAATTTAGGTTTGTTTTTCATTAGATTTTAGAAATTAAGCTCTATGAGTTTCAAAATCTGAGCCAAATTAGCCTATTTAGTACTACTCTTATGTATGAATTTTAACATAATGAAATATAAGTATGTTAAGTTATTTTTACCTTATTAGTTATCTTTTAAAGTGTGTATAGGTTGCTTGTTTCAATTTTGAATTGCATATATGTATACCTACTATTAACTAAATATATATAAATAATTGGAGATGTAATTATGACATAGGCTAAATTGAAGTTGCCACAAACTATAAGGGGAACAAATGCATTCATGTTTAGTTAACTTTTATCACTTACCATTGTTGCAAGTCATTTATCTTGTTATAGACTTAGGTTATGGAGTAATAAAAGATTTTATGTATAAGTTTCCTCATCAAAATTTGAAGATGGAACAAGTAGTTTGGTGTAGCAACATCATATAATTGGCTTATATAAACTTATAATAAAGCAAAATTACAATAATTTTGAGGTATACATTGATGTAGATGAGTACCTTCAATTGAACAAAAGTAATTGTAACAATGAAATTGTTGAAGTTTTAAGTGTTTAAACTACATAAGATGAAGATGTTGAGCATGTTGAGAGACAAAAAAATTACAATAGATGGAATAACTACATAATTAAAGTTGTTGGTTATTTATATGATGTAGCATTTAATGTCACTTTACAAGAAGACTAAGAATCTAAAGGTATTTTATTTGAATTATGCAATTATGATATCTAATAATATTGTGAATGATATTCACATTTTCAGTTTTATTAGAGAGGGGTGAAAAGAGTAGAAAAGTTCTTAGTACAACACCAAATTTTGAAGATGTTCAAGTAAAACTATACAAAATAGTCAAGATATATGATCCATTTTATTATGACACAACCAAAAAACAATAACATTAAATTAATATTTGAAATTTGATGGTGTAGAAAATGCATATAAAATAATTATTATAAATGACGAACAACATTTCGGTTTTATAGCTTATGAAATATTAAGTGAAGTGTACTTATATATGTCTTATATCTTATTTAGATACAAAATTTTGATATTACAAGGCAACAAGGAATTTTTGAAATTGTAATATGACACAGATTTATGATTTAGTTATAACACTTTAAGAGATGATAAATCCAATTATTAGCAATAAACCTAAAATTGATATTGAGTAGTTATCTACTTATTAGCTCCATATGTTAATGTTAATGTAATTTCATATGACAATTTTTGACTACTTGTTGATTAAGAAATTGTTGTTCCAATCAATGAGGAAGTGAGACATTTTGGTCTATTGACTATTGTTTTAGAACTCCATATAGTTGAAAATACTCTAGTATACACTCATATAGTTTAAATGTCTCCCAAAGAAACTAATATGATCACACATAGTTTAAATCTTTAACTTACGAGTTCAATACTTTGCAAAAGCTAATATACAATATATGCTAGTTGGTGGAAAAAAAGTTATGATTCCACCACAACCTAATGGTAAGTTCACCACTACCATGAACCCCTTATAGTTTGAAATTATGTTATACACTCTAGTGTAATTTAAAATATGTAATTTATCTTCTGTGGTTTAAAATTTCACATAAATAACCCCAACAATTATATGTAGTTTAAATTAGTTTAAATCTCTAACTTGTAGTTTCATGCCTTTTAAACTCATATAAAATCTTAATATACTAAAAGCATAATCGCATCATATAATTCTAATATTGATCCAAGTAGTAGAGTTAAAGGAGAGCATTCATAGGGTGAAGATGAGAATGCAACAGAATTGAAACATCAGTAATTTTAAAGACTCAAGTTCTAATTTGAATATTAACTCTACATATGGTGACTAAGATGAAATTGAAAATGATTATGGAAGTTGAAATAGTAAAGAGAGAAAAAGTTTAGATGGTCAAAGTTTGATGCAAACAAGGGATTTGAGGCTAACATTTATGTCTAAGTTGAGATGCTTTTTAATTCATTTAAAGTTCTTGTCTAATCATAAAAAGGAAAGAATACAAGAAGAAACAAGTTAATACAAAGCTATAAAGAGGGGACTTTAAGTGGTATGCAAGGTTTGCAAATGATTTGGTCACAATAAGAGGATTTTTTTTTCAAGAAGGTAGCCTAACAAAGTTCATAACAACATAATATATCAATTGAACTAAATTATCCTATTCATAGTTGCTAATATATCCATGTTATCTAAGAAATATCTCAAGGTAAAAAGGAGAACAAGAAATATTATTAAGATGTTTTCTTGAACGTTACGTTGATAATTTTCAAATTTTAAATATATAACTTCAAAATGTTTAATTTTTATAAGAGCAAGTAACATATTCAGTACATGTTAATTAATCACTCTTTTATTTTTATAAGGACAAGAAACACAAGTTCATGTGGTTTTATTTTAGAATATAATACATAGTTTCATATAACCACAAGTATTATAAGAATTCAATTTAAAGGTAATTAAGTCTACAGGATGATATGTAAGGTTGTTATATATATATAATATATTGTATCTATTTATCTACTGCCCAATGTGTCATACCAAATAATTTTTAATTAAGATTTAGTTTTAATTATGATCAAGATTTATATATGTTACTTCTATAGAACATGTGTGATATAATAATAGTGAAATTTATTACGAAAATTACATTGACATTTAAAAATCATATGGCATCATATAATAGTTATGGAGATCATACATTTTTTCATGCAATCTCTATACCTAAGTATCTTGTTTATCTAAACTTAATACCACGAGGTATTTGTCCTAAATGTAAACTATAAGTAGGGTGAGGCCCGATTTGAGGCCCTGAGCCCATTTGGACTTATTAGGCTCTAGATTAGATTGAGCTCGGACTAGTCGACTTCGCTTATTTTTAATTTTTAAATTTTAATAGAAATTTATTTAATTAAAATTTAATATGAGAAATTAAATTAATTGAAGTTACTAATTTCAATTGATTAATAAAATTATATTTTATCATGAATAAATATATAAAAAAGTACATATATTGATAAAATGAATAAAATAAAACCAAATTTATTAATGAATGAGGATAGAATTATAGGAAATGAAAGAAAAAGTTATAATTAAAGTGATCGATTCAATTAATTGAAGTTACAAATTTTAACTGATTAACAAAATTTGAGATTTTATAATAAATGAATATATAAAACACACAAACATTGATAAAATGAATAAGATGAAACTAAATTTAATTAACTAAAATTACTTAATTTCAAAGCATAGGGAGTAGCAATTCCTTTATTGGAAAATATTTTATCAAACAATTTCATATAGTCAATATATTAAGTTTGTGGGAAATTATAATTAGAAAAAGCATCATCTACCAATTGTGAACAATTATATATGTTATATTCTTTTAATTTGATTATGCATGGACATGTCGTGTCTATTATCAAATTTTTGTTAGTTCAATCCCTCTTATTTAGTATTGTCACTTAAGGTCGTAAAAGAAAATATGTAAATTTCAATCGAAATGTTAAGCACTTGATAAGGAAGGATACGAACCAAAGTAATAAATGAACAATGAGTGAAAGTTTGAAACACAAATTTGTGAACTATGGGCCTGTAGATCTCCCCGTGAGCTATTAATAATCTAGGAGTTCACTAGTACTTTTGATTGGGCTATTCTCATCACTATGGACCCCATAGTTCCATTTCAAACTATAAATCATTTCGTTTATTGCTTGGATTAGAACCCCCTTTCTTCTTTAAACTAAGATTATTATATTACATAAAGTATATATGACTGAATGAAATTGGCTAATAATTTGATGTTATGGGGCAAAATTTCTAAAGTTCAATTGTATGTAGTCGGAAAAGAGCGTCTTGCCTGTGGTTCAATTGTTGTTGTAACAGAGAAGCCCATGGTTTTAGGGGGAGGGGCAGCCGCAGTTTCGGTGCCTGCGCGACGACGACGGCCTAACATTGTCACGTGCAGAGATCAGAGATACTCCTGTACGGCAGACAATAGCTCAAGTTGTTCTTTGTCCAACCCTGTGAGACGAATCAGGAACATGCTTATGTACTACAGTGCTCCTTGTTTGACGTATTAGGCAATGGTCGCATGTATCGAAGCCGAAAATGGGAGAGAAGTTTTGCGTTTGCCTTTTGTCAAAAACGTGGCTCTCCACTCTGTTGACCACAGACCAGTTCATATATTTGAAGGAGAGCAATTGATTAATGGTCAGCAGGAGTTTCTTTTTTAACATACGAGATAGGCCTTGAAAGATTATTTCCTGCTTCGTTGCATTTTAAAAACAAACACGAACGGGAAAATCTATTTGGGGCTTATTCAATCAGAAGTCGACAAAGCACAAAAAACATCGAGGGAGACACCTTTTTGACAATTTTGACAAAATTGATTTATTCTGTCTGCCTTTAAAAGGTAATCGGCTTCGGATTGATCTTATTATTCTCAGGGTTCATTGCATTACACTGAATCAGAATCTTAATTGCAGTACATGACGTGTTTATAGTTTCATCAATTGTCAGAATGTGATCTATATAGATCCGGAGAGTACCCCACCCTGGATATTAAGAACGAGAAATGGTGACGAAAAATAAAAAATATGGCCATAAGTTCCAAACTCCAAATTTTTAAAAGAAACTATTTTACTTTTATATCCATAGAATCAATATTGATTTTTCTATGTGTATTTGATAAATTATTAAATATATATAATAATTTATAAATTATGTACTCTAATTAAATTATTTAACGAGTTAAAATTAAGTGAAAAATTAATTTAAGTCAAATGTAAATTTAAAAATTAGTTTGAGACTAGGTTGGAATGACCTAACTACTCGTTATAAAATGACTTTGTTTGATCTTAAGTTATAAAGGAATCACTCAAAATAATATTATTTTGAAAATTTTTCTTAAAATATTGTATTTAAAGTATTTCGAGTGAGCTCAAACTCGAATTCAAACCTCGTCTTTGAAAAAGTGGATATGCTGACTTGATCCAACCTATTATCATCACTAAATCCTTTCGGTACACATTCATTGTTTCTCTTCATGATTAGTTGCAGTCTGAATTACAGAGAACAATCAATTCTCTTCACAAGAATATGTTTGAAATCTCTCTCAGAGAAAATCTATCAAGGTGACTCTAGATAAATTTTGTGAGCAACATAACTTCTTTAAAGCTATGCTCAAAGATAGACCTCAACTCAAATAAGCATGCAAGAAGTTATAATTGAAGATCTAATGCAAAGACAAAAAAATGTGCATGTCATACAAAGAAGGAAAAATACTTTAAAAGAAAGTCGTTAAGAAGTCATCCCTTGAACAGAAAGAAGAAAAAGAGAATAAGATTCTTCAAATGACTTGCTTCTAACGTTAGAAAGCCATACTGATGTTATTTCTATGGAAAACTCAGCCACTATGCAAAAAGTTACCCTAAAAAATCCAAACAGGATACGAAGATCCTACAATCCATGGAAGCTATGATGCCCTTTAGAGATGATAAAGATATCAAATCCCTTTTTGAAGAACAATCTAGTAAAGATGAAGAGACTCTGTACGAAATTCCTAATAATGAATCTTTTGTTGATGAAACCTCTTCTCTTATGGAAGAAGATGACGACCCGATGTACATGATGCAACAATCTTATTTCAAGATAGAACCTAAAAGGTCAGTAGTCAAGTGACTATATGTCAAGCTCCAGTTATCCCTAGACGAGTATCACACACCAATTCCAATCATTGGTTACATAGACACAGGCTCCTGTAAAAGTGTAATGAAGCCCCATATTCCTCCTACAGAAGAATGACAACCATATTAAGGATACTTTACTACAGCTGATGGCAAATCCTTCAAAATAGATCTTATCATGAAGAGAAGGATTGGAATCAATTTCTTCCCAAGTTGTATTGTTTGGACAAAGATATTAGGAAACAATCTTCTTAGTCCTTATATACTTGTTGGGATGGATGTTTATTACCAAGTAGAAAAGTTATAAAATTTTCCAAAAGGGATTCGTTACAAACAAGATTTTCAAGAGTACAATGAATATCACAATATGTTTGAACTACAAAATGTTCCTTTTGGATATGAGGATCTCTGAGATCAACTTTTACAATATTGCTCAAAAGCTATGACAAATTCAATCATCTACATTCTTTGGCTTAAGAAAATTAATTTTATCACCATATGAAACAAAAGAAGGAATTCATGCTAAACATGGGTTATGAACTGGCATATATATGTATTGGAATACACAATTGGACTCAATAAGTACTAAGAAGCAAGAAGGCGTCACCATATAAATGAAAGGATTAAAGTTAATAATTTGAACCTTAAATTAATTTTCTTAAGAGAATAATTTTAGGATTAAAGTAAAATTTTGAACCTTGAATTAATTTTTGTTAAGAGAACAATATTTAAAAAATTAGGTAAATTATATTCTAAGTCAGACATTTCATTTTATTTTATGATATTAATTGTAACTATAAATTTTCAAAAAAATCTCTTTATCAATTAGGAATAAAGTTGTATACTTTTGGACCTCTTGAGACCTTGCATATAGTCGAACTTCTGCTAGGTTATTGTTTTTATAACTATAACTATAAATTATATCAATTAAATAATCAAAATTTAAGTTATTATAAATATAATATGTCATCTACCTACTATTAATATTAATAACGTGAAAGATCACATAATAGATTCTTATTCTACATTAGCATAAATAAGGTGCTCTTTTTGCCCTCTCCTTTCTCTTTGTTTTATCCCTTTTTCTCTTTCATTGTACATAAATAGCATTAACAGGTATATACTTTTTCTTTTCTTTTTTTCAACTTTAATTTTTCGTTTAATAATTCATATAATGCGTTCGAGTTTTGGCTTTAACTTTCTATTTCAAGTTACTTAGGTCTATCTTTATTTATGACTTTACTTAGTTTTACAATATTATTTAAAATTATTTAAAATAGTAATACTAAAATATTACCTAAAATTATTAAATTAATTTTAATTTAATACAAAAATATCTTACAATTGACTCCACAAGTAATGATGTTAACATAACATATCACGTGAATGAACTTATTTAACATGTGATAGATACATAGCCATTAAGAGATATGTCATATTAACAAATCTAAAAAACAAAAAGTTCAGTTAAATTGTTCTCCTAAAATGGTTTACTCTTTGTAATCCTAAAATTGTATCCTAATAGCAACTTGCCACAGCCAATATCTCTCATTCACTCAAAAAGGTACAAACTTTCACAAACTTGGAACTTGGAATATGTTAGTGTTACATATGAAGCATGGTTTGTTAGTTTATGCCTTACAACTAATCCTTTGGTTGTAGTTTAGTAATAATTATTTAACGACATTCTTTATCTTATACATGTTTAGATGTATATGATAAAATTCATGAGATAATTACAAATTGTAGATGAGATTAAAATTATGAGATTCATATTATATTTATGTATTATTCCTAATTTTTTTCTATTAAGAATGGGCATTAATGAAACATAAATAGACTAGCACATGTGATATTTTTCTTTATAAATGAAGTAATCAATCTTATATACTAAAGTATTGAGATACCTTAACAAATGTGTTAGTGTTTATTAGAAAACAAGTTCATTGAATAGACCCAATTTGAGAAATTCGTTTGAAACATTACTTGTATGTCTGTGGAAATTCTCATTGTGATAATTGTATAAAAGATTCTTTAACTTGAGATCTCCAAAGTTATCTTGTATGGGGACTGTTATGTTTTGATACTACTTATGACCTATTTAATTATAGGTCGTTCAGTTGGTACTCGTAATGTTGCATGAACGATATAGTGGTGGTTAAGTAATCAAGATAGGATTAATCACCCTAAAGTAATTAGGAAGAATGTTCTATATTAGTATTGATTTGAGGAATCCTTGGCCAAGGTAGAATGAAATTTGTAAATAGTTTACAAATGTCATTAATTGAATCAATAATTAATTGCGGAGAACTAATATGATTGGACTCAAAATAGAATGAACATTAATTCCATATTCTATGTCTAATCGAAACATTATATGATGAAAGAATTAAATTATATAAAAAATTATACATGAAAAGGTTAATTAAAACTATTTTGACATTTTCACTACAAGAAATAAGTGTTTTACCAACGGAAATTTCCGTCGGTAAACACGAGATATCCGTCGGTGGAATTAATCACCGACAGAATTTGGTAGAGCAAAATTCGGTCGATGAACTACCCGAAGCTAAAAATACCGACCGACATTTTCCGTCGCAATGTTACGATGGAATTACCGACCGAAATATTATTGTCGGTATTTATTTAACGACAGAATGGTAAGTACGATTCTGTCGGAGAAATATTGCTATAGTCATTCAGTCCGTCGATGATGCGAAGTTATCTTTAACGACATTTTCCGACGGACAAATGACTGATTAATTTTTTTTTTACTTTTTGTTGTTATAATAATGATTATATTATATATTCACTTTATTAATTTGTGTTGCGTTAGAATAATGAATAATGAGAAAATTAATAATTAATAAAATATAAAAAGAAATTAATTTAATTATTAAAAAATAAGAAATAACAAATCTCTTATGTTTTTTAATTGAAAACACATGACAATGTTATGGTAATTATTGTCGTAATAATCATAGATGCTCTGAACTGTTTCCCCCCCTCTTTAACATTTCCATCTCCTGCCTAAGCTTAGTCATCTCCTCCGCATGTTGTTTGTCCTTGGCCATCTGCTCCATCTCCGCTCTCATCTTAGTCACCGCCCATCTCCTCTCTCATCTTAGTCGCTGCTCCATCTCGCTCCAATGACTCTTTGATCTTTGAAACTGTTGCAGCTCGCTCTCGGTTGTTCTCATCATCTGAGACTAATCTCCTCCCTCGCCTTAGCTATGTCCTCCATATGCGGTGATGTTGAGTAACCAAATTGCTTCGTTTGATTAGCTATCTGCTCCTTAATGAGTCCATCGTGGCCGGAGCTTGAGACATCATGAGATTGAGATGGCCGAAGCGATGTCGTTGTACTAGAAAGGAAAGAGCGCGAATAATGTGTGTTTGCATATGAGCCCAGCCGAATACTCTTCCACGACGGTCCCAACCACCCACGACATCAAGATATGTCTCGAGTCTCGTCCACAGGTTATTCCTCCTGAGATTGTTGCTGGATATTTTCTTGTATTTGATCCTATTAGGAAACAATCTTTACATTAGTAAATAAGCTATAATTGTTAAGAAATTATTAAAATATGCTAATCTCAATCGACATTGACTTCTCTCATCGATCGTTGATGAAGGTGACACCATCATGTTTCTTCGTCTGGTGTGCACAAATACCGCATAGTGTAGGCTTCGTGTCCAATGCCTTTTCCTACACGTATAACTTAAATTGTCGATGTTAACTAGTATTTAAAAAATTTTCGCCAGAGTTTGCTCTGTATATATGATATTTGCCCCCTGTTCAACAATGAAAATAACTTCACATAGCCATATGGCACCAGACATTTATATCATAATCACATTGTTCAATAAAGCAAAGTAAGATATATGTAAAATTGTCATAAGAAATTAGATACTTACTAGTCTATGTGCATGCTCGTTGTGGGTAATTGATCCTCCCAGATGCATCGCAAGACTACCCCACCTCCACGTCTGCCTTGGCGAATTATGCTCAGATATGGACATTGCCGCAGGTGATGTCCAATATTCGTTCCAATGACTCCAAATTTCCTCCAAAATATAACGCGGTCGTGCACCAACCTTGCGTATTTGATTAATTAAGTCGCGATAACGTATGCGTGCTTTCTTTTCCCATTGTTTATACATGTCAAGGTCGACACAAGAATCCCAAAGAAAATTCTTTCGAAATAAGATGAGTAAGAATAACAAAATGTTAAAATGTTGTATGAACATTATGAATATAAAGCAACGTAACAAGAAAATAACTATGATGTGTACCTCAAACTCTTGAAAGTATAATTGCTTTGTGGTGTCAGCTAAATTTTTCCACACATAACCCTCTGGTTCAATTCTTTGCTTGAACGAGGAAGTCATATTTCTTAAAATTGGTCCGCATTTAACCAACCTAACATATCAAGTGATGTTACCCTATGTACATATTGGTAAAAGTAAAAGTTGATAATAAGCAAATTGTGAAGTGCTTTGAATCTTTTATAACTACAATTCTTCAACTTTACTTGAATCTTTACAAACTATCCAAACCCTCTTCATGTTTTCCTCGCCATAAACCTATGTAATTTATATTGATGTTAGATTCCTTCTCTTTATAGTCTTAGATTATAACTATTAGAAAATAAATAATTATTTAGAATATGTAGAATTTTTTTAAAATACTAATATATATGTAAATAAAATTAACTCATTGTAATAGCTTCTAAAATTATTTAAGTTATTAGAATAATCTTTAAAACATAATTTGGACTTATCTTTATTTATCACATATTATTCTAAAAAACAATTTAACAATATTCTAACTATAGAATTCACATTTAATTTGATTCCCATTTTTTAAAACCTAAAAAAAGATTGGTATATTGTAAGCACATTTTGTGTTTTAATGTTAAAATTGTAATTATCAATCAAGCAATTTATTTAATCATTATCCACCAATTACATAGGCCTATACTAGCTATATGTCCCTTAGATGTTTTAGTAGAATTATTGGTTGGGGATTGGGCACTGATAACATGTGCAAAATATTCCCCATACTTTACTGATAAACATCTCAACTATACTAAATTTAGCTTTCCTTTGTTTTTATATTATATATATTTTCTCTTCTTCTTCAACTAGGTATAAATTTGTAGTATCTCTTCATATAAGCAATATAGAAAACAATAATATTTTACAAAATTTAACAAATGAATCGTGAAATGTTTTTTCATTAAAATTTGTTAATGTAAATTACTTGAAAGTATATGGACATTATCATATCTTCACTTTTAATTCTTAGTGACTGAAAATTATATTTTATCTTAGACTTGTATAATTCCTTCATATTAATAACTTAGTTTTATTTTCATTAGCATTTCTATTGATTATAATTTAACTCTAGAATATTATATTACTTTTGAGATTTTATGTAATGAATTTTATTGATATTTATTCTAACAAAATAGTTAATAGTCTATTAGATGGCTTTAAAAACTTATATATGATAATACATCTCTAATCTTATAAATTGAATTAAATACTGAAACTTTATATTACTTGTTAATAGAAAGAATTTTGTTTGGATTATGATTTAATATACATGTATTGTATTGAAAGCTCTTTTTCCAATTGTAACTAAGTGTTAATAGTAAGCATTTGTATAAATAAATGTTTGACAAAACATTATATTTAACATGCATAAGATGTGGTACACACAACTTTGTTTTATAAGAAAGTAATAGTTTGAATTTAATTGAAAAGGGCCTTTATGGTTAAACTCATTTTACAAACATTTTATATAAAAGAATCATATTTGATATATCTTTTTATATTAGAATCATCATAATTCATCTTTTTAATACTCACTCCATACACATAATCGAAGTATTAGTTTTAACAATTAAATGATCATCATCAAAAGCTATAGAAAGTTTTGGCAATGTAGTACACAAATTCTTAATTTTCTTATTCAAATCTTACATTTTCTTTAAAAGCATTTGAAGAGCAATAATTTACATTTAATTTACAGATGCATATAAGACCAATAATAACAAAAATAATTTACATATATTTTACAGATGCATAGCGCATCAAAAATTTTCATATAATTACAAAGAATAATTTACATACTATTTACACGTGCATATAAAAGCAATAATTTACATAAAATTATAGCAACAATCAATGTATAATTTACGATGCATATAACACCAATAATTAACATATAATTACAACAAAAATTTACATTTAATTTACAGATGTATATAAGAGAAGTAATGTACATATAATTAAAGGAAAACTTTCCATATAAAAATAAAAAGTTTCATCATTCCCGCCAAGAACATCGGAGAAATTAAAGAGGAGAGACCATGACTCACGGTCGCTTGGAGAGGAGGAGGAGGAGCGACGTCGGCGTGGCGAACCACGACCAAAGAACCGTGAAAGGACGAAAGAAAGAACCGCGGCCACGAACCGTGAAGAAGACGGATCAAGAATCGCGAGGGAAGAGAGAGGAAGGTTGCGTCTGCGGGGGAGAGGAAGAAGAACGCAGACGCAGCCCTAAATTAACACCAAAACGACGTCGTTTTGGTTTTAACCAAAACGACGACGTCAAACTTAAGTGAAGGGCGCGTATTTCACCGACCCTTCACCGACGAAAATTACACGTCGGAAAAGATTTGACCAAATTCACCGACCGAAAAGTTTTCGGTCGGAAAAAGTTCCAAGCACCACCAATATCTCCGACGTTTACGTTTTTTCGGTCGCTATTTCCAACGGTTTACATTCCTTCGGTATTGTGTCGTCGCAATTTATCATTTCCCTTGTAGTGTTTAAATATTTTGGTAGTTATGATGTGATGCTAGACGCTAATTTTAGTCTGTGGCTATAAATTGTTTAATTGGATAATTAAAGATATATTAAAAGAAGTTTACAATTTATTTATTTATAAATATAAATATAATTATAATTATAATTTATATTCATTACCAACATATTTGAGAACCTAATGAGTTTTACACACAAAAAAACAGTTGATGAGAGCAAAGATATTTTAATCAAGTTAGACTTGATTGTTAAGTTTGATAAACTTTATGATTAAATATGTAATATTTAATAAATAAGGATCAATATGAGATATTGTATCTTATTTGAACATAATTAGTATTTAATTAAAATTACTTGTAATTCTAATTAAAGTTTAACGAAATTAGAATTTAATTTTAATTTAATTATTAAAACGTCCAAAACTTATAAATAGACTTAAGCTTTAATGGAGTTAACACTTCTTGCTTAACCCTCTCTGTAAGAGTTACTGAAATTCTCTTAAATTATTCTTTGGATACATTGAAGCAAACAATTTATATCCATTTTCCTATAAGTATTCATTGAAACAAACAATTTATTCAATAGATCTATAATCTAATTTAGTTCTAAACTTAGTAAATAATACATACTTTAGCTAAGCATCACATCTTTAAAACACTAACTTTGACTCTTTAAAAACTTAGCATTTCATACATAATATGAAATATTGCAAATTGATTCAATTGGAACTATTGAAGGTGAGTCATTGTACTAAGCATAACTAAGAAAAATAATGTTGCATCATACAATATTTCATATTGTATTTTTCCTCCTTATATAAATTCATACTCTTATGAAATTTTTATTGTAAAAGTATTTGCCAAAGAATCTCATTTTCTATAGATAATTGAAAATTGAAAACTTAACAAAGATCTCATTAAAATGTTTTAGCATTCTAAATGTTTAACTTCTACTTAGATGTAAAAATTTGAACTTCTTAAAAGTTTAAATCAGCATTTCATTTAATACATATGACTATATTCAATAAAGTCATTAGTAATTTAATAAAATATAAGTATCATCCTTTTATGAATTGTTATTCCATCCAATACATCATATGTATAAATTTAACAATTCAATACTATCATTATCCTCTCACCAAAGGTTGATTTGGTTACTCTTTAACTTAACAAGTTTTATAATTTTCATACGATTCATAATCAAAAGGATATACATATCCTTGTATGTAACTTTATGATTCTCATTATATTAATTTAAGCAATATGACATAAAATGATAGTCTTGTTTATCCAAATTTGTATTCTTTCCATTTATGTTAAGCGTAAGTCTATTTTGATCCATCACATACAAACTATTTCTATAAAATTGGATCAACCACTTTTACTTAACATTCTATTTCTTATCATGCTTTGAATATTATACTAATGTTGAATCTAAATTTAATATCAAATACTTAAAACATGAACTAGAAATACATCCGATCTCTATCATATCTCTTATAGGCAAGAAAATTCATACAATCACTTTTCTTCTTTTGACAAATATTATCATACAATAGCAAATGCCTTTAACTAATGTCTATGTTTATGTTTTAGTAGGCTAAATTAAGTGGAACAATTCCAACAAGGTACTATACCTTTCAACTCTGCTCTATGTAACCTCTTGCATCTTGCTATCATCATATTGACATACATCTTACATATTGCTATCAAAGTTTAAGAGACATTAGCCAACTCAAAATGTCAATATAGTTTGTCATCTTGACATATCTCTAAAACTTTGTCATTGAATCCTTAATAAGGATTATAACAAAATAACATAATGGACATGCAATTTTCTAACTTTGAGAACTCTTCTTAAATATATCCTATATCCAAAATTTGGGTTCGTTAACTTAGTATCAACTATACTAAATAAGGTAAATTCTATTTAGAACAAATTATAAATGTAAGAAAAGAAAGTAATTAATTATATGTCATGACTACCAAATGAGATTAAGGTTTTAATCATATATTTGGTTGCTCCTACTATTTTATTCAAAATAATAGCCCTCATTACTATTTGAAAAGATTTCTATAATCTTTCTATTGGGCTAAGATCCTGTTCAAATATAGTTGATCTTAAGTTTGCTCAATAAACCAACCAAACTTAAATTATGTAGATAGCATCTTTATTAATCACACCTTACATGAGTCCTAGATCAGTTAGGTAACAATTCTTGTTAAAATATTTCTTATATGTAATTCTTAACTCTACCTCTAAATTCTTATGATCATGAGTTTGCTCATCTAAATCACACAAATTTAGTTAAGTAGAACCCACTTGCATAAGACTAAGCATATTCAGGTTAAAGCGGCCTTAAGTTTGCTTAACAAGTTTAACAAAGTCTAGTTTATTCTTTTAATAATGGAAGACAATAATCAAGTTCTTAGTGTGTAATTAATATTTTAACGAGAGACTTAATTTCACTCATCTTTTAGTAAAGACTAATTTTTCAAAATTAAACTAAAATTAATAAATTATTAATTGTAATCATATTAATAAAAATAATTACTTTAATTTTATAATTGATTTTTAGATTTTAAAACAATTTTAAAATTGCTTGAAATAAAATTTGTTAAGAACATTAATCTTAAAACCAAACAAGCCTTATTTTTACTTTAGTTTACATTAAACTTGTAAGCAAACAAGACAAATCCTACTCTAGTGTCCAAACATCCTTAAAGTTATCCGTGTTGCAAAACATGCCCATTGTTAAACCTATCTCCAAACATCACTTATTCCACTCCTAAAATAAGCTTATTCCGCAACTAGGATAAGATTGTCTATATTACCAAACACCTATCTTCTTCATCTTGCAAACCCTAAAATCACAAACATGGCAAGTTCTAGCTACCTCTTTCTCCAAACGGCCACTGGCCTATGTCTTCTCCAGTAACTTCGCAATGTTGCCCCGCCATCCTCCACTAGCCAACCACCAACTACCAACCACAGGTTTCGTTACTTCTGTTGCCACTATAGCTAAAGGTTCCTTGCTGCAGACTGCTGCCAACTTTCCACCTCTGGCACACTCCAGCTTTGTCAACATCACGTCTGCAATTTCCATGCGTCCATATCGCCACAATTGCCACTTCCCAGAGGTTATGCCTGTTCGCACCAGCAATTTCACGCTTTGCCACCGATGCCTCCTCTCTTCGCCGTCGACTAGTGATGTGACAAAACAATAACCTTCAACTCGTCATCAATTCTAGCAGTCGCTTGCCTTATCCGAGTAACATGCTACTGCCAGATGGAGTCATAAGCAGCTGCTTTTCCAGCAACCGCAAAATCCACAATACCAACACCCAAACTGGAGCTCTAATCATCGCACGAGTCCAAAACTTTGAAACTTTTTGAGTTCTCAACTGCTGTCATTTTCAATCAATCGATTTTTTAGATAATGAATTATAGGTTTTAGTTGGTTTTTGTTGTTTTAAAAGATAAATTTTCAATTCTAAATTGAACACATGGTTTTGGAATATTCAATTCAAACTTTTCAAATTGTTTAATCATGCAACAATTCTATTCAAAATTAATCTATAAAATCAAAAATTTAATCAAATCATAAAATTAAATATTGCTCTTATACCACCGTTGTGAAATTGGGAAGAGATCAAATCTCGACTGTAGCAAAATGATTAAATTTTTTTCATATTTTAATCTCCCGAAAATAAAGATCACTTTAATTCTATAAAATAATTAATAATTAAATCATAATAAAGCATGAATCTTAATTTGTACCTTATTTTGAAGCTTGATCTTTTTTTGTTATATCTCTCGAACTATTTTCAAAATTGACTCATCTCAACCACCATAATTATACAAATATTCAGGCTCTAACAATATCCAAATGATAGGTTTGGAGAATCTTGTAACTCTTATAGAGAATGTTAAGCAAAACGTGCTAGCTCTATTAGAGCTTAAACCTATTTTTCGATTGCTACCCTCACCTTGTTGTCTTCTTCATTTGCCACAAGAAACCTAAATCTCCCAAACTCCATGATGATGTATGTAGGTTGTATGAGAGGTTAGGGCTTGTCAGTGTCTTTGAAGAACTTGAAGCTTAAACAAGAAAGTCTTAAGCACTACTCTTCTTTATCTGTTGAATGAAGCATTTTTTATGATAATTAACAGTTAAATGATTATAAAATGGTGATACATATATGCTGAAATGTGAATCAGAAAACCTGGGTATGTTCATCTCTTGTTTTTACACATGATAATGATCAATAGTTCATAAGTCGTTGCTGTGATGATTTGAGTTAGAATGATCGTTAAAGATAGTGTAAAAAGAGTGCAGAAAAGTTTGATAAGTAAGTGGGTGTTCATGCTTTGGTTTCACTGTTGATACGCATGGATCTCTTTGGGTGTTTTAGAAGTAAGCTTAAATGAGTTTAGAGTTAAGGAAAAAGGAGTAAGGTGATGTTGTGATATGGAAAAATAATTAAAATGATAAGTTAGAGATGAAATAAAGGTGTTGATGAAGATGAAAAAATGCAGCAAATGAAGAAGTATAGAAGCCAGGATGAATATGCGTAAATGGCAGGTTCTATTTTTGATGTTTATAATTAGTTATAGATTTTAATTTTGTAATTGAATGAGTTAAGCTAAAATAGAAGTGGGAATGAAGAGGAAATAATGAGAATATAAGTTAGAGACGGTAAATTAAACAAAAGAGAGGAAGAAGAGAAGAAAAATTTGTAATTTGTGAATCTAGAAAAGAAAAGAGGTGGTGCAGGATCGTGACATTGGTGATGCGTCTCGCAATGCACGATCATGCATGAGCACAATCGTGACATTGTGCATCGATTGGAATTAAGCACAATCATGACAATGAAGGCTTACCGAAAGGGACAGTTTTGAATATCCTTCACTATTTCGATCATAACTTCTTCTCCCGACCTCCAAATGACTTAAAATTTGAACCAACAAACTCTTAACACATTTTTCTGTCTCTTCAACAAAATTTGTGGCCACTTGAATTCATTCGGAAAAGATTGATTGATTAATTTAGGATGAAAATGATGAAGCGTGCTAGAATATGATAAATGGAATGATTTCATTAAATATTCAGCAGTATTTTGCCCATATCTTGAATTATAGATATCCAAATGAGATGATTTTTAATTTAAATTAAACTAGAGACATATAAATACAAATTTCCTGAAGAAATCAAACTTTAATTTTGTCTTTTAGAATTTCAAAATCTGGCTTGAAGTTGAATACAGAGTACTGTTGTAATTTAAAGAACAGTCCAAAGTGTTTTCAGTATAACTTTCAGTATACTAAATCAAATTGTATGATCTTGATGTTATTATATGGTATGCCTAAATACTTCATTTTCCTTGTCTTAAGGATCATACAAAATGGACCCGAAATTTTGTTTTTAAAAAAAGCTTAAATGATTAGTTGAGTATAAACTTAGATTTAATTTGTTTTATGAAGGTGTAAACCTAAGTTCAAATTATACCTATGTGAGTTTTGATATACGAATGATCTTGTGACAAGAATAATGAAAATATACCCGGAATACTCAAATTGAGTATGCATTATACATGACACATACACATATGTGTATAATTGAATGTTTATGTTATTGTGTAATTAATAATATGTGTGCAATGTCTCTATTGCATAATGTTGATGTACAGGATAGAACGTCCACATCCAAATGTTTCCAGATCATGGAAGCTAATGCTAATCAGAGCGTACTATGAGTAACCTAGATGGTCTCACTTAATTAATTGTTTTAATTCAGTATTAAGTTATTTTGTGAATTTGATTGTGTTGATTCGAACATTGAATGTCCGATGTGTTTGATGCATGAAATACATATTGGAAGTACTCTTAGTATGTGAATATGACTAAAATAAGTGTACTCAACAATTTTATTGAATGCGAGACTAAGGTCCAACGATAAATGTGTTTTGAATGTGAATATGAAATCATGTGATTGATTGAAAATATGAGAATGTGATTCACTTCATTACATGAATGCATAAAAGATAAAGGTTGTTGTGTTCGGAGTCACTAGTAAAAAGAGCTTAAAGCTCAGCATGTAATAAGAGATATGGGACATTATCTGATAACAACTCCATTAAGGGATATAGGACATTATCTGATAACAACTCCATATCCATAAGGGATATGAGCTAGTAAAAAAATACTTGATCACAACAAAGTAATAATTAAAAATAAGTCTCATAAGCATTGCATAGACATCTGATAAATATGATTTAAATAGTTTGAATGTTTTCTGAATGTGATATATGATCTAAGTGAATATGAAATGTCTGCGATTCAACATGATGACAAATAAAATGATATGAATTATGCAACTATATAAATTTATGTGCTATATGATATTAGTGAACCATCAAGGATGGTTAACTCATTGAGTTCGTGGAACTCACTAAAATTGTAACATTATTTTCCGGCTTAGAATATCTCCGCTTAGACAAATTGGAGCCAAGCCACCGTATTCAAGTAAGAGATAAAGGTCAGAATCAGTTCGCATCTACATTTGTATTTCTTTATTTTTGTATCAAATTGTGTATTCTGCAATTGTTGTACCTCGATTATTTGAATAATTCTATTTCAAACAACTTTTCAAATTGGAAATGTTTGTAAATGAGAATGTTCAATGAGTGTAGTAACACTTGTGAATGAAAATGTTTATGAATAAAGTGGTCCAATTTGTTTATTGATTTTCTACATATGCGTGTGATGTTTAAAAAATGCGTAACGAGTTTCGATTGTTTGACTGTTCTAGCATGCGACCCTTGCAGGATACCTACTCGGATATCACTTAGGATGTCGGGTAAATATCCTGTGAGAGTGGGGTGTTACATTATTAAATTCTCAAATATATTAGCAATGATTATAAATTATAGTTATAATTCATAATTATAATTAGATAAATTAAAACTTCTTTTAATTTATCTTTAATTCTCTAATTAAACAATTTATAATCATATATTAAAATTGGCACCTAGCAATACATCATGATCACCCAAATATTTAGGAATGTCAAAGTGTCTTTGACTAACCTTTTTGTGCATAATTTTTCATATAATTCAATCATTTCATCATACAATATTTTGGTTAGACATAAAGCACAAAATTAGTATTTACTTTATTTTGAATCTAATTATATTAGTTATCCATCATTAGCTCTTGATTTAGTTAATGAAATTTGTAAACTATATACAAAACATCATTTTACTTTGATCAAGGATTTTCCGAATCAACATTAATAGAAAACAATGGAAAATTCTCCTTAAATACTTTAGGTTGATGAATTTTATCTTGATTATTTAACTATCTCCATATAGTTCATCCGATTTCTACTAACTGAACTACCTATAATTAGAATAAGTCATAAATTGTAACACCCCACTCTCGCATGACCCGAACCCGACATCGATGGTGATATTCGAGTCCGTGCCCTATGAGGGTAGCGTGCTACATCGCTCAGTTAAAACTCAGTATAATTTTTTTGAAACAACACATACTTTATATATTATGCGGAAAACAATTTACATAAATAATCATCGGTGAGTTCAATGACCATGGGGGCCCTTTGTAAATACAATTTCATTCAGTTTGTTGACTTTACGACATGACCTATTCATTTGTACAAAATTTAGAAAGTACAATTTTTTCTTAAACTCTAATGCAGACGCGAACTGATCCCGACTTCTTCTAGCATTATACGCCTGTTGCCTAACAGGGTATTCTTCTGAGTCCTGAAAAATAATTGCAAATTTTGGGTGAGTTTTGCGAACTCAGTGAGGTAACCATCATCGATGATTCACTCAATTTATGCAACACATCAATTCACACAACATATATTCACATTGTTGCATTTTGGATCACATTTCACAATTTTACTTGAGCATAAACAATTAGATACATTTCACACGATTAGACATCCATAACCAATTGAATTCACCAAACACTCAAGCACAACATAGTTGTTTCATAATTCACTTTCGAGAGGTACCACATGATTGGTACCACGTAACATAAGGCATTTTGCCTTTCACTTAATCAAAATGATTAAATTAAATGCAAATAATATGCGATGTGACACTTTTCTAATTTATTTTGGTGTTGTGACTGGCGCTGAATCGTCCCAATAAGGGCACATTAATCGTTGAGTCAGAGGCTCTAAAACTGTCCCAATAAGGGCACATTAATCGTTGAGCCAGAGGCACTGAAACTGTAAGGCTCGAGGCCCATATACGTTGAGCTTTAAGCTCTCGGTGGCTACTCCGATCACAACTGTCATTTATTGATTATGCACTCATGCATGGAATACATATGTCGCAATTGAGCAATATCACATTGCAATTGAACCCAAATTACCGCATTCAAACAACTAATTCACAATTATTCACATTAAAATCACAGTCACAATTTATCACATTGAAAACATGAAGGTCTCACATTTTCAGACAATTAACACTTCTTTGTCATACTTTCCCAGTACATCGGACCTCCTGTCCAGAATCTAGTCATAAACAAACGCACAAGCCCACCATTATTCTCCACAAAGTTATAAATGCAGAATAAGAAAGAAATAATAATTGAGAAACCATCTAGGTCACTCACAAATAGCTCCCGAAGCAAAAGCTTGGAAGTGTCGGTAACGTCTGTGGGGTGATGTTCCAAAAGCGCCTCTAAACAATCCACAATATTTACCATCACCAAAGGTACACTCAGAAATATTTAATAATGCACATGTAGCAATTAAAATGTGTATAATGCATGTTCGTGACATTCCCGACACTATATCACAATTTCCCATCACAAAAATTTCTCTAAAAAATTTGAAAGCCATAGATACTAAAATCACTCAATTCGGACCTCTATAGGTCCAATTATTAATAAAATACCAACCAGAAAAAAAATTACCCAGTCCTCTCACTTCAACCAAATTAATCACCATCAATTTCATCTCTAAAAATTTCCAATTTTACAAATAACTGAAATTAAATATTACACGAATCCCATGCCTCGAGAATCAGGTCAATCGGATGTCGGACAGAAAAGTTATTCGCAAAAGAAGGCATAAATCCTAAATTAAGCAAATAAATAATATATATATATATATATAAACCAAAATGCCTCGCGGGGGCGACGCGAGCCAACTTGCCTCCTCACGAGGGCGAGGCGTCGCCCTCGTGAGGGGCAAGCTTCGGCCCCAATTTTCTTTTTTTTTTTTAACCTAATTTTCCAATTTTCCTAATAACCTTTCTTTCTTCCTATTCATATACCATCTCTTCTTCCACAATACACAACTCTTTACCCACATGTCAAAAAATCACAAATAAGATCTTGTTGAAAAGATCTTGAAAAATACTACAAGTTTCATGAAGAGCTAAAAATCCAATTTCACCTCTAAGGGTGTCGAAAATGCAATCAAAGTGACTGCCTGATCATACATTTACCATAACAATATAGCACTTTTACAAAAATCATATCTTTTCATCCCCTTTCCCAATAATTCCAAATTTTATATCAATCAAAATAGAAAAATAAAAGCTACAACTTTCATGAACAACATGGAAACCAATTCCATATCTAAACTAATCAATTTCTAAAGTAAAGTTTCTGCCTACCTAAATAAGTCTCAACAGTAACACAATCTTTCAAAATTCATAACTCCACATCCCCTTGGTGAAAAATTCCATACCATATAGCAATAAAAAGCTCAGACAATATACTACAATTCTCAAGAAGGACTTAAAGCCAAATTCCATCTCTAATTAGGTCAAATCCTCCCATTAATGTGGTTGTCATGTTAAGGAGGGTTGAAACAGCACATGACCTAACCATAGCCAAAACTTTACAAATTTGTATCTTACAATCCTTACATCCAAAATTCACAAATAATACCTCATTAGAAAGCTACAAAAATCCTATACAACTTTCCAGAAGGTCACTTGAGCCAATTTCACCCTTAATAGTCCAAAATCAACATTAGAACACAAAAAGCATAAAACCTATGCCCTCAGAGCATTTGCACACCAAACACAATTTGGACTGAATTACCACCTGAACATTAACAGACCATAACTTTCAATCGACACATCAAAAAATATCATACTTAGTGGAGTTAGAAAGCTAACAAGTAAATATTCAACTTTTATGAAGACCAATTTCACAAAATCTGTCTCCTTTCTCCTAAAAAATTCTCAAAGGTTCAGGTCTTCAATAATGGAACCAAAATCTAGATACTATTCATCCAGCACACATATCTCAACTTCCAAGCAAAATTTAAAACCCTTAAAGTCAGAATTGGACAAAACTTCCTTCATATGAAATCTAGTCATACTTCTTAAGTTTAATTTAAGCCAAACCTAAACTCAATAGCACAACCATAACAAAAGTTATGACAAAAAATCTGAAACCTACACAAAGTAAATTTTCCAGATTCTCATATCTAACTCTACTCCTTTCATTCCAACATCATTCCTACATCAATAAGCATTCCATTTAGTCTCTAATTCAGCCACAAAATCAGCAAGACATTCACTTAAGTAAGTAGGCACAAATTGGCAGCACACACTCACAAGTTTCTTACATTAATTTACCACTCATCTAACATCATTCAATTCATTCCAAACCAACTCTCATTTACCTACACCCCATTCAACATCAATCAAACAAGAATTTCACACACACACACCCATATATTCCAACCACAATTTCCATGCAATCAACTTTAAATACATCACAAACAATTTAATTTATTACAAAACCATGATATAGAACATCTTTCTTACCTCATTTAGCTTCCAAAACTTCAAGTCTTTAAAAACCACCACTAACACTCTATCTCCCCCACCATGCACGATCATCAACCTTCTTTGCTTAGGTTTGAATTTTCAAGAGCAAGGAAGAGCAAGCAAGTAACATAAGAGAGTTCCTTATGTGATGGAGGTTAATCAAGAAGAAGAAGAAGAAGAAGAAGAAGCCATCAAGAGAGAGGAGGAGAAGAGCAACGAAATGAAGAAGAGAGGAAAATCATTTGTCTTCTCAATGGAAGCTTCGTGAATGACCCAAGACTAAGATATTTTTATACTTTAAATAACCACTAATTAGGTGCTTTAGTAGGCAAGTGACATGTGTCACTTGCCACTTGTCTTATTCTAAAACACTCTTAAGGTTCTTTCCAATTCCAATTCAATTTCTAGTCCAATTTGTCTCCAAATTTTAATGACTCAAAGTCATAAATCCAAAATCATGTATCTAATTTTCCAGTGCCATTGGACAGTCATTTTCAGTACCGGAAAGCCAATCAGTCCGTCACTTGACAATTTTTTCGGTCCAGAAAGGTATCCCGAAAAATTTCTAGAAAAATTTCTAAAATTTCACAAAAATGAAAAACGCACAAAAATCCACTCCAATTCATTTTTCAAGCACAAATAACACATTTTTCACAATAAACACATATGTCGGAAAATGTCATGAATGCATGTACAATCATGTGTATTCACAAAAATTACAATTTATGCATATATGGAGGTCATATTATGTATGAACATACCGAGACTAGTTTACTCACTCATAACCCGTCCCGAATTACCATTTTACCCTTTCCATCTGTGATGGGGTGTTACAATTCTCCCCTCCTAATAAAAATTTCGTCCTCGAAATTCACTTTTGATAAAGAATAAGGTAGGGTACTGTTATCTTATGTACTCCTCCATTTCTTATATCATCTTTCCACTCAATGTTTCCTTTCATAAAATCACAATTGATAACATCGATAGGTCTCTCAATTTTCTGTTTAGATATCATACTATCTCAATTATGTCCCTGATGAGTTTCAAAATTTAGAAAAGTTAACTCTTTACTTCTAGTTTCAATGCCACATATATCGGATTATAACAATACTAACCATAAAATCACTTATAGAGTCTTAGTTTCATTTTTGCCATCATTTTATATAAACCACTTTATGTCACCCTTAACTTCCCTTATTACCTTTGTATCTCATCTAACTACACTTTGGCATAGGTGATTCATTCATCCATATAGCCACAACTTCGAGATAAGCACCGAAATCCCTTCATTTATCAAAATCACTTTATTCAGATTTTAAATTCATTACACTCACTATTTCACTCACTAACGGTATTCCAAATTTGTTCTGGTTTTAACTCAAGGTGATCGACTCTTTTTGTCGCCTCACTAAGAAAATGATGATTTTTACTTATAGTCACTTTGCACTATACATTCATCTTATATGTTGGAACATTTTAGACATATAAGCTTTATATCTGTCTCCAACAGCCAAGACTGCAAGGAACTCACACATATATTCACTCAGTTCGATATTCTTAGCCGACAAGTGCTCTTTTGAGGTACACATTACTAGGACACATTCTTTATTCCTCAAATCCTCAATTTGGGCTATCCTAATTCCTGTTTGCAAAACTGATGTTTCTTTTCCCCATAACTAATAAGATTTCTTTTTTGCTCCTTTTAACTCGTTCATACACTCTTTATTGCACTAGATTTAGTAACCTAATATCCACATATGTGGTACTGATAAGTCCCTCTACACAATCCTTTCAATCTTGTCCAATTCCAATCTTACCTTAATCTCTACTAATCGGTCTAATCATATGTATATCTCATATGTTTCTGCCCACATCATGATTCTATGCTTCCAAACCAACTACTATTGCAGAAATCTTCAAGTCATATGTCTAAATTTAGCTCATGCAGCTATATTCATCTCTAGGTATACAAACTCACCTTATACATTACAACCAATGCCCTCTTGATCTTGATTGGAAACCTTTATTGTAGATACGACAAAAGCTTCAAATTCGAATGGCATACTTAACACTATAATTATTTTGTTTTCATTTATCACTGACGTGGCTTACATCTTTTTCCCTCAAACCATTAAACTTTCATCCTCATTTGTCAATATGCTCATAGTCACTCATTGTTATCATGTTGCTTGGCTCACATTAACCTTTAATATCTTTAATCCTATCGAGGTATTGTTGACTCCAGTAAATATAACCTCAAACTTAGTGTGCTTATGTTCAGTTCTCGTAATTCCTTAAGTAACTAATTCCTCAGTGCAGTAGTATTATCACATGTTATCCTCAATTTTTTTCATTGAACTTCCTTTTTCTCGACGAATTTTAGCAGTTCTTTCAATTTCCCGATGGTTTCACATTAACTTATTCTAATGTCTGTTCATTCATACATGTTACTCCCCAGTTCAATTTATCTACAAACATAACTTCCTGTGTTGGAAACCCCTTCATCAGAGATAATTTATGGTTCCCAAATAGATTTAAAAACACAGCCTATGATGTGAACCAAATTTCACCTCACATGAACAAGAATGTCTCCTCAACTTGTTGAAATCCACTTATATAATTGGAGACTTTTCATCAACACAACAATATATACACTCCCAATAGCCTTTTCTAACCCTTATGCTTGAATCTTTGCTATGGAAATCACTCCAATATTCTCATTTTCATTTTCATTTTTTTTATAAAAGAGACAATACATCACAACTTTTCCGAGAGACCTGTCATCTTATTTCAAAATTCCCTCCATTGCATCTGTCAATTCCTTTCTGAAGCAAACTCGATTGACTTAAGCAAGGGACCTTGGCCCACTATGGAAGAATTATTCGATTCCATTGTTGAATCGAGAGAAGAGCTTATGATCCCAGCCATTGGTCATGGAAAGCCTGTCTTCATTGATCATAAATTAAATTACCCGACTTTCTGACCCTATATCAGTGATTCTTGGTACAAACCTCAATATTGTCACTCACCTATTATCTATGTAATTCCTAATAGCTCAAGAAAAGTCAATTACAACATTTCACAAGATCTTCAAAAGATCAATTTGTCTCACGAATTCTATGGTCAATGTATCCTCGATACTAAAGCTCAATGGGGCATTAAGCAATTTCATTTACACTTACACCTTGGCTGGTACCATTCAAAATTCTGACATCTTATTAAAAGATGTCTTTATATCATATAGCCACGTACTCAAATTTGCTACTGCTACTTACATTCTAATTAACTCTAGATAACATTTCTATCCTTGTTCATGTCCATAACTGGAGATTGCTATCTGATCATAGCAAAAATTTATTTTTGTAGGCCTATATCGTGGCCTGCACTTTTACCTCACATTACCCCACATATTGATAGTGATTCTGCGCCAGTTTTCCAGTATTTACCTCTTCTTCTTATGCAACCTCTTATCATAATTATAGAATTTACATTTTGAGTGCATTCACTCTACTCCTTTGCTTTATCATATTTTCCATAATTGCATACACACATACAATCCAAACCTAGGCGCATTTCTAACTTTCTCCATACCACACATTATGTATCATGTATCATCACTTGTAAAGTCATGTTTCTAATATTTCATCGTCCATATGTATATTTTCAATCCATTATACAAAATCATCAAGAAATGTAATCTCATTATCCCAGACATATTATTACGTTAAATCATAACTCTTATCACCTTTCACATCCATTCACAGTCATAGAAAAGTCATTTCTTTTGACCGGGCTTGCACACTTTACTCTCATCATTTCTTTTTTTTAACAATATCTTCACTTATGATACACTATATTCCATAATACACAAATCACCACAACTGTAGTAAATCTTTATCTACCGTATCAAACCAAGTCCTTTTTCTCATTTCCAATTATCCTTATTTTATCGAACATACAAGTCCAAATCATAACGATCTAGTCATCCCGAGCTTTTGATCTCTCATAGACATATTCACATATTCTTAAGCTAAATCATAACTCCCATCACTTTTAACTTCATGTCCATATTTGACCTCTCCAAAATATCGCACGTTTCGTTTTTCGTTCAACTCGATTTATACACTTTAAATCTCATTATTTATTTTGCTATCACTTTTTTTTCTAAATCAGCCCTTGCCAATGTATTCACGTACAGATCACATTCAAGGTTTTTTTATCATAGTACAATATGAATGTCATTTTTCAATATTCCTTTCCCATTTCCAGTTGCCCATAAACCTTCATTGGCTCATATTCTGACACATCACCACTTTTCTCAGACTTCAACACTTAATACATGTTCATGCGTATGACCCATACCCATACGACTCAGACTAGGGATCAGTTACTACGGTCTGCTATGACATGACTTTAATCTAGGTGACTTTACCCATGTTTCAGTAAATGCCCACAGAAGTTCGTACTTCTGGGCTCTGATACCACCTAAATGTAACACCCCACTCTCGCATAACCCGAACCCGACATCAATGGTGATATCCGAGTCCGTGCCTTGTGAGGGTGGCGTGCTACATCACTCAGTTAAAACTCAGTATAAAATATATATTATGCGAAAACAATTTACATAAATAATCATCGGTGAGTTCAATGACCACGGGGGGCCTTTGTAAATACAATTTCTTTCAGTTTGTTGGCTTTACAACATGACCTATTCATTTGTACAAAAATTCAGAAAGTACAATTTTTTCCTAAACTCTAATGCAGACGCGAACTGATCCCGACTTCTTCTAGCACTATATGCCCATTGCCTAAAGGGGTATTCTTCTGAGTCCTGAAAAATAATTGCAAAGGTAACCATCATCGATGGTTCACTCAATTTATGCAACACATCAATTCACACAACATATATTCACATTGTTGCAGTTTGGATCACATTTCACAATTTTACTTGAGCATAAACAATTAGATACATTTCATACGATTAGACATCCATAACCAATTGAATTCACCAAACACTCAAGCACAACATAGTTGTTTCATAATTCACTTTCAGAGGTACCACAGAACATAAGGCATTTTGCCTTTCACTTAATCAAAATGATTAAATTAAATGCAAATAACATGCGCATGTGACACTTTTTCAATTTATTTTGGTGTTGTGACTGGGCGCCTGAACTGTCCCAATAAGGGCACATTAATCGTTAAGTCAAAAGCTCTGAAACTGTCCCAATAAGGGCACATTAATCGTTGAGCCAGAGGCTCTGAAACTGTCCCAATAAGGGCATATTAATCGTTAAGTCAGAGGCTCTGAAACTGTGGGGCTCGAGGCCCATATACGTTGAGCTTTAAGCTCTCGGTGGCTGCTCCGATTACAACTGTCATTTATTGATTATGCACTCATGCATGGAATACATATGTCACAATTGAGCAATATCACATTGTAATCGAACCCAAATTACCACATTCAAACAACTAATTCACAATTATTCACATTAAAATCACAGTCACAATTTATCACATTGAAAACAAGAAGGTCTCACATTTTCAGACAATTAACACTTCTATGTCATACTCTCCCAGTACATCGGGCCTCCTGTCCGGAATCTAGTCATAAACAAACGCACAAGCCTACCATTATACTCCACAGAGTTATAAACGCATAATAAGAAACAAATAATAATTGAGAAACCATCTATGTCACTCACAAATAGCTCCTGAAGCAAAAGCCTAGAAGTCTCGGTAACGTCTGTGGGGTGACGTTCCAAAAGCGCCTCTAAACAATCCACAATATTTACCATCACTAAAGGTACACTCAGAAATATTTAATAATGCACATATAGCAATTAAAATGTGTACAATGCATGTTCGTGACATTCTCGACACTATATCACAATTTCTCATCACAAAAATTTCTCTAAAAAATTTGAAAGCCATAGACACTAAAATCACTCAATTCGGACCTCTATAGGTCCAATTATTAATAAAAGACGAACCAGAAAAATAAGTACCCGGTCCTCTCACTTCAACCTAATTAATCCCCATCAATTTCATCTCTAAAAATTTCCAATTTCACAAATAACTGAAATTAAATATTACATGAATTCGATGCCTCGAGAATTAGGTCAATCGGATGTCGGACGGAAAAATTATTCGCAAAAGAAGGCATAAATCCTAAATTAAGCAAATAAATTTTACATATATATATATATATATATATATATATATATATATATATATATATATATATAACCAAAATCCCTCATGAGGCAAGCCAACTCGCCTCCTAGCGAGGGCGAGGCGTCACCCTGCGAGGGGCGAGCTTCGGCCCCAATTTTCTTTTTTGTTTTTTTTTAACCTAATTTTTCAATTTCCCTAATAACCTTTCTTTCTTCCTATTCATATATCATCTCTTCTTCCACATTACACAACTCTTTACCCACATGTCCAAAATCACAAATAAAGTTTTGTTGGAAAGATCTTGAAAAATACTACAAGTTTCATGAAGAACTAAAAATCCAATTTCACCTTTAAGGGTGCCAAAAATGCAATCAAAGTGACTGCCTAATCATACATTTACCATAACAGTACAACACTTTTGAAAAAATCATATATTTTCATCCCCTTTGCCAATAATTCCAAATTTTATATCAATCAAAAGAGAAAAACAAAATCTACAACTTTCATGAACAACATGGAGGCCAATTCCATCTCTAAACTAATCAATTTCTCAAATAAAGTTTTTGCCTACCTAAATGAGTCTCAACAGTAATACAATCTTTCAAAATTCATAACTCCACATCCCCTTGGCGAAAAATTCCATAACATATAGCAATAAAAAGCTCAGACAATATATTACAATTCTTAAGAAGGACTTAAAACCAAATTCCATCTCTAATTAGTTCAAATCCTCCCATTAATGTGGCTGTCCTGTTAAGGAGGGTTGAAACAGCACATGACCTAACCATAGCCAAAACTTTACAAATTTGTATCTTACAATTCTTACATCCAAAATTCGCAAATAATACCTCATTAGAAATCTAAAACAATCCTATATAACTTTCCAGAAGGTCACTTGAGCCAATTTCACCCTTAACAGTCTAAAATCAACATCAGAACACAAAAAGCACAAAACCTATGCCCTCAGAGCATTTGCACACCAAACACAATTTGGACTGAATTACCACTTGAACGTTAACAGACCATAACTTTCAATAGACACATCGAAAAATATCATACTTAGTGGTGTTAGAAAGCTAACAAGTTAATCTTAAACTTTTATAAAGACCAATTTCACAAAATCTGTCTCCTTTTTCCTAGAAAAATTCTCAAAGTTTCAGGTCTTCAATAATGGAACTAAAATCTGGATACTATTCATCCAGCACACATATCTCAACTTCCAAGCAAAATTTAAAACCCTTAAAGTCAGAATTGGACAAAACTTCCTTCATATGAAATCTAGCCATACTTCTTAAGTTTAATTTAAGCCAAACCTAAACTCAATAGCACAACCATAACAAAAGTTATGAAAAAAAATCTGAAACCTACACAAAGTAAATTTTCCAGATTCTCATATCTAACTCTACTCCTTTCATTCCAACATCATTCCAACATCAATAAGCATTCCATTTAGTCTCTAATTCAGCCACAAAATCAGCAAGACATTCACTTAAGTAAGTAGGCACAAATTGGCAGCACACATTCACAAGTTTCTTGCATTAATTTACTACTCATCTAACATCATTCAATTCATTCCAAACCAACTCTCATTTACCTACACCCCATTCAACATCAATCAAACAAGAATTGCACACACACACACACACCCATATATTCCAACCACAATTTCCATGCAATCAACTTTAAATACATCACAAACAATTTAATTTATTACAAAACCATGATATAGAACATCTTTCTTACCTCATTTAGCTTCCAAAACTTCAAGTCTTTAAAAACCACCACTAACACTCTATCTCCCCCACCATGCACGATCATTAACCTTCTTTGCTTAGGTTTGAATTTTCAAGAACAAGGAAGAGCAAGCAAGTAACATAAGAGAGTTCCTTGTATGGTGGAGGTTAATCAAGAAGAAGAAGAAGAAGAAGAAGAAAAAGAAGAAGCCATCAAGAGAGAGGAGGAGAAGAGCAACGAAATGAAGAAGAGAGGAAAATCATTTGTCTTCTCAATGGAAGCTTCGTGAATGACCCAAGACTAAGATATTTTTATACTTTAAATAACCACTAATTAGGTGCTTTAGTAGGCAAGTGATATGTGTCACTTGCCACTTGTCTTATTCTATAACACTCTTAAGGTTCTTTTCAATTTCAATTCAATTTCTAGTCCAATTTATCTCCAAATTCCAATTACTCAAATTCATAAATCCCAAAATCATGTATCTAATTTTTCAGTGCCATTGGACAGTCATTTTCAGTACCGGAAAGTCAATCAGTCCGTCACTTGGCAATTTTTCCGGTCCGGAAAGGTATCCCGAAAAATTTCCAGAAAAATTTCTAAAATTTCACAAAAATGAAAAACGCACAAAAATCCACTCCAATTCATTTTTCAAGCACAAATAACACATTTTTCACAATAAACACATATGTTAGAAAATGTCATGAATGCATGTACAATCATGTGCATTTACAAAAATTACAATTTATGCATATATGGAGGTCATATTATGTATGAACATACCGAGATTAGTTTACTTACTCATAACCCGTCCCGAATTACCATTTTACCCTTCCAATCGGTGATGGGTGTTACATAAATAATATCAAAATATAACAATTTATATACAAGATAACTTTGAAAACCTTAAGTCAAATGATCACTTTATATAATCATCAAAATGAGAGTTTTTATAGATATACAAGTAATGTTTCAAACGAATTTTCATATCAAGTCAATTCAATGAACTTGTTCTCTAACAAAGTACTTACATGTTTGCTTAAATATCTTCACATTTTTGCTTATGAGATCTACTACTTTCTTCATAAGGAAAAATATAATGTGTGCTAATATTTTTATGATCTATTAATCTTTGATATTAATAAAATAATGACTAGAAATAATTTATGGAAATACATAAATGTAATATAAATTTCAAAATTATAGTATCATTATAATTTTTTATAATGTATAATTATCCAATAAATTTTATCACATATATTAAAACATATACAAAATAATGATTATCTTTAAATTATCTTATCTCTTAACTATAATTAATTAATTGGTTGTAATGCACAAACTACTAGGTCGTGCGTTCAGCATCGATTAATGGTAGAGGCACGTCACTTGGAGTTTAGAAGACAAAGCTGAGCCCTAGCCTCTCCATAGAAGCTCAGCAGGGAAAACGATTTCTGTATAAATGGGCTTAGACTTGAGGCTCTAACTCAGCCCTTGAACCGAGAGCCTGGGTTGGTACTTAGAGCATATACTCCTTCCTTTGGAATAGTATGCTTTAAGCCAAGTGATTTTATTGCAGTAATTTTATGCTTTAAGCCAAGTGATTAGATTCAGCCCCCAATCAAGAATCTAGCCTGCAAGTTGTACCAGAAGAAAGGAAAAACAATAAGCAGGTTCCCATAAATTGGGGTCCCGATCCTCTTTCGCTTAAGACAACAAACCCTAGTTAGCCAAAACAGTTTAGCCACTTAATTAAGCCAGATCTTGGATCTATCCCCTATGCTAATACACTACATACATATATAATTAATTTAATAGCCGAATCGCACATTGCGTCCAGTCCAGACGGCCTGGGAGCAGGAATTTCTGACCGCGTACTTTGCGCTCGACCCACATGCGATGCGAAGATGACCACTAGGTGAATACAAATTTGCAGGCGGTGTACGTACACTTAAGTGTTTGTTTTATAAGGGCTAGCTTATTTAGGATTAGAAAACCTGACTAGGCATGACAGGCTATATTTAACATGGGTGTCATCAACATTTATAAGCCGCCAGTTCAATCGTTAAGGATTGGGACAATTCTAAGAGGATAATTTCGACGTTGAGTCTTTTTAGTTGTTTATTTAACATTTTAAAGTCAAATGTAGGAAAACTCCAGGTGAAACGAACCGCGGTTGTCCTGACGCCGCCCCTTCAACTTCAGGATTCTCTTATAATTTGCGAGTGTTTAAGAAGAAACAAGAGTAGAAAAAGATTTAATTTGTGGCCCCTTTACTGTAGCAAGAAAATGCGCAGTTCAATTGACATGACAGCAATTTGTCATTAATTGGAAGACTTGTACTATTATACAATTCTATTATAAATTTTATAACTAGGGTGTCACGTCATTTTGTTTTTGTCACATCAAATAAAAACAAGAATTGAAGGTAACTTTATATATAAAATGAGATAATAATTCACTATTATAAAATTTTGAAAATTTCGGAATTTTAAGCACCTAATTATAAGTCAAACGAATTTGATAATACACTACAAGGAATGAATAATATTTTATCGAAATAAAATTTCAGAAAGAAGGGAGGAACACTAAATTATAATTGAGATAAAAGAGACAGAAGAAAGAAAATTAAAGTTAATGAAAAGAATGAGATAATCGCATTGGTGTATGATATTACAGATGATTACAAAAGTATGCCTCGTGTAGTCACATGGATTCCTGTAAATTTCCAGACCTCCCTGAACCTGAACTGAACTAGGCTGTTTTGCCCGTTTTCTTCTTTCATCATACACCTCCCCATGGACCTTGCATCAGAATCTCTGTACTATTTTATCAGCTTTTCGTCACCTTCCTCTTTTTCATCCCCAAGTGTCCGACCACATTATTACCAAATGAAACAATAGTAAGATGCATTTTCTTTTAGGCTTTTGCACTCAAAGGACTTTTTTAACCTTTACGCACTTCCTCACAACAGTTTAGTCCAAGAAGAGGACGGTCTTTAGGTCAATAATGACGCCCTGCTCTCGACATTTTGGACCCACATTTTTCCTTCCTCTCTTTATTTATTTATTTTTATTGGTTTCGTTGTTTGAGTATGTTCTATGTTCATTTTCGAGAAGCAGTACTTACAATATCCGAGTGCCAAGAGAATCTCTCTGTCTCCTTCCCTCTCTCTTTCTCTTCTCTCTCTGTAGTCTAAATGACTTGTCTATTGTCACAATGCAATCTCACGTGCAAGAAGCTTTAGCTTTTGTAGGCTTTGATTATACGACTCTATAGTCTCTTGGCCCTCTATTTAGACCTAGAGGGACTGATCAAAAGCTGAGTGTTTTGGATCTTTTGTTGTGTTGTACTTTGGCTTATGTGTTCGTTCGAGTTTCTTACACTGATACACACAATCCTCTGCTTCATTTGATAGCCCCCCCACAACTTTCAAGTCTCTTCTAGTCACCAGAGTCCATTCCCTGGTTGGTAGGTCTACAATCCTACTCCACCTTTAGCTTATGTTTGTAAACTTCTTCTAAGAGTGAGAACAAGGATCAGAATTAGGAAATAGAAAGGGTCCACCTGTTTGTGTGCTTGTCCTTAACTTAGATATGGCACTAGAGGCAGTTGTGTACGCACAAGACGCATTTGGTTATGTTCATAAGGATAGTTATGGAGCAGGAGGAGGGGGAGGATCTTGGAGCTCTAACTGTGGCTTTAAACAAGATGGCACGTCTTATCTTGGGGTTTTAGACCATAACTTTAGCAACATAGAACGACTGCAAGGTCAGCATGAGAACTGGGATTCTTCATCTCCGTCCATCATGCGACATGCTAAAGAGTGGGATCCAAATTCTTCACCTGAGACATGCAGTCTTGAAAGATCTCTACCTGGAAAGTTGTTAATACCTGCTACAATGGAGCAAACGCCGGCAACCGATAGTGGCCGACCGAAGCGTAGACGGACAAAGAACACAAAGAACAAAGAGGAAATTGAGAATCAAAGAATGACTCACATTACTGTTGAGCGAAACCGTAGGAAACAAATGAATGAATATCTTGCTGCTATTAGGTCTTTGATGCCTCCTTCTTATGCCCAGCGGGTCAGTAACAATCACACTCTACTGTTCCAATCATACATCTTTTGTATAGGACATCATATATGTTGACTTATTGTTCGTAAGATTTTCTCCCAACATAAATTGGGAGGAGATATAAAGAACAACTTATAACAGTCTTCTCTGAACTTGAGGATATGCTCACTTAAATGCTGTTGAAACCTAATGATCGGTTTTGGTTCTTATGACATGCAACAATTTCTTGTGTTCAGAAAATGTTTATATGTTGTTTATATTTCCAGGGCGACCAAGCGTCGATAATTGGAGGTGCCATTAATTTTGTGAAAGAGTTGGAGCAGCTATTGCGGACCATGGAAGCTGATAAAAGGTCCAAGCAACAAGCAGAAGTTAATGGCTACACTACTTCACCATTTGTCGACTTCTTCTCCTCCCCTCAGTACTCCACACGGGCAGCTCAGTCTCCGGGCTCTGTGGATAATCAGTCGACGGCGGCAGAGACTCATTGGGCTGCCGCAGACATAGAAGTGACCATGGTAGAGAGCCATGCAAATCTTAAAATACTCTCCAAGAAACGCCCCAGACAGCTCTTGAAGATGGTTGCAGGGCTTCAATGCCTGAGGCTCACTATTCTCCACCTAAACATCACGGCTCTTGATCAAGTGGTTCTTTACTCGGTCAGTGTTAAGGTTAGTTAAGACTTGATACAGTCTAATCAGTCAACTTTTTCTTCTTGACCTTTACTTTTCTTGTTTTGGGCCATACTTTCTTTTCACGTAGCGGAGATCCCAAGAAAATTCTGTAGTAATTAAGAATTATACAACACATCTTAGTTAGAGATGCAAACACACTCCGCTTAATTTGTGCCTTTTGTCCTTCAAATTGATCCCATCGTTTCCGATAAAATGAAACAGGTTGAAGAAGGATGTCACCTGACTACAGTAGATGAGATTGCGGCAGCTATCAATCAAATGCTACATAGAATTGAAGAAGAGGCTGTCTTCTAGCTGATTTTAATTTTCTGGATCCTAATCTCTGTCTTTCCTAATAGTTAGACTTGTAATCTCAAAATGGAATTCCCTTACCTAGCTAAAATATGGTCTCTTTTGAGATTTATGTGTATAACATGCTAACCAAGTTAGTTTTGATTTTATCTATCAAGTGAGGTCTAGTCAAAACCTTGCATATATCGAGTACCAATATTCTTTAACCACTCCAGGGTCCGATGAAAAACAATGGCTATCTGACAAAAAGTTTTGTAGGCATCAGCAATTATTAATTAGATGTTAATAAGAACATTGTTGTTCAAAGTTTTTAATGTTGAAAACACTACAAAGACAACAATAATCCATTTCAGAAGATAACATTTCGAAAAGGTAGAACAATATCCATTCCATATATTGAACAAAGAAACTAACTCGGATTTATTCAATAACGTAATAGTCCATTCAACTGCTTAAGAAAGAATCGATGCGAAACAATAATCAATAGTGACTGATTTAGTAGTCTTACCAACTAGTTAACATGAAGAAAAAATGAACAAATTTCTAAACCTCGTTTCACATGTTTTATATACGAATAATGTCTACGCACAAACAAGTTTTTGTTAAGCCCTTGGGTAACCTTAATTTTCAAAAGCAAGCTTTGATGAATTTAAAGATAGTGGAATACAGGTTAATTAAAACAATAATTAAAGATGTCTCTAATAGTAATTCAGATTTATCATTGCGTTCATTATTAGTTTTGTCATTCCTATTGCAATGCTATTTATCTTACTTTCAAGATTTTTCTTATAAGCTTTCTAGTTTTTTCTTTCTTTTTCTTTTTGTAGTAAATCATGTTAGTCAAAGCATTTCTTGTCTTTACAAGTTCGTTATTCTTTATGAACAGATAGTTTTACAAAAGCCAAATTTTGTGAAATTATACTACATAGTTTGGTGAATATGCTTTTAATGGTACTTCTAACATTATTCTTTACACAACTTATGAATTGAGTTTTTTTTTTTTTTAAATATGTCACCCTTTACAAATTATTGGACCCAAAATCTAATGCAGATAATTAGACATAGCAGAAGAAAGCAAAAATAGGAAAAAGACACAAGCTCACATTACCCTTTATAGTTCAATTATGTGCCTATTCCAATGTCATTTCGCTCAAAACTAAAGCAAAACCTATATTAAATAATTTTCAATCTTTAACTCCCCCAGAAAAACGGTTTCTACGAAAACCTTTTGCAATGGAAATATTCTAATATAGATGACATGCATGCATAAGACGAATCTAGTAACCTACTAAGTGTAAAAAAATTTACAAGAATTTCCTTTCAAAGAAGCTCAGCCGTTCGACAGCACTGCGTCAAACACAGAAAAGAAGAAGTGAACAATTTCATTAGCAGCATCTTTAATCAGTGGGTTCCACATAGGAATTAGATGGGGTTCATTTTTGGAATCAACTATCTTAGCATGATTAATATTTTGTTCTTTATGGTCTACTCCGTGTCTTCTTCATAGTTCCACAGGAATTTTCACACCAGGCATCACCAAATAATCACTACAAGAAAAATGAAATTTAGCAACAGAAATTACCGACGGTTCCATCGGTAACCTTATTTAGCGACGAAATTTACTGACGAAAAAAATCGTCGGAGATACAGCCGTAGGTAAATTTACCGACGGAAACAGAATTACCGACAATATAAAATAAAAATTTTTCTGTCAGAAAATTACCAACGGAATTGACTTTCCGTCGATAATTAGCGCTAAATTCAATATTTTATCAACGGAATTTTTTTTCCGTCGGTAAATTTTATGAAAACTATTTTTTAAATTTTATTTGCAAAGTGTTTAGTTTCTGTAAAAGCTACCTTGAAGATAACTTCATTATTTCAAGTAAAAGAATTCAAATAATAAAATTCATACTAAAAAAGATCCGAAATAAAGAACTGAAATTATTTTTTTATAGAACAAATATTTCATCAAACATCTTACATGTATCAGAAATTTATCCCAATATCACAACTAAAATTACATCTTGTCCCTTCTATCACTAATATTTATACCTCAAAGTTATTTTCCAATCACAAAATACACAAATAAACGAAAGTAATAAATACTCAAATTAACTTTCATCCAATATACGAAAAAACACAACAGTAGTTGCAAAAATACCTCCACCAAGGGACATGATGACAATAGTTGGAGAAGACAACGCCGACGAGCAGAAAAGGAGTCCACAACAGAGAAATGGGCTCCAAGAAAATCGAAGAGGAGACACAGGAAGAAGAAAGGAAGAAGAAGACACAAGTGGGTGGGAGATGTCGGAATTTATAAAGAATTTACCGACGGAATTACCGACGGAAATTTCGGTAGATAAATTCAAAATTTTAATTCTGCCAAAAAATCTCGCCTTTTTACCGACGGAATGAATATTTCCGTCGCTAAATCATATTTACCGACGAAAATTCCGTAGGTAAACTCAAAATTTTAATTCCGCCAAAAATTCCCGCCTTTTTACCGATGGAACGAAAATTTTCGTCGCTAAATCATATTTACCGATGGAATTTACCTACGGAATTTTCCGTAGGTAAACTCAAAATTTTAATTCCGCCAAAAATTTCCGCCTTTTTACCAACGGAACGAAATTTTTCCATATTTAACAATGGAATTTTTCCGTCGCTAAATTTCATTGCTAATTTTGCCGCGACGAATTTCCTTCAAATTTAGCGACGAATAATAGTACCGTCGCTAACTCACTCAATTTTAGCGACAGAAATATGCTTTCCGTCGCTAATTACTAACGGTATATTTTCCGTCGCTAATTTTTCGTTGCTAAATTGTAGTGATTACCAACGACCATATTTTCCGTCGCTAATTTCCGTCGTTAATTTTGCCGCGATGAATTCCCTCCAAATTTAGCGACGAATAGTAGTTCCGTCGCTAAATCACTCAATTTTAGCGACGAAATATACTTTCCGTCGCTAATTTCCAACGGTAATTATTTCGTCGCTAATCTACATTTTTCTTGTTATATATAACGCTTCGAATGTTTACGATCCCTACAACAAATTGACCTTTAGCTATAAAAAATCATAACTAAAGGTATAGAAAATGTCACCTATAGTTTCTAGTTGTGATTTCATTTCGTCATCAAAATATTGCTAAATTTCCATATTTGAAAATTATAGGCATAATTGAAAATCCATATTATTATATATAATGTATCAATATAAATTTTATTGTTAATTTATTATAAAATTATACAAAATAATTGATAATTTGAAGTATTGTATATAAAAGTAAAATATCATTGAATTATACTAACAAAAAATATTCTTCATATACAAGATTTTAATTATAACTTAAAAATTCTTATAAACAAAATAATAAATACAAAATTCAGTTTATAAATTATAAATGTTGAGATTACCAAAAGTTACAACATAACTGGAACGACAAGTTGGGTTTGTCCATGTCAACAAAATCTGTAAAAATAAAAAAGCTTAGTTAAACTATACTAAAATATTTTAATTATTGAAACAATTTTTTTACTTAAAGCAAACATCACATAACTTTAACATTTACGACATAATCCTCAATAGTTACATCTTCATCAATTTTATACTTGAGAAAAATTAAATTTAAATAATACAAATAGGAATTGAAAAAATAAAAGATTTAATTAATATCATTCACTTTCATCTTCATTGCTATCATAATCCGAACCAAGTATTTTTCTTAACAACTTATCATGTTTGGCCAATTTTGCTCGAATAAGTTGTAATTCAGTCTTAAGCGTCTTGTTTTCCTTTTGAAGTTGCTGAATGATTACTTTTTGTGATGAGGTTGAAACATTGGGCTTAAGGCCAAAGCCAAGACCTTTGGCATAACTATAATGTGTACCAAACACGATATTGCAAATGTTTTCTACATTGACCTCATTCCCTTTAGGTATTGATCTCTGTAACAACTTTTGCATCTTATTTTAAAATTTAAAATACAAAACCAATTTTCAATCCAAATATTAATACTAACTACTACATTAACAAATAAACTTAAATATTAAACAAAATTTTATATTTACATAGTTATTTTCTGCTTCTTCTGACATATACTCTTTACGTTCCTTATAATGAGTGGCTTTGTATAGTGTGATTCTATCACACTCTTATCCATGTAGTTCCTTCTCATTTTATTTTATAGAAGAAAATACATGGCACAATAAATAATACAATGTTTATTGATATAGTTATAAGTTGTAAACAAGGATCTTACAAATTCATTTTGAATGACTACAAATGATTTGGACATTTGATTGTGAGATGTTTTCATTTTTCATCTATTGACCTTTTCCTTCTCATAATTTTCCTAAATAAAGGAAAAAGATTAGGTAGTCATTTAATCATCAAACAAGATTAATGGAAGCAAATGTGAAGGGAAAGAAAACAAACCTTGACTTAGGGTCAGCCTAATAGTCACATAAATTATTCCAATGTTCTGGAGAAATTCGTTCGGGAACATGTCTCTGTACCTCATTAGAAGGAAAAGATTTACAATACTAATGTAACTTATAACGGTGATCTTTAGTCCTTTATTTTAAGAATGAAGTCACACAGTTTGAAACATCAGGGTTCTCGATATTGATAATATTCAATTTCAACTGTGAACAATAAGTAAAAGTGTAATTATTCTTAAAATAATTAAAACAATATTGTATATGGTTAAATATATTGAAAAAGTACCACAACTTTATCTAAATCATTTTCAAAATCTTCCTTTAAGTCCTTAACATGCTTCAAACAAGGTAATTCTATTCTTGCAATAATCCCAAAGTCAGTTGACAATTTTATTGATTGGATCTTGTGTATAGGACAATCTTTCTGAGTATCTATCTATATTGACAACTTTTTATTCATGGCAATATCCATTTGTTGTAATTCACAACTTCTAGTATTATCTCTACATTTTTTAATATTAACATTGGAACCTGACAACAAATCACTAATGATAAGGAAATTTTAAAAAAGATTAACAAACTTACGATCCTTCTGCACTAATTGATTCATCGTTGTTTAAGGCAGAATAAAGTTGTGTATGACTAATTTCATTGGTGGTTGAGGTAGAATGTTGTTGTTGGCTAAGAATTGAATTAATAGCACCAATTGATTGATTTGTTAAAGTTATAGATCCTTCTATTCTACAATTTCCATACCTAACACCTTTTTCCCTTTGTTTATACGGGTGCCATTATATTGGATATCTATAAAAAACATAAATTTTAGTAACATTATAATACATCCAATCATCATTATTATCATACATTCAATCATTAACAATACATATTAATATAATTCAATCATCAACAATGCGCATTAACATAAGTCAATCATCAACAATATGCATTAACACAAGTAAAACATCAACAATATACATTAACATAAATTAACCATCAATATTACTCATTAACATAAGTCAATCATCAACAATGTGAATTAACATAAGTCAAACATCAACAATGTGAATTAACATAAGTCAATTGTCAATAATATGCATTAATATAAGTAAAACATCAGCAATATGCATTAACATAAATTAACCATCAACAATATGCATTAACATAAGTCAACCATCAAGAATGAAAATTAACCATTAAGAATGAAAATTAACATAAGCCAATCACCATTAATTGAATTAACATAAGTCAATCATCAACAATACCCATTTACATAATTTAACCATCAACAATACACATTAACATAAGTCAGTCATCATTAATCGCATTAACATAAGTCAATCAGTAACAATACAAATTAACATAAGTCAATAATCATTAATCACTTTAATATAAGTCAAGCATCAACAAGATGCATTAACGTAAATGTTACCAATTTTACATTTGAAACGATATAAAGAATAATAAACATCTCCAATCATTATGATTCATGATCAAGATCCTAAATTCAAATTCATTAATTGTATTATGATTTGACTTTTTATCGCGATTATATTCAGTCAAAGTATCATTATTTTCATATAATCCTCAATATAGTCTTCATCTCTTTGTATGACAAGATTAGCTTGTATTTCATTTGCATCTAGTATACTAGGATTAACATCTCTCCTACAGAATGATGATATATCTGCATCTTCCATTTGTAGGGCTCCATTATTAGGTCCAATTCAATATCTTGATATACTTCATCACCATCTTCACCTATCAAACCATTTTCCCTTCCACAAAATAAAAATATTTCAGTTTTGAAACTTTTGAATAATTTTCCAATTCCTACCCAATACAATGTCATTAAGGTAGAATACTTGCTTCACTTGACTTGCAAATACAAAAGGTTTATTATCATACCATGTATTACTAACATTGATGCTAGTAATATTGTTGTTCACTTTTATGTTCATCCTTTTGTCACCAAGATTAAACTATTTGCACTTAAATAGAACAACCTTTTTATCCTTGATGTAATATAACTTTATTTCTAAGATGACACTGTAGAATTAAATAAAATCATCCTTATGTTGTCTCTCAATAATAACCCCACAATTTTGTCTTCTAAGCAATACAACCTGTATAGTTTTTCCCACACATATGAGACCCACATGTCAAAGCATATGATGTTGTCTGGCCTTTGGCAATTTACAATTATATAACCTTATCATCTATAGAAAAAAAATAGAAGTTAATCTCAACTACAATTTTCATTTATCCATAATATTCTATAAATAACTTACTTGAGTCCTAAACCATTATGGGAAGTTAATCTTATGTCTTCCTTCAACATTAACAATCATTTTGCTTCTAATATGATCTTTGTGCTCTCTATTTAAAAAACTAAATAGATATAAGAAAAGACAGGTTGGACGGTATATTTAAATATGAAATAATGATGAAGAAATAATATACATACTCTTTATATAAATCGACTTCCTCATAATTGTTCATATACCAGTGGCCAATTTTAAGTTCATCTTTAGTTAATTCTACATATTTTCCTATTTCAAGTGACCTTACTTTTTGAGAGAAAACTAACAAACTACCATCTTGATCAAAATCAAAGTTACATTCTTCTCAATTAAATCTTGTCCCAACGTTATTTAAGCACATAGAACAAAATGTCAAGCATTCATTCGATACATAATCCTTTGCAATAAAGCCTTCAAGTCAAGCCCTATTATGCACATAACACTGAAGAGTGCCTAAAAACCTAAACAAAATATAAAACATTAACAATTGTTAATAACTAATAACTTAAGCAAAAATAGTATAAGTTAATATAAATTACCTTTCAATAGGGAACATCCATCGAAATTGAACCAATTTGTAAAGATTTTCCTCATACGATAAGTGAATTGCCAAATGCACCATAACATTAAAAAAGGAAAACTGGTTCAAGCTTACATAGCTCTTCTACTTTCAATGTCTAACAACATAATTACTTAAAAAATATCCCAATTATACGAAAAGTTATGGACACATCTCAGCAAATGCTCACGTATTCAAACAAAAAGTAATCGTTACACCAAAACTTTTCACTCATTATCATTGACACAATGAGCTATATTAGATGCATACCCATTAGGAAACTTAACTAATTTAAGAAATTGAAAAAGTTTGCTTCTCCTTTTTTGACATGTTATTGCATGTAGGTGGAATCCTATATGACCTATCATCTCTTCTTTTCAAATGCAAATTTTTGCTATATTTATATCTTCTAATTCTAATCTAGCCTTAATTATGTCTTTTGATTTGCCATCAATTTCCATCAAAATACCTAAAATATTCTCACAAATGTTTTTTTTTCAATATGCATCACATCAAGATTATGCCTCAATAGCAGTTTCTTCCAATATGTCAAATTGAAATATATGTTTTTTTGTTCTAATAAAGATCAACAAAACTTCCCTTTCGCTTTCTATCATTTAGGTGTTTTCTAGTGTAAACTTACCCAAATGTGGTAGTTGTTCAACCACATTATCACCAAATAAGTGCAAAGAAGCTTCACTATGCTCTACTTTCTCATCAAACAATTTGTTTCTTTGTCATCTATGCTCATGTTCCAAGTAACAACAATGTCCCATAAAACATATTTTACTTCGTAGCTTTATTGAATGAGTTCGATGGTTACACACAAGACATGCCATGTACCCTTTAGTACTCCATCCATACAAATTGTCATAAGCTAGAAAATCATTTATAATCCACAAAACAGCTGTATGCATTCTCAATTTTTCACCTTCAAAAACATCATAAGTTTCTAATCCAACCTCCTAGAGATGTTTTAAATCATCAACTAGTGGTTGCATATATACATCAATATCTTTACTAGGAGTAGTAGGTGTTGGAATAAGTAAAGACAACAAAAAAGGCTCTTTCATACACTTACATAGGGGTAAATTGTATGGCATAAGAATTACCGGCCACATGTTATAAGAAATACTTGTATTAATAAATGGATTAAATCCATCAGAGGCTAAAGATCTGCTGGATGACACATAATATTATCATCAATGCATTTCTCTTTATGTTATCTCATTATATGGTTGTTTTTGTTGACATAAAAAGTCTTTATAGTTGTGGTTTAATATAAAAGTATCTCAAGATTTTATGGGTTATCTTTTTTCCTTTTCCATCATCCACTTGCCACCTTGATGTACTACAAATGAGACATTCTTTAAGATCTTTACCGTCCTTCCAAAATATAACACAATCATACTTATAAGCATTTATTGATGTATATCCAAATCTAAGGTCCCTTAACAATTTTTTTTCTTTATAGTAACATTTGGGAAATTTATGGCCAACTTGTAATGCATCATTGAGCAACTCAATTAGCATGTCAAAAGATTTGTTACTCCACCTATCATACACCTTGAAATGCAACAACTTGACAATAATAGATAGTTGTGAGAAATTTGAGCATGTTGGATATAATTATTCTTGTGCAACTTTTATTAACTTCTCAAATTTGTCTTCTGCAATACTATCAAATGTATTAGGAAAACCAATATCATTCATATAGTCTCCTTATAATTCTCCAAATCCTTTAACATCTCTCTAATCCCATCATTAATATCACAATCATCTACATCATTATTGTTACCACCATCATCACCTGTATCAACGCTTCTAGCATTAATTGCTTCAAAGGATTCACCATGATAAATCCATAGAGCATAAAATATATCTATGTCTTAGATTAGCAAGTAATTATATACCACATCTTGACTTTGAATTTTGAAATTAAATAATCTATGCATGGACATCAAATTTCACATTTGAAACCCATTTGATCTTTTACAACTTGCATGAAACTCTTCCACTCCTTCTAACTATTTAGTGGACCATTTCTGATGAGGCATTTAACTTTTATCCATATAGATATACAATTAAAAGTAAATTACTAAATGCAATTTAATTTCTAAATAACATAATGATAAATCAATTTAAGTTTACATACTAAGTTTTAATTCAACGAAAGAATGAAATTGAGCATGTTAAGAATAGGAAGCATGAAGCCATCTCAAAAGCTACATGCACAAGTAGTAAGTTTTAAACATACCTCTTAATTATGAAGCAAAAACCGTAAGATTTGATGCATTGTGTGCTTTCGTTGTTATGAGCTTTAACACCTCTTGTTTGACTACATTTGTAAATAAATTATTGATTCATCATTCTTAGCAAGCTTATAAAAGAACTCTTAAGAAAGAATAAATTAAACATAAGTATAAAGAATCAATTATAAACAATCCATCTATTCTCTTCAACATCTTAGGTCACAGGATATAACAAGTGATTGTTAATGAATGTGTAAAATTACAATCTACACTATATGTGAAGAAAGTAGCACAAGTCTTATCTAATTCTAGAAAGTTGTGATAACATTATGCATGAAGAATATATGTGAAGAAAGTAGCACAAATATGCTATTGAAATCACTAGACATAAAGGAAACATAGGATCTAGTCGAATTGTTATTTCATGGCAGAAAATAACTTAAAAAGTATTAAATTCACTTAATAATTTTTTTTCATAACTAACAGGCTTGAATTGGTCCTATAGTCATGTTGTTGAGATGTTTTGATGTCACACATCTGCAATGGTTGGTAATTTTTCTTGGATCTTTTATAGAAATATTAGACTTAGATAAGAATACTTCTTTTCTTAATCTTTTTATTACGATTGCCCTTTTGAGTCTTAACCTAGGATTTTAGTTATCCTTATATTGTAAAAGTTATTCTCAAATATTCTATTTATGCATTAGAAAATGAATGGAACCTTTTGTCATGGATTTATGACCTTAAAGTATAGCTAAGAACTTTTATACATTCCTTGGGTTTGTTTAGCATACGCATGATTTAAGGAAATCATATTTTTGATATAAGTGTCTATTTCCTATTATTGATGCAATAAGAAGTCCAAGTGTCTTTTTTTAATGCTTAGAAACAACCTAGTTCTACATTTGGCAATTTTGTTAATTGGTTCATCACCAACTAATATAAGGAAGGTTTATTCTTCAGTTTACTACTGGACTTAAACAATTTTAAGAGCTAAGAATAAATTCACACATCTATTTTAATTTTCCAGCCTGAATTGACAAACAAACCAAAATAACATATATATGATCAGTACATAAGGTCAACAAAATAAGCTAGAGAAGAGGAACCTAGAAATCTTGGATGGAATCTTTCAAACTTGGAAAGGAATAATAAAAATAGTAAATAAGTTGGACGAATTACCTAGAAGGACAGACAACCGGAGACAAAGTTGACGAGGTATGAAGATGGACGACTTGCAAGGCTTTTGGAACACAATTGGCAGAGGAAGAAGAAGATTTTGAAACCCAATTAGGAAGACGAAGACAACTTCGTCATTGGGTTTTAATTAAGACAAAAATGATGTCATTTTTAGTGGAAAAAATGACTTCGTTTTCGTTAACTGCTACAGAACTTTAGGCACCATTTAGCGAGGATTATAGGAAAACGTCGACAAAGGGTTGAACATTTGCGACATTTTTAAAAAACCATCGCTAAAGAAATGTATATGTGGTAACAATTTAGAACAACTTTTAGCAACGATTATATAATTCGTCACCAATGATTTTCTGATTGCAACGATTTAGGAAAAGCTTTGCAAAAGGTTAACCCTTCGCCAAAGGATAAGGCTTTGGCGATGAATTTAGAAATCTTCACCAAATCTTGTCATATATGTTACATTCTTAAATATATGTAGAAAATTTATAAAATAGTATAGAATTAATAAATAGAGTGATATGTTTAAATAGAATAATATGATCAGTAAGATATGAGAATAGTTATCTATTATCTATTACTATATATTTATATATCATTATATTAATTACCATATATCATTATGTTAATATCAATTATTATATATACATATATATATATATATATATATATTATTTTAACATATAATTGCAATATGGTTAAAATGAAATTAAATAATAAATATCAATAAATATAAAATATAATATATAAATAGAATTAATAGAATACATTTGAATATAATGAGAATTACAAACTTCTTGTTAAACTATTTGAAAATTTTGAGATACCATATAAAATTGTCAAATCATATATTTTAAAAGAGAAAATAAAATTATAAATCTATGTAATATTAATTGATTTTGAGTTTATAGTTTTACAAATTTTTGGAATGAGATTGTTTTAGCTAAATTTATTTTTAAGCTTAGAATTATTGTCAATAATATTAAATTTGATTTCTATGAATATAATATTCAATCATAAAATGATCAAGTGAAAGTTATTATATTTATAATTATAAATAACAGAGTTATTTTGTTTTGAAGAATTAAAAGAGATTTCTAACTCTTTGGGTATGTCCTTAGTGACGATTATGATGTTTTATGAAAATCAGTACCCAAGGCTAACTCTTTGGCAACAATTTTGCAAAAGCATCATTAAAAGCTTATTGATGTTTTCTAAAATTGTCGCCAAAGAATTACCTTTAGAAAATAGCAACCAACGGGTTATTTTTTTTTAGTGGATGCGACATACAAGAAATTTAAGCTAAAATGTTACAGCCCAAGCAACACTAGCAGCCCAAAGGAAGAACCAAGGCCCAGAGGCAAGGCAGAAGAGCTCTCGTATATACGTAAAACCAACAAAACTAAACGATTATATACTGTAATAAGCTGGAATATAATAAGAATACAGACACAAATGGTTATAGGCCAAATAGATTCTGTTGTAACGGTCTTAACTATTTAATGAATAGAACTCCATGAGGAGGATATACAATAATTTCAAGAAAACTTCTCTTCTACCTATTCTAAGTTCTCGGTCACCGATACCTATCATTTGGTGCTTTCATTGAGAGACGAACATGGCAGAAGGAACAACAACAAGATATAAGGCACTGGAGGAATCAATCAACACATTAGCCAAGGAATTTCGTGAGATGCAAACCACCATGAAACAACATTCTACCACAATGTTGTAACACTCAGAGGAGATTGCCAAGACTAGCTCTGCAAATGAAATGATTCAAAAGACATTAGAATCTATGTGTCAATCCCTTGCAAGACTAGAAAAACAACCATCCCCAATAACCTATTCCCCACAACCACCATTATTGCCTATACCTACCACTCCGAGCTTACCAGGCAGCTCTAGTGCAATTCATGCTTCACAATGGGAACCACAGGAGCTGCCCAAAGCAACTGCGCGACACCCGAAGTTGGAAATTCCAGTGTTTACCGAAGAAGACGTAGCTGGGTGGATTTTTCAGATTCAACGATTCTTTGAATATCACCGCACCTCTGAAGAACAGAAGTTGTCTATTGCAGCCTTTTACATGACTGGCCCCGCACTCTAATGGTATCAGTGGGTAATGGCGTCACAACAAATCCCAAACTGGGACGAGTTGGTTCGTCATTTAGAAATAAGGTTTGGTCCTTCTCCTTTTATTAATCACGAAGCTCGATTATTTAAGCTAACTCAAACTACTACTGTGAATGCATATATGCAAGAATTTGCTACTCTATCCAATAGAATAACGAGACTGACTCCTGAAAGTTTATTGAACTGTTTTGTTTCGGGGTTGAAGGAAGATATTAAAAATGAGCTATACCTGTTAAAACCTCAAACTATGGCTGAAGCCATTGGCATGGCAAGGATGGTTGAAGATAAGTTGAGAGCATCAAAGCCTATGAAGCATTTTAGCCCTCGTCAGGGGACGATACAACCTATTAAACACAATTTCCAGAGACCCTACCCGGTACTACCAACCCCAATACCACCCAAATTGCCTATCAAACGATTGACTACGGCAGAAATGGAGGCCAGAAGAGCTAAGGGATTATGCTTTAATTGTGATGAAAAATTCTCACATGGTCATTCTGCAGGAGAACATTCCATTGTCTTATAGCTGATGAAAGCGAAAACAATACAGAAACCCCAACGGACTGTGACGACTGCACAGCTGAGGAAGAAATTCTGGTCACTGACATACCCATTATATCCTTACATGCACTAGAAGGCCATTTCATTCCATTGACTTTACGACTCAACGGTAAGGTATTGGGGCAACCCGTATTGATACTGATCGATGGAGGATCAACTCACAATTTTATGCATGAACGGGTGGCTCATTTCCTGAAATTGCCAATACAACAGTCAAGACACATGAATGTGACTGTTGGGAATGGGGAAAGCTTGAAATGCACAGGCTTGAGTGTGCAAACCCCAATCCAAGTAGACAACCACCATTTTACAATAGACCTTTACTTACTCCCAATCTATGGTGCAGATATTGTTTTAGGGGCTCAGTGGCTAGCCACGATGGGGCCAGTGCTATTCGATTACAAGAACTTATGGATGAAGTTAGAAAAGGAGGGTCAGCAGATTACCTTGCAGGGCATCCAACAAGCTTCTATGTCATCCATGACTTTTAGCCAACTCACTCGCAATCAAAAAATTGACTCCATTTCTTCTTATTATCACTTGCTTATCAGTCCTGCGGATACGGATGCGGAGACAGAGGTGAAAATTGGAGATGGAGCATCATAAGAATTAAAGGAGAATTTGCAAAAACTATTCCAGAACCATTCAATAGTCTTCGAAGTACCTAAGGGCTTACCCCCATTTCGGAAGGTGGAGCACAAGATCCCCTTGAAGCCAGGAACCATACCGGTCAATGTGAGGCCATATCGGTACCCACATGTACAGAAAACTGAAATCGAAAGATTAGTTCACGAGATGCTAAGTGAAGGAGTAATTCAACCAAGCAACAACCCTTATTCATCGCCGGTAATCTTAGTATAAAAAAAGCGGACTGGAGGTTCTGCGTAGATTATCGTGCTCTAAACGCTGCTACTGTGAAAGATCGCTATCCAATCCCAACGGCAGAAGAGCTCTTTGATGAGCTCGGTGGGGCAACCATTTTTTCTAAGCTTGATCTTCGAGCTGGCTATCATCAGTTGCGGATACACCCAGATGACATCCACAAGACGGCGTTCAAAATGCACAACGGGCATTATGAATTTGTTGTGCTACCATTTGGCCTAACGAATGCACCCTCGACTTTCCAATCCGAGATGAATGATTTATTTCGAGCAGTCCTGAGGAAGTATGTCCTTGTCTTCTTCGACGACATATTAGTCTACAGCCCTATGGAAGCACTCCATTTGCAGCACCTTGATCACATTCTTCAGCTGCTAAAGGAAAAACAATTTTATGTGAAATGTAGAAAAAATGTGAGTTTACTTAGTAATGTGATATTGCCAAAGGGCTCTCTGTGGATGAAGGAAAAATAGCAATGTTAGAAAATCAATTAAAGATTGGGCCACCCGACCAATGTTAGAAATTTGTGTGGACCGACGAGGATTTCTAGGTATTGCTACACCCATTTTGGATATTACGCATAAATTTGTAAAAATTATGATGTGCTTGCCCAGAGCCATTAACACAGGTTGCTACCTCCGGCACCCACTTTAAGGAAGCATTTGTGTGGTGATCCGACGCTTGGCTCACTTAAGCTTTCACAAATTAAAAGAAGCTTTAATGACTACACCCATCTTGGCTCCACCCACCTAGGCGGAATTTAAAATTTTGAGTCCTGGGACATTCCCAAAGCCGGATCCATGTAAGCACAAACAATCAAACCATAACGACTAAAGGAGACCGCTCTAATGGTATCCACGCAGAGGTCGGAAACCTAACCGGACAAACTCTTTGACCCGAATAGCTAGACTAAAGAAAAGAGTGCTAGCTCTTACCTTAGCCTCGGAGAGCAAATGAAATGATCTTGGTGGAGCCTTGGAGAAGTAGAAGCCAAGTTGAATGGAAGAGATGAAGAAGATGAAAACAAAGTTTTCAAAGCTAACACTTAAGCATTTTCGATTCTACTCCTTCCATAACCGCAAAGCTACTTTCATACCTTCTAATATGTATTTTAATGAGTTAAAACACATATGAAAGGCTTGGTGGATGGGCATCCACGTAGATGGCATAAAAAATGCCTTAAATGCTAAATGATCATTAAGTTTGACTTTTCAAACTTATTTCATCTCCACCATTTTGGTTCCACCGAATTAACATATATATATATAATTAATTAATTTTAATTAATTAATTAATATATATATATTTGTCAAGAGGTCCACCAAACTGGGCTCATTTCTACCTACCTATCAGTTCACGCATGAAAGATCGCCGGAAACGGCCAAAGAATGTCGATGTCACGATCTCATCGGACATATCCTAATCTCATCTGGATCCATTTAATCCTATTGCTCTCCGATATCGGATCTCCGTCCAAACTATTTTACAGATTCTCCGAGTCACTCTTATGCTGCAGACCCATTAGGTTCCTTACTATGTTGGCCACTTAGATTAACACTTAATCTGAGCAAGTCATGAGCGGTATCTAGCAACACATCACGACCCCAATCGACCGGAAAGTAATTGGTTTGATTAATGAAACCATATCACTAACCCTTCCATAGACAATTACCGTGCAATTCGCCCTTTCACCATGCTATACCCCACTTGGTTTGAGTATGGGCAATGTCAACTCTACTAGACCGACGATCAAATCTAGTCCAAGTGTAATCAGCCTCGCCCTAGGACTCATTACTTTATACGTCCATGAAGACCATCTTCATGACATATGATGTCTCCGCCAGAGACTTCAAAGTAATGATTCGATAAGAGGCCATGGGTATCTCTTCTTCGCTATCACGTAAGTGGTGAATCCTCATTGGCTACTCAATTACCTTCAATACCTCAAGTCGCACTCCAATCACCACCCTACGAGCGACTCCGAAAGACAACAAGGAATGGAGTCAAAGTACGTAATCAAGACTCAAGATATCCTCGAGTACCTCAAGTCTAAGGATACTTGCACTATTGCTATGATGAGATTATCATCGACATTTGTATAGACATCCATGTGATGATCTCATAGCAGGTCATCCAATGTACTTACTACCACTAGTAAGCATCCACATGTCAAATCTAAATATCTCAATATTTACAGCTTCGAGATCCACCGCTGATCCAATCAAGGAGTTTGACATGTGCTAGTCTATCCGGATTAATGATGTCCAGTCTCATTAATCCTATGACTAGGATAATTTAGATACCGATATAATTGCACATGATAGAATCTCAAGAGTATGATCGCATCATAATTTCCTTCATGCTATGTCACGATCAAGGACTTCATTAATTGATTAAAGATCACTATCATTTCATAATAAATGAACATCAAATAAATGAAATATGCCTTGCTTTATTTATTCATAAAGTCTTTACATGACTATGAACAAATGCGCTAAAGGGATTGCCTTTGGGCACTACTCTAACAATCTCCCACTCGACCTAAAGCCAATCGCTTTGGTATCTAATACCATAAGTGAGTACATGAGAATCAAAATTCTTCGTGATAATGGCTTTGTCAACGGATCAGCAATATTCGCCTCAGGAATTCTCTCTATCAGACATCACCTCGAGCAATGATCTCCTAATCAAATGGTATCGGCGAGTACGTGTTTGGACCGTTGATGAGACCTTGGTTCCTTTGCTCGCAATAGCTCCATTGTTGTCACAATACAACCGTATGGGTCCATCACGCCTAGGAACCACACCAAGTTCAATAATGAACTTCGATCCAAACGACTTTCTTTTGTCGCCTCGATGCGGAATGTACCGCTTCATGGCCGTTGAATCGACAACCGCCTCCGCTTGGAACTCTTCCAACCGATCGCTCCGCCATTTAGTGTGAAAACGTAACTGATTGGGACCTCGAGTCGCCCTTATCGATTGAAAACCGCATCCAGATGTTCGCACTGGAGACTTCCATCTCCATATATCAAGAAAACATCCTTAGTTCTTCGCAAGTATTTTAGATATTCTCGATACCACCCAAAGGACTCTCACCAGATCCGATTGGTATCTGCTCAGAACACTTAGAGCATATGATACATCGGTCTCGTATATAGCATTACATACATAATAGATCCTATCGCAGATGCATACGGATCATATTCATACGCATCCTCTCATCCTCGTGTCCGAGATCACATGGACTTCGAGAGTGTTATCCCATGAACAATGGAAGAAACCCTCTCGATTGCTCCATGCTAAACCTCTTTAGACCTTGTCTATGTACGCTGACCGTGAAAGACCAAGCAACCTCTTCGATCTATCTCTATAAATCTTTATCCCAAGGATATAAGTTGCTTCTCAAGGTCTTTCATGGCAAATTATTTCGACAACCAAATTTTACAGATCAGAAGATTGAGACATCGCTTCCTAGCAACAATATGTCATCTACATATAATACAAGGAATACGATTGCGCTCCATTAACCTTCTTGTACACACGTTGTTCATCTCGATTTTGAGAAATCAAACTCTTTGATTGTCTCATCAAACGGATATTCCAACTCTGGATGCTTGCTTCAATCCATAAATGGATTTCAAGCTTGCATACCTTTTCGCCATTAGCGGAAATGAAGCCCTCAGTGGTGTGTCATGTACATATCCTCAAAATGATTTCCATTCAGAAAGTTGTCTTCACATTCATTTGCCATATCTCATAATCATAATGAGCTTACAATGGCTAGAGTATCCTAATGGATTTAAGCATTGCTATCGATCAAGGTCTCGCCATAGTCAACTCCTTGTCTTCGACGAAAGCCTTTAGCCACAAGCCTCGCTTATGGGTAATCACATTACCATCCATGTCGATTTTCTTCTTGAAACCCATTTGCACCCTATAGGTTTTATCCTTCAGTGCATCAACCAAAGTCCATACTTGGTTTTCATACATGGAATCCATTTCATTTCATGGCACGAAGCCATTTTTAGACTCGAACTCTTCGTAACCTCTTCATAGTAGTAGGCTCATCATCCTCTATGAGCAATACGTCATTCGCTCACTTACGAGAAATCCATATCTCTCGGAACAGAGCGTATCCTACTTTGACCTACGAATTTCAGATGTAGTAGAAGGTTGAACTCTACCTCATCTCGTATGAGTTATAGCTTGTGTTCAGCAGCTTGATTCAAGGCTCGTCCGAGCATCTTGAACTTCTTCAAGCTCAATTTTGCTCCCTCGTCCTCTTTTTAAAAGTAACTCTTTCTCTAAAAGACAGCATGCCTCAAACAAACACCTTTGTTCCTCAAAGAGGTAGAATTGATATCCCTTGTTTCGTTAGATATCCTATTTAACAAACACTCTGTCGATTTTGCTTCGTTTATCTCGATCAAGGTCCGCTTATATAAGCAGGACAACCCCATACTTTCAAATGAGAAAGATAAGGTTTCTTGTTAGTCCACATCTCATACGGAGTAACATCAATCGACTTTGATGGAACTCGCTTAACAAGTAAACAAATTGTCTCAAGCGCATACCCCCAAAAGGATTTTGGCAATCAGTAAAGCTCCATCATTGATCGTATCTACGTCCAACAAGGTTCGATTTCATTTCGCCACACCATTACGCCAGGGTGTGTAAGGAGGAGTCCACCGAGATAAAATCCCATTATCTCCGAGATAATCCAAAATCTTGGTCTAAGTATTCACCACCACGATCGGATCGTAATGTTTTAATACTTTTCCCAAGTTGGTTTTCTACTTTATTTCTCGAATTGTTTGAACTTTTCACACGCTCAGATTTGTATCTCATCGACACAGTACCCATATCGAGAATAATCATCGATAAAGGTAATGAAGTAACGACAACCACTTCTCGCATGGATGGACATCGACCACATACATCTGAATGTATTAGGTCTAATAATCCAATATTGCTCACCCTTTCCTTAAAGGTAACTTAGTCATCTTGCCTAACAAACAAGATTCACACGTGTCATATGATTCATAATCAAACGACCCTAAACTTCCACTTCAGGAGCTTAGCGATGCCTCTCATTTATATGGCCAAGCGATAATGCCATAAGTAAGTTGATTTTAAATTATCTCTTTATGTCTTTTAACGCCATTGACATTCATAACCGGATGACATATCTAATATGTAAATACCATTGCATAATGTACCAGTAGACTATAAAGCATTCCATTCGAGCTAATAGAATAAACCATTGTTACTAAAAGACAAATAGAAATCACTCTATTTAAACAAGAAATGTATAATATGTTCTTTGTTAACACGGTACAAAATAACAATCATCCAAGTTAAGTACAAGCCCACCGGGAGTGTCAAAACATAAGTCCCTACTACTAATGCAAAGAACCTCGCTCCATTGCCAACACGCAGTCCATTTCTCCTTTACGAGCCGCCATCGTCCTCGAGGCCCTCGATATCATTGCATATGTGTGAGCCACAACCGTATCTAATACCCATATGTTATGATCGAAAATGATAACCTCAATGACAAACATACCGGAAGTCGAGGCATCCGATGCCTTCTTCGCTTCAGCTTTTCCAGATAAACTTTGCAGCTTACGCCTCCAATGACCGCCTTACCACGAATGGAAGCGTGTACCTTTTGGTGCAGCTCTTTGGTCTTCTTCTTGCCTTTCGCCGCACTTCCTTTCGGCTTCGAGCCTTTTTCTTCTTCCGCTTCTTCTTCGAACCAGAGGAAGAAGAATCCACCAATAAGAACGCCATATCTTTCTTGCTGGATGTTGTTTCATTGCCTCGAAAGCAGATTGATCACTTGAATTGGGTGGATATTTGTCATTCGATAGTTCAACACAAACCGTGAATAACTATCCGACAAACCAACAAGAATTAAGTCTATACTTAACTCGTAATCCATCACAAAACCTAAGACGGCCAACCTCTCAATATAGCCATTCATCTTCAATGATATTGCACGCAGATGAACCAGAGTCATCTTCGCAGTAAAGAGCAACCTTGAGGTCTCGAACCGCTCGGACCGCGCTTGCTCATCAAACAACTCTCTAAGATGAAACACTATCGCAGTGAGCATCCATAGACTCGCGTCTTGCTTCTCGCAACTCAGTGACATCGATGCAAGCATAATGCAGTGGCTATGTCACCGCCTTTAGATGCTACGATATGCCTTCCGATCATCATCGAAGCTCCTTCGTGAAGTGGATCCGAAGCGGAAAATCAAGGATATATCCTAGATCCTCGATCCGAGAACAATTTCGACACGCAGCCAATCAAGAAAATTTGGTCCAAGTAATTTGTTCGAGTCCATTAGAGCGCCGAAGATTCACACCGGGTCGACATCTTCAACCAACCTAAACGTAGAGAGAGAAAGAAAGTTAGAATAGAATTAAATGTATGACCATAAGGACTTAAATGACATACATATAGCTCCCACTAGTTTCAACAGTAATCCATAACCCTCATCATGAATCCAAGAAACAAAATGGCACATCGACCTAGTGAGTCGATATCCGACATTACTAGAATGACCTCGGTTTGCCCAACAAGCCACCTTAGGTCAATCGGTAGGTATCGGACATACCAATTGCATCTCAAATGCAACTATCGCCCAAAGGCTATCAACAGTTGATGTATGCACATACATCAATATCAACACTTGATGCGCGTACATCCGATGTACACTACCCAATTCTCGTCATTCACGCCGACCTTCGAAGTTTGCCCAACAAATCAACGCTTCTAGGAAAACCGACCTATTAATCCGAAAATCTCATTTTCATGGTTCAAACATATCCAGATAGTATGTAGCTTGAAGTTTGCCCAACAACTCAACCCTATAAGAACTCGGTTCTACCATATTAATGGAAGTTAGTTTTCATATTTAAATTGAGGATTTTAGGTCTCATCTTTCTAATCTCATCCAAGGATCATAGTCACCATGACTATATGGTCCGATTTAGTATCGCATCAATCACATTGAATTCATACCAAATCATCCCATGTTTGCATGCTTTCAATGACTAACAATAATGCCAATCGACTATTGCTTCAGATTGCAAGCAGTCGACAACAAGAATGCCACGACCATTACACAGAGCCTACCAATCGACTAACACAAGTGATAGTCGATCGGTGATCAGATGTCCCAATGACTATCACAGAAAGTGCTAGTCGACTAGTGCATCAATAATGTGATGACCCAATGACCATCGCAAGAATGATAATGATCGGTGCACAGGAAATGCCTCTAATCGCTAATTTCAATCCGCATTTCCAATTCACAATACCATATACCAAGTATATTATCCTTTATATTAACGTGCTAATGAAACATTTTCATCAAACATACATGCCATATAGTCTAACTATATATGAAAAGCTTGAAACCGATTAATCCACCATTAATCACTAGATTTCCACATAATTCAAGGACACCAAATAATCATGCTAAGTATCTCTAGTAGGCTACACGTTATCAAGATTACTCCGAACTTGTCACAAAATTGCGACGCCAAAATAACCAAGATAACTAATAAGCTAACGAGACGCTAAAGTGACCTATTCGACATCCAAAAATTATTAGAAACCTAAATTCAAGAATCTAAACTTGGCATGCATACCACATCAATATAACACATTTTTAATCACTATAAAAATGATTCAAGGCATTGGAACTGAAAATAACACAACCAATCATTCCAAACAAAATAGACCCAGCAACTTTCTCAAAACTGCTAAGCTCAACACTTTGCTCAAAATGACTATTGAAACACTTTCAATAAATACTGAGAAAATTACAGAGGTGAAAACATGTTCCCAAAATGCTCCATGAATTTTTCCAAGATTTATTTCCCACAAAAACTCATTGAACCTCATCAATCTAGCCGAAACAGAATCTGTGTTCTCCAACACAGACATTCCCATCAGCACACAAGTAATTCGGAAATAAATAGTAAATCACCTTGAAAACAATTTTCCATCCACAGAGACATTCACAAACATATTAGGGACATGTCGGTGAAAACCAATCCAAAAAAAAATTTTTTTCTAGAATTTTTTCTCGAATTTACAAGCATACCTGTTTCAGAAACGTTCAACAAGACAGCATCCGAAACTTGAGGGAATTAAATAACAAAAACATATCAAACGACATCGATAAATTTTTTCCTTTTATAGACACATTCAGAAACATCTTATGAGCAGCTCTATGCAAGAAAATTTCGAAAACCCTAAGTATATACTGATTTCGAAATTACACGAAGCAGCATGCTACACAGCTCAATTCACAAAGGAACTCCGACCTAGTTATCATTTCGATTTGCTTATACAACACAAGCGGCTCTGATACCACTGTAGGTAAATCCCGGTGTTCATCACATGAACACAGTGCGGAATTTAAAATTTTGAGTCCCGAGACATTCCCAAAAGCCAGGATCCATGTAAGTACAAACAATCAAACCATAACGACCAAAGGAGACCGCCTTCTAACAGTATCCACGCAGAGGTTTGAAACCTAACCGGACAAACTCTTTGACCGGGAATAGCTAGACTAAAGAAAAGAGTGCTAGCTCTTACCTTAGCCTTGGAGAGCAAATGAAATGATCTTGGTGGAGCCTTGAGAAGTAGAAGCCAAGTTGAATGGAAGAGATGAAGAAGATGAAAACAAAGTTTTCAAAGCTTAACACTTAAGCATTTTCGATTCTACTCCTTCCATAACCGCAAGCTACTTTCATACCTTCTAATATGTATTTTAATGAGTTAAAACACATATGAAAGGCTTGGTGGATGGGCATCCACGTAGATGGCATTAAAAATGCCTTAAATGCTAAATGATCATTAAGTTTGACTTTTCAAACTTATTTCATCTCCACTATTTTGGTTCCACTGAATTAACATATATATATATATTAATTAATTTTAATTAATTAATTAATATATATATATTTGCTGAAGAGGTCCAATAAATCGTGGGTTCTACCGGCTTTCATCGGCCGCACGCGAAAGATCACCGGAATCTGCCAAGAATGTCGATATCACGATCTCATCGGGACATATCCCAATCTCATCGGGATCCATTTAATCCTATTGTTTCCGTGATATCGGATCTCCGTCCAAACTATTTTATTAGATTCTCCGAGTCACTCTTGCGTGCTGACTCATTAGGTTCCTGCATGTTGGCTACTTAGATTAACACTTAACTGAGCAAGTCATGAGCGGGGCACTACTCTAACACTCTATGGATTTTATCACTCACTTACCAGCTGTCCTAGGAAGAACCGTGATTTTCGTCGTCGTGGATAGGCTATCAAAGTATGCCCACTTCCTTGCTCTCCCCACTAATTTCACTGCTGTTTCACTTACGAAAATATTTATGAAGAAAATTGGTCGCCTGCATGGAGTTCCGAGGGATATTGTCTCTGACAGAGACCTGGTGTTCATGAGCTCTTTCTGGAGGGAACTCTTCAAACTTCAAGAGACTCATCTTTCTACCAGCTCAGCGTACCACCCACAGTCCGATGGGCAGACGAAGGTGGTGAATCGTTGTCTATAGGACTACTTGCGCTGTTATGTGACCGACAACCCGAAGACTTGGATGCGATTTCTCCATTGGGCAAAATATCACTATAACACATCGATGCATTCCGCCATTAAAATGACCCTATTCGAAGCTGTCTACGGCCGAACACCCCCAAGCCTTCCGCAATATCTGACCGGCAGCTCCAAAATCGACGCCATCGACTCATTGCTATCTGAACGTTCAAAGGTCCTCTCCCAGCTCAAAGACAATTTGGCCAGAGCTCAGCATCGAATGAAGCAACAAGAGAACAAGCATCGAACAGACAAATCCCTGGAAATTGGTGCATGGGTATTCTTGAAGCTTCATCCTTACCGTCAACGTTCTGTCATGGGCACGAGATTTCACAAGTTATCCAAACGTTTTTATGGCCCCTTTGAAGTTATTGAGAAAATAGAATCTATGGCTTACAGACTTCAGCTTCCACCGACTGCCCACATTCACAATGTGTTCCACGTGTCCCTACTTAAGGAGTGTCGAGGAGACCCACACCGACAACTGCCTTTGCCAGATGACTTTTGTGAAGGGTACCCATTAATTGTTCCTCAAACCATTCTAGGTTATCGTTGATTTACAAAGGAGCGCAGCTGTCAACTCAAGCCCTTATCCAATGGACCGGCCAAACTCCACCTGAAGCCACGTGGGAGGACGAGAAGAGCTGCGAAGGAATACCTTGATTTTATCCTTGAGGACAAGGAATTATTGGAGGATGGTAGTAATGTTACAACCCAAGCAACACTAGCAGCCCAAAGGAAGAACCAAGGCCCAGAGGCAAGGTAGAAGAGCTCTCGTATATACGTAAAACCAACAAAACTAAACGATTATATACTGTAATAAGCTGGAATATAATAAGAATACAGACACAAATGATTACAGGTCAAACAGATTCTGTTGTAACGGTCTTTTAACTATGATACCCATCATAAAACGTCTCACTAAACAAGACTTGTCACTTCAATCAGATTGACTTACTTATATGAAAACATTTTCTATATTAAACGAATTAACTAGCTGCGTATGTACCTCTTCAAATAGATGAATGATGACCTTGGTGAACCTTTCATCTGTGGCTTCTGTATTAACAGTGACATATCTGATCTTATTTGAACGAAACTGCTTGTTCTGTTTCATTGAAAAGAACAAGAAACCAGTGAAATAATCTGTAGCTCGAGGGTTTCAACGCACCCATCATCAAAGATACACAGTCCAGTCATTACGGGAATCCACATCCACACCAAGATCCATTAGATTTTTTGTTCTCGCTTTAGGGTAAAAAAGGTGGAGCTAGCTAAGAGAAGGGCCAGCTAAACGGGTAGGAGGAAGACGAGATTTTCCAATGAAAGCTTTGAAAATGGGATCATAAAAAGATGAAAGTTTTGAAAGAACGTGGCTTTTTTCAGAAATATATATATATTATATACATAAAAAGATGAAAGTTTTGAAAGAACGTGGCTTTTTAGATATATATATATATATATATATACATATATTACTCATTCTTTCAGGCCCAGCAACTACAGTACGTAGAACCTTTACGTACTGACTGATTTATAAACCCTGTTTGATGCCATTATTAAGGAGAAGTTTCAAGGAAGAAATTGATTGTCAATTTCTTCAAGGCCCCAGGAGATTACTTTACCTGAAAAGGAATGCAACTTTCCCAGGAACGCAACGCAAGAAGTTTCGTGGATGACATGATGGAGCAAATGTAAATGATTATAAATGTGAAACCAAGACACCATTGACGAGATTGAAATGTTCCGCACCAGAAAAAAGGTACAAAAAATTAATATTCCGCACATCGTTTCATATATATTTAGGTGAATATTGTAGAGCTTTTGGTTAATTATTGGAGGCACCATTGACGAGATTGAAATGTCCCTCGGATTGGAAAGAAAAAGGATAAAAGGACGACAAGACAATCGACCATGGATGTGAGGGGCTTCCACTTATCTTGCCAATGGTTCAATATCATTTTACTAAACCTGAGAATTTTTTGACTTAGAGAGCACTACTAGACGAGTGAATCCAGAATCTTCTTTCAGTACACAATGTTTAAGATTATGATGGCTTAGCTTTGAATTTGAAGCAGATGGTAGAGCAGAAGCCAAATAGAGAAATGAGACTCGGACTGAAACAGATGATTCCTTCATGTTTAAAGTTTCTTCTACATAGAATATAACAGGGAAACAAAGAAAGAAGAAGGTCAAATTAATTAGTTTACATGTTCAATTAGAAAAAATGGTTTTTTTTTTCTGAGTGATTATATATATTAAAAGTAAATGGTGTTTATTTTTCCTGAGTGATTTTTATATATTAAAAGTAACACAGAAGTACAAAAATTCCATTTCAAAGTTGAGAATTTGACTTCGCCCCATGAAGAAGGAGCATTTCTCAATTAGTCACTTGAGGATAACAGAAAAACGTAAATCACTTGAAAATTAATCGAAGGGGCCTCCAAAAGATTAGTTGGGGACAATGGACGTTCACGATGAGGCAGTCAGTGGTAATAAAACCTAATGATTGAGATGTTCTAAATTTGGAGAGTAAACTAGTTCAAGAATTCTTGCAGATGAATGCAACCTCTTTCCTTTGCCAAGGAGATCCACGTCATCTTCAAAGAATGGCACTGGCATGTACGGATAGATAGAAATGGAGGTCAATGCTTGGTTTTCTCATTTTGGATTTCAGGTATAGCCCGATGAAGTTATTTAATCCCAATCAAATTAAGCTGGGTCATAATATGGGTCTAAGTATGTACTGAGGAAAGTTCCACTCCCGATTTGTTTAGCCCAATATTCAAGTACTCCAATCTTAAAAGACTTAGAGACAATATGGCCCAAGCTCCAAAGAATTCCTGCCAAGTCCTCACGCCAGGTTTGAGCCAATGATTAGTATTTAAAAGGACTAAAAGCGGTTAAAGATGGTCAAAATCAACTCTTATTTGTTGGTTTATAGCCTACAGTCAATTATTTTGATTGTAATTTAGTGATAAATTATTTAAAGGTATTCTTTATTTTGTACATGTTTAGATGTATATGATAAAATCCATGGGATAATTGTATATTACAAATGAAATTATAATAAGATTATAATTACGAGGTTCATATTGTATTTATATATTATTCCTAAAATATATAAATACAATATTTATATATTTTTTATTAAGGAAACAAACGTGTGGGTGCTTGCTAGAGAACAAGGTCACTAAACAGACCTGATATGAGAAATTCATTTGGAACGTTACTTATATGTCTATGAAATTCTCATCATGATGATTATATAAGTGATCATTTGATTTGAGGTCGTCAAAGTTATCTTATACGAGGATTTCTATATTTTGATACTACTCGTGATCTATTTTATCAAAGGTTGTTTAAACGGTAGTCATTTGATGTATCATGAACTATATAGAGATAGTTGAATGATCAAGATATGATTCATCACCCTAAAGTAATTAGGGGGAATGTTTCGTTGTTCTCGATTAATATTGATCTTTGGCTAAAGTGGAATAATATTTTGTAAACAGTTTACAAATATTATTAATTGAATCAATAGCTAATGACGGAAAACTAATATAATTAGACTCAAAATAGAGTGAACATTAATTCTATGCTCTATGTCTAATTGGAACATTGGTTGATGAAAGGAATGAATTATACAAAAAAATCATGCACGAAAAGGTTAGTTAAAACCACTTTGACATTCTTAAATATTTGGGAGGTCATGATGTGTTACTAGATGCTAATCTTGATCTATAATTATAAATTGTTTAATTAGAGAATTAAAGATAAATTAAAATGAGTTTTAATTTATCTAATTTTAATTATGAATTAGAATTATAATTTATAATCATTGCCAACATATTTGAGAACCTAATAGATATTATATATAGAATGGGTTGGAGAGAGTAAAGTTATTTAATCAAGTTGGACTTGATTATAAAGTTTGAGAAACTTTATGATTAAATATGAGATATTTAATAAATAAGGATCAATATAAGATATTGAATCTTATTTTGGCATAATTGGTATTTAATTAGAATTATTTGTAATTTTAATTAAAGTTTAATTGAAATTAATATTTAATTTTAATTAAATTACTAAAATATTCAAAGCTTATTATAAATAGGCTTGAGCTCTATGGAGCTAGAACTTCATATTTAACCCTCTTTGTAAAAGTTATAGAGTTCTCTCAACCTGTTCTGTGAATACCGTTAGAGGTCAGATACTTGTGCGGCTAAAGTGGTTGAGACGGATCGGTTTCGAAAATGGTTCGAAGGATGTATCAAGATAAAGATCAAGCTTCGGAATAAGATATGAATTAAATTTTCGCTTTATTATGATTCATGTTAATTATTTTATAGAATTAAATAGATCTTAATTTTCGGGAAATTAAAAATCACGAAAGAGTTTCGCGATTATTTCGCTGCGGTTCAGATTTGATCCTAACCCGATTTTTCAACAGTAGTATTAAAGCTAGGTTTAATTTTGTATTGTGATTAAATCATTTGCTTACGATTGATCTCATAACTTTTTGGAATTGACAAGTATGAAGAGTTCGTATTATAAACCCAGATATATGAAAACTTCATATTAAATTCCTAAAAGTCCCGAAGAACATAGTTGTTATGGGAAAACTAATTATATGCTAATTTGATTGTATTTCACGTTTGTTGAGTATCATGTGTATGTCGAAAGACAAAACCCATATCAATTTTTGTTGTTTGTTGCGATGCCCTATTTATGCTTTTGGGTTTTACGTTTTTGTTTCTAGGTTTTACTGCCTATGCTTTATGTTTCTGGGTTTCTGAAATCTACGAACGAACAAGATTTCACTTCTGCCTTCTCTTTTGCGTTTACTGGAGTCTTCACCAGCAACATTACGCCGGTGGTGTTGGTTGCTAAGTTGATGGGCAATTAACGCCCATCAAACGCAATAGACGGCGTTGGAGTTTCTAGAAAGAGGAAGCAATTGGCAACCAAGACGGCGGCGTGGGATGTCGCTGGAGAAAGCTACGCGACGTTGGCCACGAGGGTGGGAAGCAGTTAGTGAACTCATAGATACGTGAACAGTTTTAATGGACCATTACCTTAATTGTCACTTCCATTAACAGTGCACGCTAATACGAAATTGCGCAGTGCACTGTAAACATCGGTTTATGTATTCTTAATTGTTTTTGAAAAAATGTTTTCAAAGGGATTAGTTTTATTAAGAACATTTTGAAATTTAATTTAATTTTTCAAAGGGTAGGATTATTAAATTGAATTGATTTATTTATTCAATTCTAAAATTAAAATAATTATTATTCTTAGTTTAATTAAGATTAATAATTATATTAATTTTAATTAATTTTAGAAAATAGTTTTTAAAATTAGGATTAATTAGTTTCAATTAGATTGAAATTAATTAATTAGAAAAGTGATTTCTAAAATTAAAATTAATTATTTTCAATTAGATTGAAATTAATTAATTAGACTTCTTAAAATTAAGAAAATGTTTTCTTAAATAATTAAGAAAAATGTTTCTTAATTAAATATATTTATTTCAATTTGATTGAGATAAATTAAATTCTTACATTTTATTTGTTTAGAGAATTGTTATTTTATTTATTTAGAAATTGTTTATTTATTTATAAATAATAAGTTTCTTGATTTATTAGAGAGGATATTATCTTGATTAAAACTTGAAAAGTGTTTTCATTTATTTATCAAGAAAAGAGCTTTCTTTAATATTTTTGAAAATTGTTTTCTAATTCATTAAAGAAAGGTTTTCTAATTTATCAAGTAATCAATCTCTAAATAAATTATATAAGGACTTTCTTAATTAAATTTAAAAGCGTTTTATTTAATTTTGGAAGTAGTTTTCTTTTAATTTTAGAAAATAGTTTTCTAATTAAGGAATAATAATTTTAATGAGATTAGAAATAGTAATTTCTAATTAGATTAGGAATAGTTTTTAATTAGATTAGAATGTGTTACTTATATAATTTTGAAAAAGTTTTCTAAATCATAATAATTAAGAAGTACAATTTATTGAAAATTGTTTTCAATTAAATTTTATTAAAGAAGTCAAGAAAATTGAAAATAGTTTCCAATTGGATTTGAAAATTGTTTTCAAATCAAATTAAATTTCTAATTAGAATAGGAATTTAATTTATTTAGGAATCAATGGTTTTAATCTAATTTAAGTTTTTCCAAAGAGTTGGAAATGTTATTTTAGATTATGAAGATGAATAACTAGAATCATACGAAACTTGATATTTTATGCATATAATTTGATCATAAGTGCATATATTGCATACTTTATTTATATGGTTGATATATATATTGGATGCATGATAAATTGTATGTTTTATATGTGTGATGTTTCACATGCAATTTATGTTTGATGAGATGTATGAAATTAAAATCCCTTATTAAAATATTAAGTACACGTTAAAAACGTGATTGTTACCTTCTATTGTTATAAGAATAAACCAGAGTTCTGTTTATTGTAAGGCTTGTTCAATAAACTCAAGGCCCCTTTAATCCGAATATATTTAATCTTATAATAGTGGGTTTTACTTAACTAAAATTGTGTGATTTGGATGAGCAAACTCATGATCACATGAATTTAAAGGCAGGGTTAGGAATGATATATAAGATATATTTTGGCAAGAGTTGTCACCTAACGGATCTAGGAGTCACATGAGATGTGATTGATAAAGTTGTTATCTACCTAATTTAAGTCTAATTGGCTTGTTGAGTAAACTCAAGGTCAACTATATTTGAATGGGATCCTAGCCCACTAGAGAGATTAGAGTAATCTTTTAGTATAATAGTGGGGGTTATTATTTCGAATAAAATAATAGGAGTAACCAAATGTATGATTAAATTCCTAATCTTATTTGGTAGTTATGGCATATAATTGATTACTTGTTTTTCCTTACACATATATTTTGTTCTTAGTGAAATATACCTTATTTAGTATAGTTGATACTAAGTTAGTGAACCCAATTTTTTGGACATAGGATATGTTTAAGAAAAATTCTTAGAAGTTGGATAGAAAATTGTATGTCCATTATGTTATTGTGCTATAATCACTGTTGAGGACTCGGTGACAAAGTTTTAGAGATATGTCAAAATCATAAAGATGACAAAATGTGTTGACATTTTGAGTTGACTCATGTTTCGTAAACTTTGATGACAACATGTAAGATGTATGTCAATACACTATGATAGCAAAATGCAAAGGGTTGTATAGAGTAAAGCTAAAAGGTATAGTACTTTGTTGGAATTGTTCCACTTAATTTAGCCTATTAAAAGCATAATTATGGACTATAGTTAAAGGCTTTGCTATAGTATGATAATAGTTGTCATTAAAAGAAAACAATTGCATGAATTTTCTTGCTTATATGTGATATGATAGAGATCATATGTATTTCTAATTTATGCTTACAAGTATTTGATACTGAATTAAGATTCAACATTATTGTAATATTCAATGCATGGTTAGAAATAGATTGTTAACTAAAAGTAGTTGATCCAATTTTATACAAAGAGTTTGTATGTGTTAGATTAAAGGAGACTTATGCTTAACATAAATGGCAAGAATAAAAGGTTAGATAATCGAGACAATCCTTTTATGCCATGTTGGTTAAATCAACAAAACAAGAGTCATAAATTTACATACAAGGATATGTGCATCCTTTTGATTATGAATCATATAGAACTTATGAAACTTGTAAAGTTGAAGAATAACCAAATAAACCTTTGGTGAAAGGATGATGAAGGTATTGAATTGTTAAATTTTATACGTGTGATGTATTGGATGGAATAATAATTCATAAAATGATAATATTATAATTTGTTATATTACTAATGACTTTATGTGATATAGTCATATGTATTAAATGAAATGTTGATTTAAAATTTTGAAAAATTCAAATTGTTTAAATCTAAGAAAAAATAAAGCATCGAGAATGCTAAAGCACTTCAATGAGATTGTTGTGGTAAGGGTTTAAATTTTTTTTGTTATTTATAGGGAATGGAATTCTCTGGTGAGTACTTTCACAACAAAATTCCATAAGGGTATGGATTTATGTAAAGAGTTACATAAAATATGAGATATTGTAGGATGCAATATTATTTCTTCTATAGCAATGCCTAGTACAATAACTTACCTTCTATAGTTCTAGTTGAATCAATTAGATAGATTTTACATTAGATATGAAATGCTAGGTCTTTAAAAGAGTCAATGATTCTAGAAAGTGATGCTTGATTGAAGCATAGATTATCCATTTAGTTTAGAACTAATTGGATAGTAAAAGGTTATGAGATATCTAAAAGGTTGGATATTGTAACACCCACTCCCGTATGAACCAAACCCGAAATCGATGGTGGTATCCGAGTCTGTGCCTTGTGAGGGTGGCGTGCTATATCACTTAGTCAAAACTCAATATAATTTTTTTTTGAAAACACAAATATACACTATGCAAAAATCAATTAACATACACAATCACCAGTAAGTACAATGACCACAGGAGCCCTTTTCATAAATACAAATTAATTCAGTCCGTTTGTAGCACCCCTTACCATAGGATATGTGCCGGGACGCCCGTAGGTCATTCCGATACACACCCTACGATAAGGGTGCGCTATGAACAACCACTAACACTCCACATGGCATCAACAATCATAAAGCAGTAATATGAAATCCACTAATTTTTGAAACCATAAATTCTCATTTCATAACCTCAAAGCAGTAAATTTACACAACTGGTATGTTCTGTACATTACTGCAAACGAAAATCAAACAAAAAGCTAGCTAGGTCATCCCTCAAAAAGTGCCAGCTGACCAACCTGTGTGCCATGACTTCTCTTGCCCACTCAATCTATACGGTAGGAAAAGTCCCTCTAGAGCTATAAGTCTACTCTCTCGGTCCTGAAAAATAATTTGCAATTTTGGGTGAGTTTGCGAACTCAGTGAGGAACCATCATCGATGGTTCACCCAATTCATGCATATACACATACATAACACAGATACGCACAATTATCTCACCAAATCACATTTAGTAGTACCACATAATTTTCATAACAATCCAAAGAACCAATTCAAATGCATATGAAATGTGTATGAGACGCTTTTCCAATTTATTATGTTGTTGTGACTGAGCGCCTGTAACTGTCCCATTAAAGGCACATTAAACGGTGAGCTATAGGCTCTGAATCACTGTGGGCTCAAGGCCCAATCATGTTGAGCTTTAAGCTCTCGTTGGCTGCTCTGGTCACAACTGCCAATTACTGATCATGCAATTATGCATGAAATGCATATATCCAAATAAAACAACACCAACATCATATCAGATCCCAACTCAACATATACACATAAGTCTCGTACAGGTAATCGCAAGAAAATCACATATGACACTTCTATGTCAGAATTCTCCAATCCATCGAACCTCCGGTCCGCAATCCAGGCACAAACAAACACAATTTTCCCACCATTATTCTCCACAGGGTTCTAAGTGCAGAATTATAAACACTTACTAACCGAGGAACCATCTAGGTTACTCACCTAATAACTTCCGAGCTAATGTCGGGAAGTCTCTGCAACGTCCGTGGGATAACGTTCCAACTGAGCCTCTATAACAATTAAAATAAGTAAACATTACCAACTGAATAGTTAAAAATATCAAACAATGGACATGAGATAATTAAAACGTGTATAATGCATATTCATGGCATTTCTGGCCCTAATAAAAAATTTTCCCATAATAAAAATTTCATCTAAAAATTAGAAACCTATTGGCGCTGACGATGCGCAATTCGGACCTCTATAGGTCCCCAATTAAACAAAACAGTAATTAAAGGTTCCGTTACCCGGGGCCACGTCAATTTCCATTCCAAATATTTCCAATTTCTCACAAAATGAAATTAAATGTTCTACGGATCCGATGCCTCAAGAATCAGGTCAATCGGACGTCGGACGGAAAAGAAATTAACAAAAGAAACAATTAGGTCACTTAATGCCAAATAATAAAAACATAAAAAAAAAAAATATATATATCTCGAGCTCGCTCGTTGGGCGGCGTCGCGCCTCTTGAGGCCGACTCGCCTCACCTCGTCACTAGGGCGAGGCGTCGCCCTAGTGACCGGGCCATCCTACCTCGCCTCGCTGGGGCGAGGCGTCGCCCTAGTGATGCGGCGAGGTTCAACTTCCTTTCTTTTTCCTATTTTTTTTCCTATTTCCAATCCGAATTTTGCAACACCCATAACTTTTTGCACACAAATCGAAAAAATACAAACCATAGCTTGTTGGAAAGATCATGAAAATTTCTACCATTCTCATGAAGACCATAAAAATCAATTTCACCCCTAAGGGTGTCAAAAATCCATCCAAACCTACTGCCCACTCAAAACCTATCAAAACAGGGCAGTACATTGCAAATTCAGTAACTACTCATTTCCTCAGTCAAAAATAACACAATAAATATGCTCAGAAAGTTCACAATGTTATCTACAACTTTCATGAACAACTCAAAATCAAATTCACTTGCTAACAATGTCAAACAATTCACCAAAACATCAACCCTCAGAAATTTCCCAATCTGAACAGCACTTTTCACAACAGTATATCTCTTAGCACAAATGTCACAAAAATCATTACCTTATATCCCTGAAAAGATAAGATCTCAAACTTCAATTTTCATGAAGAACTCAAACTCCAATTCGATTTCTAACAATTTCAAAACTGTTATGGAAGTTACTGCCATTATCAGCAATTCACAACTTAATGCAGGGTCGGTATTTACCAAATCATAACTCTCACATCTGACCTCTGAAAATTACATGCCATATATCATTTTCAAGATAATTACTTGCTCTACAACTTTGCAGAAGATAACTCACACCAATTCAGTCCAAAAAAATTGCTAAAATTGCTTCCAAGCAGACTGCTCACAAAACCAACACTTAGGCTGGGTTTCATCAAAATGCTCAAAACCAGTCAATAGAAATCAGTTCATATCTCCCAATATACAACTCGAAAATTAGCAAGATCAGTGGCAATGGAAAGCTAACTCAATTTGCTACAACTTTCATGAAGACCATTGTCCCTAATTCTATATCAATTAATTTAGAAAAATCAACAAAGTAATCAGGTCATAACTGTAGGTACTGTTCACAGGCAATAAAACAGAAACTTTCCATGCAAAAATTCACCCTTCTAGCATTACAATTTAACACCACCTATTTCACACAAAGTTGAAACCAACATCCTAAAGTTTAAGTGGCCACAAACCTCACCTCATTTGCATTCCTACACAATTAGTTATGCTAACAACAATACAATCAGTGAAAACCTTAATTTTCCAGATTTGGTGTTAACCTTAGTTCTATCATTTCCAATGCCATTTACAAATCATTAAACATCCACATGAACACAAATCAGTTCTTATACCATTTATACATGTACTAGGGCTAACACACAAAAATTGGCAGCACTTAATTCTTTCTTTCCAAGTAAAATCAATCATCAATAAGCCATCACTAATCAAACTAAAACCACTTCTAACATACTACTTTCAATTAATAATTCAACCTAACCTTATACCCATTAATTCAAACCATATGAGTCATCAATTTAATGCATCAAGAATCATAATAAATATACCAAACCTCCCATTAAATGCTCCTAACTACTATGATTCATAAATTCATATACTTAAGCATCATTAAAACCTAATTAAACTTACTTACCTTATTAGCCTTTCCACTTCAAAGCACACCAATTTCTCACTTTCTACTTTCTTCTAACATCAAACATGTATATCATCATGCCAAAAAGAAAAGAGTGTATGCTTGGCCCTTTTAGAAGGAACAAAGAGGAAGGAGAGCTAAACACTAAGAAACCTAAAGAACAACAAATGGAGAAGAAGGAAGGTGAAGTTTCGTGGAGGAAGGATATAAGCAATAACAATGAGGTTTTTCCTTCTTTCCCTTTAAATAACCGAAAACAATAGCTAGGAAAAGACAAATGCAATAAATTCGTTGGACATTTGGCACTTATCTAAAAAAAACAATAAAATAAGGATAAGACAAAATATTTAATAGGATTTCCTTAATTTGACCTATTCAATTCTAATGGCCCTAATTACAATCCCAAAATAATGTATCCAATATTGTAGTGCCATTGGATAAAAAATTTTGATACCGAGAAACAACCGGTTCGCCACTTGGCGATTTTTCCGGTCCGGGGAAGAACCCCGAAAAATTCCAGAAAAATTTTCATAAATCCCTAAAAATGTAAAACACTCAATGACCCACTCCAAATAATTTTTCAAATACAACTTTCACATAAATTTCACAAAAGATCTCAATTTGAAACCTAAGCCAGAAAATGTCATGAATGCATGTATACCATGTGCATGTGCAACAAACCATCAATCATAGAGGCTATATGCTGTATGTGCATGCCGAGATATAAGTTAATACTTCTAACCCGTCCCAAATTACCAATAAACCCTTCCTATGGGAGATGAGATGTTACAATTCTCCCCTCCTAATAAAAATTTCATCCTCGAAATTCTTACCTGGTTGCTCGAAAAGATGAGGATACTGTCTCCTCATATGCTCCTCGGTCTCCTAGGTAGCCTCCTCAGTCGAGTGGTTCCTCCAAAGAACCTTCACAAGTGGAATACTCTTATTCTGCAACTGTTTCACCTATGACCCGACAATCTGTATCGGCTCCTCTACATAACTCAGATTACTAGACACCTCAATCTCCTGAGCCGGAATCACATGTGTCGGATCTGACTGATACCGTCGGAGCATACTCATATGAAACACATCATGCAACTGAGACATCTCACTCAGTAAAGCTAGCCTGTAGGCCAAAGGTCCTATCCTCTCAGTGATCTCATATGGACTAATGTACCTAGGGCTTAACTTACCCTTTTTCCCAAATCTCAGTACACCACGCCACGGTGACACCCGTAAAAACACTCTGTCACCCACATTGTACTCAATGTCCCTCCTATGCTGATCCACATAACTCTTCATTTATCCCAGCCGCCTTGATGCGACTCAATCAGCCACCTTCTCAACAAGATCCCGAATCACTCAGACCTCAATCATCCTCACACCTCTTCATCCCAATACAAAGGCGATCTACACGTCGCCCATACAAGGCCTCATATGGTGCTATCCCGATGCTACTGTGATAATGGTTGTTATATGCAAACTCAATCAGAGCTAAATACTGGTCCCATGCTCCTCTGAACTCCAATACACAAGCTCGAAGCATATCCTCCACAGTCTTAATCGTCCTCTCACTCCCCATCTGTGCGAGGATGAAATGTCAGATGAAGTTCACTTAGTACCCATAGTGCATCGCAAACTATGCCGAACCTCAAGTAAATCTGGGATCCCCGCTCGACACTATCGACACGGGAACCCCGTGCAGTCTCACTATCTCCGCCACATACTTCTGGGCCAACTGATCCATGGTATTGTTCTCCCTCACTGGCAAGAAATGGGCCGATTTAGTCAATCGATCCACTATGACCCAGATAGCATCATGCTGCCTCGGCGTCCTAGGCAAACCCATAATGAAATTCATGGTAATTCGTTCCCATTTTCACTCCGGAATGGGCAATGAATGAAGCTTCCCTACTGGAGCCTGGTGCTTAGCCTTAACCTGCTGGCACGTCAAACATCTAGATACATACTCCGCTACTTGCTTTTTCATGCCAGGCCACCAAAAATGTTGCTTAAGAGTGTTATACATCTTGGTAGTACCAGGATGCATAGCATATGTGGCCATATGAGCCTCCTCTAATATCTCTCTCCTCAAGTCATCCACATCAGGCACACAAAGCCTCTGCCCTATCCATAAAGTCTCATCTCTCAACTCAAACTCGTAACTCAATCGCCTTTTACCTTCTCAATCAGTCTCACCATAACAGGATCCTTGTCCTGAACTCTCCTGATCCTGTCCAGTAGCATCGGTCTCAGTGTCAAAGTAGCCAATAAGACTCCATCCTGCTCCAGATTCATCTGAACATTCAAAGACCTCAACTGAATCAAGTTAGGCAACCTCATTGCACGAATCGAGCAGATTAGTATGCGACTTCCTACTCGGGCATCCGCCACTACATTGGCTTTCCTGTGGTGATACTCGATAGTACAGTCATAGTCCTTCAACAACTCAAGCCATCTCCTCTGCCTCAAATTCAACTCTCTCTGGCTCAGTAAATATCTCAAACTCTTATGGTCAGTGAAGATCTGAAAAGTCTCACCATACAGGTAATGCCTCCAAATCTTCAAAGCAAACACTACTGCAGCTAACTCCAAATCATGAACAGGATAGTTTACCTCGTGAGACCTCAGCTGTCTCGAGGCATAGGCAATGACTCTACCGTGCTGCATCAGACCACACCCCAATCCCTGATGCGATGCATCACTGTATACCACAAATCCTCCAGTCCCAGATGGAATAGCCAACACCGGTGCAGTAGTCAACCGATGTTTCAGCTCCTCAAAGCTCTTCTGGCACTCCTCAGTCCATCTGAATGGTACATTCTTCCTCAGAAGTTTTGTCAGAGGGGCTGAGATCAATGAGAACCCCTCGACAAACCTCCGGTAATAACTGGCCAATCCGAGGAAACTCCGAATCTCCGGCACATTCCTAGGAGCCTCCCACTTCAGCACTGCCTCAACCTTACTCGAATCCACCTGAATACCCTCTCCAGTCACTATATGCCCCAAAAAGATCACCTGATCCAGCCAAAATTCACACTTACTGAATTTGGCATACAACTGTCTCTCCCTCATGGTCTGCAACACAATCCTCAAATGCTCACTATGCTCCTGTCTGTTCCTCGAATACACTAGAATGTCATCAATAAACACAATAACAAACTGATCCAGGTAGGGCTGAAATACCTTATTCATCAAGGTCATGAAGGCTGCCGAGGCATTAATCAACCCAAACGGCATCACTAGAAACTCGAAATGCTTATACCTGCTCCTGAAGGCACTCTTAGGCACATCGGCCTCTGCAATCTTCAACTGATAGTAACCAGATCGCAGATCTAACTTGGTGAATACCTGAGCCCCCTGCAACTGATCAAATAAGTTATCAATCCTAGGCAGTGGATACTTATTCTTCACTGTCACTCGATTCAACTGCCTGTAATCGATGCACGACCTCAAAGTCCCATCCTTTTCTTCACAAACAAAACCGGAGCTCCCATGGTGAAACACTAGGTCCGATAAAGCCCTTCTCCAACAACTCCTGAATCGAGCCTTAAGCTCCCTCGGCCCACAGTGCCATCCTATATGGAGGTATAGATATAGAGCGAGACTGAACGAGGTCAATAGTGAACTCGTCTCCCGATCCGCGGCAAACCCAGAACTCATCAGAAACACATCCGAAATTTCCTAACCACGGAATATCCTCAAGCCTCTGCTCAACTCGGTGTCAACCACATGAGCCGATATGCCTCACGCCCCCCTACATCAATCTCGTGGCACTAAGGAAAGAGATCATCCGGGCTGGTACTGCCTGACTAACTCCTCTGAACACTGCTCTAGGCTGACCAGGAGACTCTAATACAACCTCCTTGGTATAGCAGTCCATGATAGCCCTATGGGTAGTAAGTCAGTCCATCCCCAGAATCACATCGATCTCTCTCAGAGGCAACACTATAAGGTCTACCCTCAACACTGCTTGATCAATCTGGATCGAGCATCCCCTGCAGACCTCTCCCAATGCAGTAGTAGTACCTAGAGGTGTACTCACCTCTAGCCCATACTGTAACGTCTCCCTATCCCCATGCAATCTACATGCCATATGAGGTGCAATAAAGAATGTGGATCCGGATCCAAGAATGCAAACGTCTCAATATCAGAAATAAGGAGCATACCAGCTACAACATCAGGGGAATCCTGGGCCTCCTGCCTCGTCATGGCATATATTCTGGCCTGGGACTGTGGTCGGCTGTCCCGACCCTCAGTCCGCCCAAAGGATCCCTCAGCTCTACCTTGGCCTCTATCTTGGCCCCTCTGTCCGGATCCACGTCCGGATCCACCCACTCTGCTCTGCTGTATTGTAGTACTACTCCCGGCTCGGCCACTACCAGCAGACTGAGCTCCCAATGTAGCTGGGTAATCCCGAATCTGATGATCCATGGAGCCGCATTTAAGGCAAGCTCCAGTCAATCGCCAACACTCTCCAAAGTGCCTCTTCTCACAGTGCTTACAGAATGGGGGAATTTTCCCAAAACCTCACATCGCCATCGCCATCGCCATCGCCATCAGACAAATCTCCTCTCGTCGAAAACCCGACTGTCTGGAGCCTCCTGAAGATCTGAAGGTCCTACTCTGGCGCCTGCTAAAACTCCTACCAGAGTTGCCCTGACTGTCATTAACTCTCTTTCCTCTAGACCCTTGACCCATCTCTGCCTGTCTCTGTCTCACAATCTGCTCCACTCTCACAGCAGCAGCTCTCAACTCTATAAAGGAGCCCATATCAGATCAGGCTAATCCGGCACGGATCTCTAGATTCAGCCCCATCTCAAACCTCCGGCACCTATCTGCCTCAGTGGAAACCACAGTAGCAACATATCCCATCAACTCATTAAACCTAACCTCGTACTCTGCTACTATCATCCTACCCTGTCTCAGCTCCAAAAACTCCTGCATCTTCATTTCCAGATACACCTTGGGCATATAATTGTCTCTAAAAGCCCTCGTAAAATCTGCCCATGTCAAGAAGCAAGGCCCAGTGGTACTGCCGAATGCCTTCCACCATGTATAAGCGGGGCCTGCAGAAGAGATATCACAGAATCGAACCTCTCGTCGGGTTCTCAATCCATCCGATTAAGGACTCTCTCGCCTTCTCCAACCATCCTCAACCTCGGTGGGTCTCAGATCGCCATAGAAGTTCATGACCGCCACGCAAAGAAATCATATCTCCTCTCCCATCTCACGGGACTCTAGGAGGTAACTCCTCGGATCGAGGCACCGAGGACTCTCTCGCTAGCTCCAACAGATCCCTGGTCAGCTGGTTGATCTATCTGATCACCAAATACGGATGACCTAAAACAAAACAAGAACTCTGATCAGTTTCTGCATTTCTCACAATAATTCAAGCCTAATTATATACTAGTCCCAACAGATGCCAAACCATGCTCGATACCACCTAATGTAGCACCCCTACCATAGATATGTGTCGACGCCGTAGGTCATTCCGATACATACCCTACGATAAGGGTGCTTCTAACAACCACTAACACTCCACATGGCATCAACAATCATAGCGCAAGAATATGAAATCTACTAATTTTGAAACCATAAATTCTCATTTCATAACCTCAAAGCGATAAATTTACACAACCGGTATGTTCTGTACATTATGCAAAAGAAAATCAAACAAAAGCTAGCTAGGTCATCCTCAAAAGTGCCACCGACCAACTCAGTGCCATGACTTCTCTGCCCACTCAATCTACATCGGCAGAAAAGTCCCTCTAGAGCTATAAGTCTACTCTCTCGGTCCTGAAAAATAATTTACAATTTTGGGTGAGTTTGCGAACTCAGTGAGGAACCATCATCGATGGTTCACCCAATTCATGCATATACACATACATAACATAGATACGCACAATTATCTTACCAAATCACATTTAGTAGTACCACATAATTTTCATAACAATCCAAAGAACCAATTCAAATGCACAAGAAATGTGTATGAGACGCTTTTCCAATTTATTACGTTGTTGTGACTGAGCGCCTGTAACTGTCCCATTAAGGGCACATTAAACGGTGAGCCACAGGCTTTGAATCACTGTGGGCTCAAGGCCCAATCACGTTGAGCTTTAAGCTCTCGTTGGCTGCTCTGGTCACAACTGCCAATTACTGATCATGCAATTATGCATGAAATGCATATATCCAAATAAAACAACACCAACATCATATCAGATCCCAACTCAACATATACACATAAGTCTCGTACAGGTAATCGCAAGAAAATTACATATGATACTTCTATGTCAGAATTCTCCAATCCATCGGACCTCCGGTCCGCAATCCAGGCACAAACAAACACAATTTTCCCACCATTATTCTCCACATGGTTCTTAGTGCAGAATTATAAACACTTACTAACCGAGGAACCATCTAGGTTACTCACCTAATAACTTCCGAGCTAATGCCGGGAAGTCTCTGCAACGTCCGTGGGATGACGTTCCAACTGAGCCTCTATAACAATTAAAATAAGTAAACATTACCAATTGAATAGTTAAAAATATCAAACAATGCACATGAGAAAATTAAAACGTGTATAATGCATATTCATGGCATTTCCGGCCCTAATCCAAAATTTTTCCATAATAAAAATTCCATCTAAAAATTAGAAACCTATTGGCGCTGACGGTACGCAATTCGGACCTCTATAGGTCCCCAATTAAACAAAACAGTGATTAAAGGCTCCGTTACCCGGAGCCACGTCAATTTCCCGTCCAAAAATTTCCAATTTCTCACAAAATGAAATTAAATGTTCTACGGATCCGATGCCTCAAGAATTAGGTCAATCGGACGTCGGACGGAAAAGAAATTGACAAAAGAAACAATTAGGTCACTTAATGCCAAATAATAAAAACATAAAAATAAATAATATATATATATATATCTGAGCCTGCCTCGCTAGGGCGAGGCGTCACCCTAGCGAGGCTGATTCGCCTCACCTCGTCACTAGGGCGAGGCGTCGCCCTAGTGACCGGGCCATCCTACCTCGCCTCGCTGGGGCGAGGCGTCGCCCTAGTGATGCGGCGAGGTTCAACTTCCTTTCTTTTTCCTATTTCTAATCCGAATTTCCAACACCCATAACTTTTTGCACACAAATCGAAAAAATACAAACCATAGCTTGTTGGAAAGATCATGAAAAGTTCTACCATTCTCATGAAGACCATAAAAATCAATTTCACCCCTAAGGGTGTCAAAAATCCATTCAAACCTACTGCCCACTCAAAACCTATCAAAACAGGGCAGTACATTGCAAATTCAGTAACTACTCATTTCCTTAGTCGAAAATAACACAATAAATATGATCAGAAAGTTCACAATGTTATCTACAACTTTCATGAACAACTCAAAATCAAATTCACTTGCTAACAATGTCAAAAAATTCACCAAAGCATCAACCCTCAGAAATTTCCCAATCTGAACAGCACTTTTCACAACAGTATATCTCTTAGCACAAATGTCACAAAAATCATTACCTTATATCCCTGAAAAGATAAGATCTCAAAATTCAATTTTCATGAAGAACTCAAACTCCAATTCGATTTCTAACAATTTCAAAACTGTTATGGAAGTTGCTGCCATTATCAACAATTCACAACTTAATGCAGGGTCGGTTTTTACAAAATCATAACTCTCACATCTGACCTCTGAAAATTACATGCCATATATCCTTTTCAAGATAATTACTTCCTCTACAACTTTACAGAAGATCACTCACACCAATTCAGTCCACAAAAATTGCTAAAATTGCTTCCAAGCAGACTGCTCACAAAACCAACACTTAGGCTGGGTTTCATCAAAATGCTCAAAACCAGTCAATAGAAATCAGTTCATATATCCCAATATACAACTCGGAAATTAGCAAGATCAGTGGCAATGGAAAGCTAACTCAATATTCTACAACTTTCATGAAGACCATTGTCCCTAATTATATATCAATTAATTTAGAAAAATCAACAAAGTAATCAGGTCATAACTGCAGGTACTGTTCACAGGCAATAAAACAGAAACTTTCCATGCAAAAATTCACCCTTCTAACATTACAATTTAACACCACTTATTTCACACAAAGTTGAAGCCAACATCCTAAAGGTTAAGTGGCCACAAACCTCACCTCATTTGCATTCCTACACAATTAGTTATGCTAACAACAATACAATCAGTGAAAACCTTAATTTTCCAGATTTGGTGTTAACCTTAGTTCTATCATTTCCAATGCCATTTACAAATCATTAAACATCCACATGAACACAAATCAGTTCTTATACCATTTATACATGTACTAGGGCTAACACAAAAAATTGGCAGCACTTAATTCTTTCTTTCCAAGTAAAATCAATCATCAATAAGCCATCACTAATCAAACTAAAACCACTTCTAACATACTACTTTCAATTAATAATTCAACCTAACCTTATACCCATTAATTCAAACCATATGAGTCATCAATTTAATGCATCAAGAATCATAATAAATATACCAAACCTCCCATTAAATGCTCCTAACTACTATGATTCATAAATTCATATACTTAAGCATCATTAAAAACCTAATTAAACTTACTTACCTAATTAGCCTTTCCACTTCAAAGCACACCAATTTCTCACTTTCTCTACTTTCTTCTAACATCAAACATGTATATCATCATGCCAAAAAGAAAAGAGTGTATGCTTGGCCCTTTTTAGAAGGAACAAAGAGGAAGGGAGAGCTAAACACTAAGAAACCTAAAGAACAACAAATGGAGAAGAAGGGAAGGTGAAGTTTCGGTGGAGGAAGGATATAAGCAATAACAATGAGGTTTTTCCCTTCTTTCCCTTTAAATAACCGAAAAAATAGCTAGGAAAAGACAAATGCAATAAATTCGTTGGACATTTGGCACTTATCTAAAAAAAACAATAAAATAAGGATAAGACAAAATATTTAATAGGATTTCCTTAATTTGACCTATTCAATTCTAATGGCCCTAATTACAATCCCAAAATAATGTATCCAATATTGTAGTGCCATTGGATAAAAATTTTTGATACCGAGAAACAACCGGTTCGCCACTTGGCGATTTTTTCGGTCCAGGCAAGAACTCCGAAAAATTTCAGAAAAATTTCCATAAATCCCTAAAAATGTAAAACACTCAATGACCCACTCCAAATAATTTTTCAAATACAACTTTCACATAAATTTCACAAAAGATCTCAATTTGAAACCTAAGCCGGAAAATGTCATGAATGCATGTATACCATGTGCATGTGCAACAAACCATCAATCATAGAGGCTATATGCTGTATGTGCATGCCGAGATATAAGTTAATACTTCTAACCCGTCCCAAATTACCAATAAACCCTTCCTATGGGAGATGGGATGTTACACCGTTGACTTTACAAATTGACCTAATCATTTGTACAAAAATTCAAAAAATACAATTTTATATAGAATTTATCAGACACTAATGCAGATGCGAACTGATCCCGACCTCTTCTCTCACTCACAGGCGGTTGCTATACGCCCGTTGCCTAACGGAGTATTCTTCTGGGTCCTGAAAAATAATTGCAAATTTTGGGTGAGTTTTGCGAACACAGTGAGTGACCATCATCGATGGCTCACCCAGTCACACAACACAGTGCACATTCTCAATATTCATATTCAATACATTTACTTATTTCTATTATGCATATGCAATGCATCAGTCACATCTACTCCCTTTCACATGTCATCGGACCGTAGTCTGGCATCAGAACACATGTATTTCACATAAGCATAAGGCATGTTGCCCTTCACTCAATCAAATATATGTAAGCAAATGAATATGAAATTTCCATCTGACACTTTCCAATTTGTTTCGGTGTTGTAACCGAGTGCCTGAACTTTTTCAATATGGGCACATTAATTGTTGAGCCTGAGGCTTTAAATCACTGTGGGGCTCGAGACCTGAATACAATCGTTGAGCTTTTAGCTCTCGGTGGCTGCTCTGGTCACAATTGTCATTGTCTGGTTAAGCATTCATGAATGAAATGCATATGCCGCAATTAATCACATTATTATGCACGTATGCATATGTCACAATCAATTAGCCTATGAATGACACAATCAACATTTATGTATCACAATTAATCACATGAATCCCAATTAGTCACATCATAGGCACATAGGTCGCAAATTTACATACAAGTAGCACTTCTATAACCAACTCCCCAGTACACAATCATCGGACCTTCTTTTCGGAATTCACAATCACAACAAACCTCAAACCTACCATTATTCACTGCCTTCAGTAATCAATTTATACCAAATGAAACAAAATATAACAAATGGTGAAATGAGACCATCTCGGTCTACTCACAGTACGTTCTAGATTAGCATTTGCTTCCGAATTCTGGAAACGCCTGATTGCGAACTCTTAGCCTGCACAACCCATTTATTCAATACGCTGCACACACATTAATAATTTTGCACAATTATAATCATTGATGCACATATATGTACGATGCATGTTCATGACTATCCTGGTATCAATCTATAAATTTTATCTTAAAAACCATTTCGTTATCACAACTCAGGTATGCCTAGGATTTAGCTGCACTAAAATTCTTAAACTTGCAATTTATGTTTATTGCAATTGTTCTAAAACCATACTTTCGGGTCTACTACCCCCGATCGATAAACCAGTCCACATAGGGTAACCTAGGCAACCTCTCCTTGATAAAAAATTCCTTTATAAATTAGGAATCTATAGACACTAAAATCACTCAATTTGGATATCTATAGGTTCAATTATTGCTAAAACACGGACTAAAAAAATAATCGCTCGGTCCTCTCACTTTGACTTAATCAATCAATGTCAATTTCATCTCCAAAAATTCACAATTGTACATAGAAATGAAATTAAATAACTCACAAATCCGATGCCTCGATAATCAGGTTAATCGAGGTCGGATGACAAAATTATACATAAAAGAATGACAAAAGGGTCAAATTAGAACAAAAAATACAATTCTAAGAAAATCACATTTGTATCTATTTCCCTCTCTTCTTTCACAAAACCTAACTTTTCACACAAGTGTCCAAATGTGACAAATTTAGTATCATTAGAAAGATCACAGAAAATCCTATAAGTTCCTTCAAGGACTCACAAACCAATTTCATCCCTAAGAGTGTCAAAAATTCAATCAAAATTTCTGCCTAATCACAATTTTCCAAAGCAGTACAACATTCTTCCAAAAATCATATCTTCCCATTCCCTTTGCCAAAAATTCCAAGTTTTATATCAAAAGAAAGATCAGAACATATTATACAACTTTCATGAACAACTTGAAAGCAAATTCAACTTCTAAATAGGTTAAAATCTCAATCATAGTTTCTTCCCTGCATATGTCATCCTAACAGTACCACAATCTTGTCAAAGTCATAACTTCCTATCCCATTGTCCAAAAATTCCATGCTTTCTATAAATGAAAAGATCAGAAAACATGCTAAAATTCTCATAAAGGACTTAGAAACAAATTCTACTTCTAAATAGGTCAATTTCTCACATGATTGTGGTTGCCCTGTTAAAGATTGTTAAATAAAGATATCACCCAAACCATATCCATACTTTAAAAATCCATAACTTACAGTTCTTAGATCCAAAAATAGCATATTATACATCATTACAAAGCTAAGACATTCCTCTACAACTTTCCATAAGACCACTTGAGCTAATTTAAACCATAATAGTCTAGAATTGACTTCAAAGTACAGCAACCACAAAACCCACACTTAGAGACATTTCACACACAAAGCACATTAATACTTTGAAATATCATCTGAAAGTTAACAAGTCATAACTTTCAACCTCAAAATCAAAAAATGTCATACTTAGTGGCGATAGAAATCTAACAAGAAAATTTTCAATTTTCATGAATACTAATTTAGCAAAATCTGTTTCAATCATCCTAGAAAAATTTTCCAAAGTTTCAGGTCACAAATTTTCAATGTTAGGATCATAACCATAGTACTATTCATCCTGCACAATATTGCCCACTTTCAAGGAAAATTTCAGAACCCTTAAAGTAAAAATTGGACAACAATTCCTTCATAAGAATTCTAGCCAAACTTCTCAAGTTTAATTCAAGCCAAACCTCATCTCAATTTCCTATCCATATAAAAAGTTATGACCAAAACATTGAAACATACACACAACAAATTTTCCAGATTCACAACCTAACTCACATTCTACATTTTTCGTACCATTTCTAAACCACCCAACACTCAATTTACTCCATATATGCACCATAACTAACTCACAACCTATCTTTGAACAATAGTCTACAAAATTGCAGCACACACACTCAATCATTCATACATTTCCTACACTCTTCTAAACCTACTTTCACTTCCAAAACCTTTCCCAACACACATTCATCAAATTCGATATCATCAATCATTTATCAAGGCAAGAAATTCATTCATCAAGGCAAGAAATTCATACACACACATACCCATATATTCCAATCCTCATATCATGAACATCTAACTCTTAATTGTCATTAAATATGCTCCAATCATCAAAGCCATGAAGAGGAATAAGTTACTTGAGTTAGCTTTAATGACTTCAAAACACCATGACACCCTAACACTCCAACATACACGATCATCACACCATGAGGTGGAGTAGGTCAGGTTTCTTTAGAAACAAGAAGAAGATAGCAAGTTATTTATGTGGATAATGGTGGACAAGATTCAACTTTGAGGCTTTGGAGAAGAGAGTGTCGAAGATGGAAAGAGTAAAAGAAGAAGGAAATGAAGAGGATGAAGGAAAGCAACTATGTCGTGAATGGCTAAATGAAAGACCCAAAATGTGGTCTTTCATTTAACAATTTCGAGGCCTATGCATGTGGTGGGGCAAGTGACACACGTCACTTGCCACATGTCAATTTCTTATGATTCCAATTGGTCCACTTTAGTAACTAGTCCATTTGGTCTCCAATTTCTACTCCAAATTCTCCCCAAATTTGAATGACTCAAATTAATAAATCCAAAAATCATGTATTTAAATTTTCAGTGCCATTGGACAGTCAGTTCTACTACCGGTAACCAGTCAGTCTGCCACTTGACATTTTTTATAGTTCGAAAAAGTACCCCAAAATTTCCAGAAAAATTTTCAAAATTCCTAAAAAATTCATAACTCACAAAGACTCACTCCAGTTAACTTTTCAAGCACAAAAATCATATTTTTCACAAAAATCACATTTATGACCAAAATACCTGGAAATGTCATGAATGTATGTATAGTCATTTACATGTGCAAAATTCATTATTCACTTGTATGCGTATGCATGAACATATCAAGACAATTTTTTAAACGTTCATATCCCATTCCAAATTACTATTCTACCCTTCCCATCGGTAATGGGATGTTACAGATATAATTTACAGACCCATTGAACAAATTGTTTGATTTAATGTATGCTTATAGGAGAACTATTCTCAAGATAAGTAGTGGGAGTAAAAAGGAAATTAAAAGGTTCAGATCTCATGACTATACATCTAACTGGAACTAATGCCTTTAATGATACATTTGATGTATAGTTAAAAGGCTACGAGATATTGAAAGATTCACTTTCATGATAAATTCAAAGAGTTTGTTTTAGAAATGATTGTGAATTTATCACTTCTATAAGAAGGTTAGTAGGAGTATGTGGAGACATATTGCTCACAGAGAGCAATAGTTCTAACTTTCAAATTTTGAACATATAATTGTCCAAAAACAACTCTTGTTGGATATGAAAAGATAACAACTTAATTATGGGAATCAGATTTATAAAGATAGAATGGACGTTGTTAGCTTATTCTAAGTCCAAGTACATAGATAAATTACTAAAGATGTTTAGTATTAAGATATCATATACTTATGAAGTATTGAAGATATTCATTACTTTATGAGTGAGTTGATATTAGAGTTCAAAATGATAAGGATATAACTTTATAAGTAAATCCTAATTAAGGTTTATTTACTTAGAACAATATCATTTAGAATTGGAAAGGTTCCAACATAACAATGGTTATTAATTAAGCCATAATACATTTTTCATTTAGTGGAAATGATTAATCGGATCAACAAGTTCTTTAGTGAACTTGATAGAGTTTCTTTGCAATGTTCGGGATAGTAATGTACTGTAGAACATTAAAGCCATTGGGCATGCATAAGGAGCTAATGCCTCATCAAAGATCAAGATCCAAGAATGAGTTTAGGCAAAATTTCTTAATTATGATGATAATTAAGATGTGAGTTGTAAGATTTAATCAAGTACTCACTGTAGAGAATCTTGTAGAATTCTTTCATTAAGCAACTGCCCCAGTAGTAAAATAATCATCATATGGTGATATGGTATAAGATACTTAAACGATTGGCTTAGTGTAAGTGGGAGATTGTTGGTTTATGCCCTACAGCCAATCGTTTTGGTTGTAGTTTAGTGACAAATTATTTAAAGGCATTCTTTATCTTGTACATGTTTAGATGTATATGATAAAGTCCATGGGATAATTGTACGTTGCAAATGAAATTATAATAAGATTATAATTATGAGGTTCAAATTGCATTTATGTATTATTCCTAAAATGTTCCTAGTCATTGTTCTATTAATATTGGACATTAATAGAATGTAAAAAAACTAGCACACGTTTTGTTTTTTCTTATGAACGAAGTAGTCGATCTCATAGGCTAAAGTATAGAGATACTTAAACAAACGTGTGGGTGCTTGCTAGAGAACAAGTTCACTGAACAGACTCGATATGAGAAATCCATTCAGAACATTACTTATATATCTATGGAATTCTCATTATGATGATTGTATAAGTGATCCTTTGACTTGAGGTCATCAAAGTTATCTTGCATGGGGATTGCTATGTTTTGATACTACTCGTGATCTATTTTGTAGCGCCCCCTTACCACAGAGTACACACCGAAATCCTGGAGGTCATTTCGGTACATAACCTACGATAAGGGTGAGCTACGTTTGATCACTCAACCCTAGCTCACAAACATCTTATGTTCTTCATCTTCTAAAGGTGGTAGGGTTAGGTTCTTAAATGACAAAGTGAAGAAGAAGAAGATGATAATAGTAAAGTGATGGTGATAAGTGGAGGCAAGAACAAGCTCGAACGTTAGTGAGGTGAGAAGAGAATGTCGTAGATGAAAAAGACGAGTAGAGAAATTACAAAGAAAATGCATTTCATGCTTATGCATAATGTCAGTATACACACATGTGAATATGATTATTGCACATATTAAAATAATTGTTCATGCACTCAATTGACATTTTCAGGTATAAATAATTGTTTTACTGTGAATATGATGTGAATTATGGTTTTGTGTCTTAAAAATTGAGTGGGAATGTATAAGTAGTGAATTAGAATTTTTTGAGAAAATTTGGGAATTTTATGAAATATAAGGCTATTTTTGGACTAGAAAATCAAGTGGCAAAACAATTGATGAATAGTAGTAGAAATAAGGGTCAAATGATAATGGAAATTTTTATAAAGGACTTTAGGATTTAAAGACATGTCATTAAAAATTAAGGGACAATTGGATTAAAAATTGGAGGCAAATGGACTAGCTTATTAAAAGATCAAGAAGAGATCATGAGAGAGTGACATGTGGCAAGTGACAAGTGTCACTTGCTACATCACATGTTAAGTCACGAAATTAATAAAAGAAAGACCAAATTGTGGTCTTTCTCTTGTCACCCACGACACTAGCTCCATTTCTTCATCTTCTTCATTTGTTTTTCTTCATCTTTCTCTCTATTTTACTTACAACTCTCTCTTATCTAAGCCACAAGTTGAACCTTGCTTTCTTCAATCACTATCCAATCTATTTTCTTCATTTCTTACTAAAGACCTAACCCTAACACCCTTGAATGATGATGCACATGTGAGAGAAGGAAGCTTGGGTTGAGAGAGATCTTGAAGAGTTGAAGAATCTTGGAACTAAATCAAGTAAGTTATGCATTAATCATTATGGGTATTGTAAAGGAAACTAATATGGGTATTGTAAAGGAAACTAATATGATGAGTAATTTGAGATTGATGAATTGATCATGAAATTTATATGTATGAGTCATGAGTTATGAAATGTTTATGTTAATGTCTTGCTTTAGTATATGTGATGATTAATGATTCATAAATTGATGTAGAGATGATTTAGAGTTCGAATGAATCCTTAAGAGAAGTAGAATGAAGTGAAGAAAAATTGATTTATGAATAGATATTGTTATGTTTTGTTTTTAATGGATAAAAATGTGGATCATTGATTTGTTAGACATGGATTGGATTGACATTTGAAGTTAGAGAAAAGGCAAGTATAGTGTCTTGAAAATGGAAGAACTAGGACGAAAGTTTAGAGACAAAGTGAATGGTGTATAAAGTGTGTTGGAGAAATATTAGCTATGATTTTTTTAACTGAATATGCTGATGTTGTTTAGCCATAACTTGTTCTGTAGTTATCCAAATGAGATGGTTTTTGATTTGGATTAAATTAGAGACATAGGGATACATTTTTTATGAAGATGTCGAATTCAAATTTTGTCATTTGAAGTTTCCAATTTCAAATTGATGTTTTGTACTACGTATAGGATATATATTGGGTTTTTGTTTTGTTTTTCTTGATGAATTAATGTGAATCTTTTTGGGTGTTTTTGTGATGATGTAAAATGAGTATAAAGCTAAAGAGAGGGATTAATTTGGTGTCTTGAAATGTGAAGGATCTAGGTGATAGTTAGAAGTGAAATGAAAGTGGAAATGAAGTTGAGTATGTGCAGAAAATTGATGATGAATGCATATATATGTGTATGTTTTGTTATTCGTTTTTATGATCGATCATGGGCTATAATTTGGTTATAGGTGATTTTGAGTTGAAATGGAGTTAGAATAATGGATAAATGATGGGAATTGAACTAGAAATGATAGATTAAGCATGAGGAATTGAATGCTGTAAGTAAAGAGTTAAAAATATTTTCATATGAAAATTCCATGAGTTTTTTGTACTGATATAGAGAGTTTTTGACAAAGCCTTATTCATGGAAGTTGTAGATATTTCTTTAACCTTTCCATTGATATAAAGTATGGAATTTTTGGACATTGTAGTAGAGAGATATAACTTTTATAATTTTGTAATGCTGTATTGGAGGGACATTTGGGATAGCTACATCATTTTGAAAATTTGACCCTTATAGAGACAAAAATTATTTTTGAAGTCTTCATGAAAGTTGTAGGTCTAGATGTCCTCTTTAAAATAGTATTTAAATGACCTTAATCCAATATTTTTACTGAAAGTTATGCTCATTTTACCAAACAGGTCTGAAGAAGAAAAGAAAAGGGAGGAGGAGGCAAGTCACGATCGCAACATTGCCGAAGGATCGCGGAAGTCGCGGTTGCGACCTGTAAGTCCTCCCCCTCTAGTCTTAACATGTTATGCTATTTTGGCCATAACATTGTCATCTGATCTCCAAATGACCTAATTTTTAAAGCATTGGATTCATAACACATTTCTCTATCTCAACATAAAAATTTATAGCTTTTGGTTTTGACTCGAAAAAGATTGATCGAATCAAAGTAAGGGTATCAGTTGGAAGAGTATGAATTGGATATTTTACAGAACATATTCCAGTATTTTGATGATATCTTGACTTGTAGGACTCCAAATATGATGAATTTTAATTTGGAGTAAACTAGAGATATATGCTTACAAATTATTTCAAGAATTAGAATTTTTATTCTTTCTCTAAGATATTTAATTTCTAGATGGAAGTTGTACATAGTACACTATTTTTGAATATGGATAACCCGATAATGTTTGAGGTATATCTTCCAAATTACTGAACCAAATTGAATGATTTTTGTGTCAATGGAAAGATAAGACATATATGAACACTTTTTTAGAAGAGAGATTGACCAAATTACATTAGTTTTGCTTTCTAATTGAATGTGAACAGTAGACCCAAAAGTGTGACTTGAAAAAATCTAAAGTGAGTCAATGAAAAAGGAATAGAGATTTTAATGGTTTTATGAGGCATAAACCTAAGTATAAATTATACTTAGATGAGTTTTGATATAAGAATGATTTTTTTGATGAAATTAAAGGAAAGATACCCGGGATTGTCATTGAGCAAGCATTATACATTACACATATTCATGTGTGAAAAACTGAATGTTTATATGATTGTGCAATTAATAATGTGTGTGCAATATGTTTTTTGCAACACTTTTCTTCTTCTGTAGGGATCAGAGCAGTAGCATAACCTATCAACTCACTAAATCGGATCTCATATTCAGCCACTAACATCCTACCCTGCTTCAATTCCAAGAACTCCTGCATCTTCATGTCTAAATAGACCTTGGGCATGTAGTTGTCTCTGAAGACCTTCAGAAAGTCTTCCCACTTCAACTGATAAGGCCTGTCTAGAACAGTCTTTAACCATTAATATGCTGGGCCTTGCAGTAAAGACATTGTATAATTGAACCTCTCCTTAGGCTCGCATTCCATCTGATCAAATACCCTTTCTGTCCTCTCTAACCATCCCTCGGCCTCAACAGGGTCTGTGCTGCCATAGAAGTCCACAGCTCCCTGCTTCCACAGCCTATCATACCTCCTCTCCCTTCTCTCGGGAACTCTAGAAAGCATTTCCTTATATCGAGACACCGAGGACTCCCTACTGGCTCTTACCGATCCTTAGTCAGCTGGTTGATCAATCTGATCACCTAGAGCTGATGACCTATAACAAACAATAACTTTAATCATTATCCGCATTTTTCATGATGTTTCATGCTTAACATTCTATATGTCCTAACAGATGCCAAACCATGCTTTGATACTACTTAAATGTAGCGCCCCCTTACCGCAGAGTACACACCGGAACACCCGGAGGTCATTTCGGTACATATCCTACGATAAGGGTGAACTACGTTCGATCATTATAATCACTTCACATGGCATCATATCAATATTCACTTATAAAGCATCAATAGAAAAACCACAATATTTTGACACCAACTTTTTCCTTATTTCACTTCACAAAATCGAAAGTCTATATTATGTCTTTCAACATTTTTTATATGTACATCAACAAAACCTAATACAAAAGTGCTTCATGAAAGAGGAAAAATATACACAATCTAACTAATCTGTCCAAAAATCTCAGCTGACCAACCTTTCAACCATGGCTTCTCTTGCCAAATCATAATCTACACAGCTGGTAGAGCCTATCAACAACTAGAGTCATCTTTCGGTTCTGAAAAGACAACGTTATAATTTTGGTGAGTTTTGTGAACTCAATGAGATAATCATCATTGATGGTTCACTCAATTCATGCATCACAACAATTCACATAACATATCATTCACAACTTAACATAATGAGCACATATCACATTTACATTTAAGAACAAACCAATTTGGCATTTCTAACAATCCACATACTTGTTAAAATGCATATGAAATGCTCATGAGACACTTTTATAATTATTACATTGTTGTGATCGAGTTCCTGAATTGTCTCGTATCCATTTTGGATACCGGGTTCATTAATAATTGTCCCTTATCCGCTTGGGGGATTTAGAGCTCATTTTAAATAGTGAGCCTTAGGCTCTTAATCACTTTTAAGCTCAAGACTCAATTTCACTTGTTGAGCTTTAAGCTCTGATCAGTGGCTACTCTAGTCACAACTGCTATTATCTGATTATGCATTCATATATAGAATGCATGTACCGCAATCACTCACATTATAAAGCACTTAGGTCGTCACATTCACATTTAAGTAGTGCTTCAATATCTCAATCCACATTCACATTCATCGAAACTTCTGTCCGGAATCTACAATTAAACACATTCAATTAACATTCAAAACATAAATTAAGCAAACAAATAATTAAGTGAGACCGTCTAGGTTACTCACAAATTACTCCCGAAGCTATTGCCTCAAAGTCCCGACAACATCTGGAGGATGGTGCTCAATTCGATCCTCTATATTAAACAACATAAACATACCTGAAAGAGGAAAAATATACACAATCTGACTAATCTGTCCAAAAATCCTAGCTGACCGACCTTGGGCAATTTCTTTTCTTGCCAAATCACAATCTACACGGCTGATAGAGCCTCTCAATAGATAGACTTGTCTCTCGATCCTGAAAAGACAACATTACAATTTTGATGAATTTTGTGAACTCAATAAGGTAACCATCATCGATGGTTCACTTAATTCATGCATCACAACAATTCATATAACATATCATTCACAACTTAGGATACTGAGCACATATCACATGTACATTTAAGAGCAAACCAATTTGGCAATTCTAACAATCTACATACTTGTTAAAATGCATTTTTGATAAATGACTTTAGGAATTATTGACAAGTGTCATTGAAAAATGGGAGGCAATCGGAGTAAAAATAGGAGATAAATAGACTAGTTAAATAAAAGACGTAGGAGAGACCACAAAAAAGGGACATATGGCAAGTGGCAAGCTTGTGCTATATTCATTTATAAAACATCAATAGAAAAACCAAAATATTTTGAAACCAATTTTTCCTCATTTCATTTCACAAATCTAGAAGTTTCCGAATCATGGAAGTTAATGTTAATATGGAGCGACTTGTGAGTAGACCTATATCTCAATAACAATCACATTTATAAACAATTATACCCGAAATGCCAATGAATGCATGCACAGTCATTTCAATGAGAAACATGTCACTATTCGCTTGTATGCGTATGCCATATTATACATGAACATGAAAAATGCAATTCTAAGCTCTCTTTAATCACTTAAATTTACTATTCTAACCTTCCCATAAGTAATGAGATGTTACATATTTTATCAAAGGTCGTTTAAATGGTAGTCATTGGATGTAGCATGAACTATATGGAGATAGTTGAATGATCAAGATAGGATTCATCACCTTAAAGTAATTAGGGAGAATGTCCCGTTGTTCTCGATTAATATTGATTCAGGAAATCCTTGGCCAAGGTGGAATGATATTTTGTAAACAATTTAAAAATATCATTAATTGAATCAAAAGCGAATGGCAGAGAACTAATATAATTGGACTCAAAATAGAGTAGACATTAATTCCATGCTCTATGTCTAATTGAAACATTGGTTGATGAAAGGATTGAATTATACGGAAAAATAATGCACGGAAAGGTTAGTCAAAACCACTTTGACATTCCTAAATATTTGGGTGGTCATGATACATTGCTAGATGCTAATCTTGATCTATGATTATAAGTTATTTAATTGGAGAATTAAAGATAAATTAAAAGGAGTTTTAATTTATCTAATTCTAATTATGAATTAGAATTATAATTTATAATCATTGCCAACATATTTAAGAGCCTAATGGGTCTCACATATAGAATGGGTTGAAGAGAGCAAAGTTGATTTAATCAAGTTGGACTTGATTATAAAGTTTGAGAAACTTTATGATTAAATATGAGATATTTAATAAATAAGGATCAATAATTAATTAGAATTATTTGAAATTTTAATTAAAGTTTAATTGAAATTAATATTTAATTTCAATTAAATTACTAAGACGCCCAAAGCTTATTATAAATACGCTTGAGCTTTATGGAGCTAGCACTTCATGCTTAACCCTCTCTGTAAAAGTTACATAATTCTTTCAACCTGTTCTGTGGATACCGTTAAAGGCCAAAAACTTGTGTGGCTACGATGGTTGAGACGGATTGTAACATCCCGATTCCATCCAAAAGGGTTAGAACCTTACAAATTTGGCACATGTGAGATTAATCGGAGAAATTGGGACAAGACATCTCATGCTCATGCATTACATAAGGTGTACATGCACATGAATAGTGTATCTTTGCACATAACAATAATTGTGCATGCATTCATTGACATTCCGGGTATAATTGGTAATAAATGTGATTGCTTTGAGATTCATGGGTTATTGGTATTGAAAATTGATTTGGAAAGTGAAATTTGTTGTTTTAGAATTTTGGAGAATTTTGGAAAATTTTTCTGAAATTTTTGGGGGTAACTTTCTAGACTAAGAAAAATACCAAGTGGCCAGAAAATTGTTAAATGGTAATCGAAATTACTGTCAAATAGTATTGGAATTTTGGATTCACGACTTTAGATATTTTCGACAAGTGTCATTCATTGGAAATGGGGTGGAATGAAGAGTTAATAAGATTAAATGCTTAGAATTTGGGCATGTGGCAAGTGACAAGTGTCACTTGCCAAGCCATGTCTTTAAATTACCAATTGTTTAAGTTTTGAAGCCCTTTTTGCTCCCTCTCACGATGGTTATCCTTTCAAAAGCCATTGGAGAGTTGTTTTGGGTGTCTTCCTCCCAATTTCGTAGCTCCTCTCTTCCTCTTCTCCATGGGTTTTGATGTCCTCCAATTTTAAGCCTAGCTCTCATCTCTTACTTGCTTCCTTGTCACCTTACTCTCCCTTTCCCACTATAAAAACCCTATCTCTACCTCTTTTGGAGATGATGAACGTGGGTTGTTTAGGGAGTTAGGGATTTGTGGTCTTCTTGAAGATTTTGAAGAAATCAAAGCTTAATCAAGTAATTTTTTCTTTACATGTCATAGGTATGGTTATTTAAAGCTAAAATGATGATTAAATTGAGTTGTGATGTTTTGATATGGCAAGATTTAGGTATGTGTCGTGGATGATGCAAATTCATGTTCATATCTTGTTTGTGGATGTATGGGATGAGTGATGATGCATGTAAGGGTATATAGAGGTTAGAGATTAAATGATTTTCGAAGGAATGATTAGATGAGTGTAGAAATTGCTTATGAATGGATATATGTGTGTATGCCCTATTGTGAGTATTGAGAAATTATAGATCATGAATTGTTTGTGAGTGGTTTATTGAGTTGAATTAGGTAGAGAATGATGAGGAAATGTAAGGGAGAAGATGATCTAGGTATAAGAAGGTATAAGTGAGCTAGATGCAAAGATTGAATGTTTGATAAAAATCTGGAAATTTTGCAGCAACAAGATCTTGAGTACGCTTCTACGTATTGGTCATAATTGATTCTATTGTTGCTCAATTGATATGCTTTTTTCTCTGAATAAAACTAGAGACATTTGGCTTCATTTCTTGTGAAGACTTTGAATTGAAATGTTGTCTTAAAGAGTTCCAAATCTTGACTTGAAGTCAGGACATTAAGTGCAACAAAAGTTGTGAATGGATGTATATGCTTGAGTTCCATTTTGGGTATTTATGGTTCAATAACAGATATGAATTGGGTAGGGAGATGTTGAGTTAAACTTGAAGTGTATGTGAAGTACACATGAACTCCAAAATGATGAATTTTGAGTATGAAGTGCTTGGTATATAGGAACAAATTATGATAGGGAGAAAGGATATAGAGATTAGGAATGATAAGATGAAGTGAAGTGTGATGAATGAAATGAGTTAAGAATTGAGGATTTAATGAAATCTAATTGGTGTTTGAGTTGATATGAAGTGGTTTTGTGCTAAAAGAGGTGAATTTGAGAAGTGTATGGGTGTATATGATGTTGGAATGAGTGTTGGAACCTTGGAAGAGGCTTTGGAGGAAGGTTTTGGAGATATATGTCCGGTAAACGGACCTTCTCGAGTGTAAAAACACCCTTGGGACAGTGTATGTCCGTTAAACGGACATGGAAGTCCGTCTAACGGACTTTCTCGGATGAAATGGGATTGTTTAGTCGATTCATGTCCGTTTAACGGACATTCACGAGACAACTTGGGAAAATCGTGATTTTTGACCATTTTATAGGCCGAATATCAATTTTATGTCTTCATAAAAGTTTTAGATCTAGATGTCCTCTTTCAAATGGTCTAAAAACGAAAGGGATAAATTTTTTTTGGAAAAAGTGATGGCATTCGTGCCAAACTAGGTTCAATTTGATTGAGGTCTTAAACTTGGTTGTTTCTTTTGACCATAACTCCTTCTCTGGATCTCCAAATGACTTGGTTCTTAAGGCAATAAGTTCCTAACACATTTTTCTACATCTCCATGAAAATTGGTATTAATTGCTGTTAAATTGAAAGAGATTGATCAAAGGAAAGTATGGGAGTCTATAGGGGCAGTGTAAATGGGATTAGTTTTACTGAGCATACTTCAATGTTTTACTTATAATTGGATTTATAGGATTCCAAATGAGTGATTTTTAAATTGGAGTAACCTAGAGATATTGGTCTACAAATGATCTCAAGGAGTCGAATTCTGATTCAATGTCTAAAATATTGAATTTCTAGGTTGAAGATGGATATAGTACACTGTTTTGGATAAGAACAGTCGAAAAGTGATTGAGGCATATCTTCCAAAGTACTGAACCTAATTAAGTGATTTTGGTATCCATAGAAACATAAGACATAGAGGAACATTTTTCTCAAAAAGAGTATGATCAAATCATATCAGTTTCATTTTCTAATTTGATGTGAAAGATAGACCCAAAAATATGATTTGGAAATTTCTGAAGTGAATCAATGAGAGAGAAATGAAGATTTTAATGGGTTTAATGAAGCATAAATGTTGGACCCGGGCCCCGTACGTCCGATTCCCGAGGCGGCCCCTCGGGCTGCGCCCATGTCGGGCACCTAAACCGCAGGCCCGATCCCAACATTTATACACAAAAACGATCAGTCGGTACACACATACATTTCTATAACATTCACAACTATCAGTTAAAGACCCCATAACCATGGGGATTTCATACCATTGCAAATTAAAGGAAATTCAACAAGTATTCTCAATTGTAGTGTAATACAAGATAGAATATAAAATCCAAAAATTCATGAGTTATGCTCCATGTTAATATGCTCGGAGGGCCAACAAAATACGAACTTAATACAAAGCTCCTAATTTGTCGAAAGTTTCGATGCACATGAAAGTCAACGATCGTCCTGATCTGCACCTGAGGAGGGAAAGATAATAGGTTGAGCTACACAGCTCAGTGGCTAATATAATTATAGCCATTGGCAATTAGCACAAATCCCAGCATATGAATGTATATATATTATATCTATCTGACAAGGATTCCAAAGATTCACATATTACTCAAACAATTTATGCATTCAAGACAATTAATTCAATTCATAAATTATGTCACAAAGTATGCTTCACCATGATCAATTCACATATGTAATGCACATCACAATGGCTCGAGGGTTCCATGGAAACAAAAGGAGAAACCAAAGTTTAACCTCGAACTAAATGAGTCCATTCGAGCTCATAGCCACAAGCGGGCAGCCGGAGAAGGCTCTTGTCTCACGTGCGTGATTTAACGAAATGGTTCCACTCTCACCCAAACAAAAGAAAATAAGCATGCTCATAATCGTTTATTCATACAATATTCTTTCATGTCTTACATTTAATCAAAATGCCGTTACCGTAGTCTAGGCATAACATATTCACAAGCACAATGTCATGCTATCCATTTCCATGATTCTTTCACAATATGTGCAAACAAAGTCATTCAATTAATCACATTTAAACATGCATCATCTATAACATATATTCATACATAGGCAAGAACCTGCCTAATCACACAATAACTATAAGTATATTACCCACCTAAGATCACTCGAGAATCCGATTCACTGATATCCTTCCTCTTGCGACGGAATCGGGTCAGCTTGGTTTCCAAAAGTTGCTTCGAATCGTCGGAACTTGCTTGAAATCGCGAACTCTCTTCTTCTCTTCTCTTCTCCCTCGATGGCGCTTCTCCCTTCTTTTCCTCTTCTTTCCTTTCTATTTTCCTCTTCTTTCTATTCTTTTCTTATTCTCTTCTTAAACCCTAAGGGCTTGGGCCCTTCCTAATAAGCCAAGGCCCAACACAATTTAGTCAATTTCTCAAGAACCCTTACACACTTTAAATCCTCTAACCCTCATTTAAACCACAATTAACCTATACTTATCCATAATATTCCCAAATAACTCCAATTAAAGCAAAACCACCTAATTATCACAATTTCTCAATTTAATCAAACTAAGGCAAAATCACAATTATCACAATTCATGCTGAATAATATCATAAAAAAAATTCGGGGTCTAACATTTCTCCCCCTCTTAAAAGAAATTTCGTCCTCGAAATTTACTCAATCATCAAGAGATGCGGATACTTCTCCAAGATAGCTTCCAATGGCTCCCAGTAGCCTCCTCTACCGAATGGTTCCTCCAAAGGACTTTGACCAATCGAACCGCCTTGTTCTCGAGAACCTTATCCTTGGTATCCAAAATCTGCACTGGAAGCTCCTCATAGCTCAAATCATCTCGCAACTGAACCTCACTAGTCTGAATAACATGAGAAGGATCCGACCTATACCTCCTCAACATAGACACATGGAACACATCATGAATCTGCGACAACTCCGGAGGTAACGCCAACCTGTAGGCGAGTGGTCCAATCCTCTCTAGGATCTCATAAGGACCCACATACCTCGGACTCAACTTACCTTTCCTGTCGAATCTCAATACTCCTTTCCAAGGAGATGTCTTAAGAAACACTTTCTCACCGACCTCATACTCCATCTCCTTTCGGTGAGCATCAACATAACTCTTCATCCTATCCTGTGCCGCCTTAAGCCGCTGCTTAATTAGATTGACTTTTTCAACTGTCATCTGAATCAAATCTTGTCCCTCTAATTGCCTCTCTCCTTCTTCGTCCCAACAGATCGGAGTCCTACACCTCCGCCCATACAAAGCCTCATACGGAGCCATCTGAATGCTCGAATGGTACGAATTATTATAAGCAAATTCGACCAACGGCAAATGCTCATCCCATGCTCCTCGAAAATCCATCACACAAGCTCGAAGCATCCCCTCAAGTGTCCGAATAGTCCTCTCCGACTGACCATCCGTCTAAGGGTGAAAAGCCGTACTGAAATTCAACTTGGTCCCCAAAGCTTCCTGCAAACTGCCCCAAAACCTCGAAGTAAACCGAGGATCTCTATCCGACACAATAAAATCCGGAATCCCACGCAGCCTCACTATCTCATCGACATACTTCTTTGCCAACACATGCAAAGAATCAGTCTGTCGGATCGCCAAAAAGTGGGCTGACTTGGTCAACCGATCAACAATCACCCAAATGGCATCATGCCTCCTGCTGGTCCTAGGTAATCCCATCAAAAAGTCCATAGTCACTCGCTTCCACTTCCACTCCGGAATAGGCAACGGCCTCAACTTGCCCGAAGGTGCCTGGTGTTCAGCTTTGACTTGCTGACACACTAGACACTTACTGACGAACTTTGCGATATCCCTCTTCATACCTTTCCACCAAAAGTGCTCTCTCAAATCCGATACATCCCGGTGCTACTCGATGCATGGCATAAGGCGACAGTGTGCCTCATCCATAATCTCATCCTTGATCTCCGCACATCCTAATACACAACCTACTCCCAACTGTCATCACCCATCGTCCTCACCTCTATATCAGAAATCTTACCATTCTGAATCTCATCCCGAAGCTTGCTCAAGTCTGCATCCTGAGCCTACAAATCCCTAACCTTTTCCTTCAGCATCGGTCGAACTCGAAATTAGCTAGAAGATAATCCGGCTCTTCCTGCGTCAAGCTTATCCTAAGCTTAGCCATCTCTTCCAATAAAGGAAGATAAACCGATCGAACATGAGCAATCGACGACTTCCTGCTCAAGGCATCCGCCACAACATTGGCCTTGCCCGGATGATACTCAATCAGCAAATCATAATCCTTTAGTAGCTCCAACCACCTCCGTTGCCTCAAATTCAATTCCTTCTGACTCAACAAATACTTCAGACTCTTATGATCAGTAAAGATCCGAGTTTGAACTCCATACAAATAATGCCTCTAAATCTTCAAGGCAAATATCACCGCTGCTAACTCCAAATCGTGCGTCGGATAATTCAGCTCATAAGGCTTCAACTGCCTCGAAGCATATGCAATTTCCCGATCTCCCTGCATCAAAACACATCCGAGACCCTTCCTCAAAGCATCACTGTATACCGAATAACCGTCATCACCCGATGGCAAAACCAAAATTGGAGCACTCGTCAATCTGAGCTTAAGCTCCTCGAAGCTCCTCTGGCAATCCTCACTCCAATCAAACTTCTGATTCTTCCTCAGTAACTTCATCATCGGAGCGGCTATCATGGAGAATCCCTCCACGAATCTCCGGTAATAGCCTGCTAAACCCAAAAAGCTCCTCACTTCTTCCACATTCTTCGGCGCCTCCCAATTCACAACTGCTTCTATCTTCTTTGGATCCACATGAACTCCTTGCTCTGAGATCACGTGTCCAAGAAATGACACCTCCCTCAGCCAAAATTCGCATTTTTCGAATTTGGCATACAGCTCATTGCTCCTCAAAGTCTCCAAAGAAATCCTCAAATGCTCCTCATGCTCCCGATCACTCTTGGAATACACCAAAATATCATCAATAAAGACAATGATAAATTGGTCCAAGAATGGCTTGAATACCCGATTCATCAAATCCATAAACACTGCAGGAGCATTCGTCAATCCGAAGGGCATCACCAAGAACTCAAAGTGCCCATACCGAGTCCTGAAAGCAGACTTCGGTACATCCGACTCCTTAATCCTCAACTGATGATATCCCGATCTCAAATCAATCTTTGAAAAGACTTTCGCTCCTTGCAACTGATCAAACAGGTCATCAATGCGAGGAAGCGGATACTTGTTCTTCACCGTGACCTGATTCAACTTCCTGTAGTCCACACACATCCTTAAGGATCCATCTTTCTTCTTCACAAAAAGAACTGGAGCTCCCCAAGGCGAAGAACTCGGTCGAATATACCCCTTCTCTAATAACTCCTCTAACTGCTCCTTAAGCTCTTTCAATTCCGCCGGAGCCATCCGATAAGGCGGAATTGAAATCGATCTTGTACTTGACAAAAGCTCAATGGGAAACTCAATCTCCCGAGCTGGCGGTAGTCCTGACAATGTTAGAGTAGTGCCCTAAAGGCAATCCCCTTTAGCACATTTTGTTCATAGTCATGTACAGACTTTATGAATAAATAAAGCAAGGCATATTTCATTTATTTGATGTTCATTTTATTATGAATTGACAGTGATCTTTAATCAAATTAATGAAGTCCCTGATACATGACATAGCATGAATGAAATTATGATGCGATCATACTATCGAGATTCCTATCATGTGCAATTATGTCAAGATCTAAATTATCCTAGTCATAGGATTAACGAGGCTGGACATCGTTAATCCGGATAGACTAGACATGTCAAACTCCTTGATTGGATCAAGCGGTAGATCTCGAGAAAATTGTAAATATTGAGATATTTAGATTTGACATGTGGATGCTTACTAGTGGTAGTAAGTACATTGATGACCTGCCATGAGATCATCACATGGATGTCCTATACAAATGTCGTTGATAATCTCATCATAGAATGGTGCAAGTATCCTTAGACTCGAGGTACTCAAGGATATCTTGGTCTTGATTCGCACTTTGACTCCATTCCTTGTTACCTTTTAGAGGTCGCTCATAGGGTGGTGATTGGAGTGCGACTTGAGGTATTCAAGGTAATTGAGTAGCCAATACAGATTCACCACTTCGTGATAGCGAAGAGATACCCATGGCCTCTTATCGGGATCATTACTTTGAAGTCCCTGGCGCCGAGATACATATGTCATGAAGATGGTCTTCATGGACATATAAAGTAATGAGTCCTAGGACGAGAATTGATTACACTTGGATTAGATTTGATCTAATCAGTCTAGTAAGAGTTGACACATTGCCCATACTCAAACCAAGTGGGGTATAGCATGGTGAAAGGACGAATTGCACGGTAATTGTCTATGGAAGGGTTCGTGATATGGTTTCATTAGTCAAACCAATTACTTTCCGGTCAATTGGGGGTCATGATGTGTTGCTAGATACCGCTCATGACTTGCTCAGATTAAGTGTTAATCTAAGTGGCCAACATAACCGGAACCTAATGGGTCACACGATAAAAGTGACTCGGAGAATCAGAAAATAGTTTCGCAGTAGATCCGATATAGGGAGAGCAATAGGATTAAATGGATCCTGATAAGATTGGGATATGTCCCGATGAGATCGCAACATCAACATTGTTGAAAACCGTCTCCGCGATTTTTCAGATCTTAGGGCCCTAGAGTAGGTAGAATCAATTCCCAGTTGATTGACCTTCAAAGAAAAATATATATATATATTAATTAATTAATTAAGAATTATATATATATATATATATATATATATATATATATATATATATATATATTTTCGTGGAAGCCATAAGCATGGAGAAAAATGTTAGTTTGAAAAGTCAAACTTAATTATTAAGTTAACATTTCAATGCATTTTATGCCACCAACGTGGCTATCCTCCAAACCAAGCCTTTATATGTATTTTAATTAGTTAAAAGACATATAAGAAGGTTAGAGAAGAGTGAGGATACGGTGGTTTTGGAGGAAAGAATCGAAAGCTTAATGGTTTAGCTTTGAAAAAGGGTTTTTCATCTTCTTCCTCTCTTCCTCTCAAGTTGGCTTCTACTTCTCCAAGGCTTCTCTTGATCATTTCACTTGCTCTCCAAGGCTAAGGTAAGAGCTAGCACTCTTTTCTTTAGTCTAGCTATTCTCGGGTAAAAAGAGTTTGTCCCGGTTAGGTTTTCCGACCTCTGCGTGGATACCGTTAGAGACGGTCTCCTTTGGTCGTTATGGTTTGATTGTTTGTACATACATATGGATCCTGGCTTTCGGGAATGTCCCGGGACTTAAAATTTTAAATTCTGCACTGTGTTCATGTGATGAACACCCCGGGATTTTCCTACAGTGGTATCAGAGCCGCTTGTGTTGTATAAACAGTCGAAATGATAACTAGGTCGGAATTCCATTGTGAATTGAGCTGTGTAGCATGCTGCTTCTGTGAATTTCGAAATCATTATAGACTTAGGGTTTTTGAAATTTTCTGCCATAGAATTGGTCATAAGATGTTTCTGAATGTGTCTATGGAAGAAAAAAATTTATCGATGTCGATTGATATGGTTTTGCTAATTTAATTCCCTAAGTTTCGGATGCTGTCTTGTTGAACGTTTCTGAAACAGGTATACTTGTAAATTCGAGAATAATTTCTAGAAAAATTTTTTTCAGATTGGTTTTCACTGAAATGTCCCTAAGATGTTTGTGAATGTCTCTGTGGATGAAAAATGTTTTCAAGGTGATTTACCATTTATTTCCGAATTTCTTGTGTGCTGATGGAAATGTCTGTGTTGGAGAACACAGATTCTGGTTGACTAGATTGCTGAGGTTCAATGAGTTTTGTGGAAATAAATCCTGAAAATTCATGGAGCATGTTAAACATGTTTTCACCTCTGTAATTTTCTCAGTATTTATTGAAAGTGTTTCAATGATCATTTTGAGCAAAATGTTGAGCTTAGCAGTTTTGAGAAAGTTGCTGGGTCTATTTTGTTTGGAATGATTGGTTGTGTATTTCTCATTTCCAATGCCTTGAATCATTTTTATAGTGATTAAAAATGTGTTATATTGATGTGGCATGTATCCCAAGATGAGATTTTTGAATTTGGGTTTCCAATAATTTTTGGATGTCGAATAGGTCACTTTAGCGTCTCGTTAGCTTATTCCGTTATCTTGGTTATTTTAGCCGTCGCAATTTGTGTGACAAGTGCCGGAGTAATCTTGATAACGTGTAACCTACCTAGAGATACTTAGCATGATAATTTGATATTCTTAAAATTACGTGAAAATCTAGTAGTTAATGGTGATTAATCAGTTTCAAGCTTTTCTCATCTAGTATGACTAATTGGCAAGCACGTTTTAATGAATATGATTCATTAGCACATCAATATAAAGGATAACATACTTGGTATATTGGTATTGTGAATTGGAACTACGCAGATTGAGAATTAGCCGATTTAAGAGCAATTCCATGTCACCAATGACCGCACCGAGGCTAGTCGACCGACTTATATCTTGTCTTATCACCAATCATCGAACACGAGCGACCGATTGGTGCTCGTTGTTTCAAATAACTGGGTCAGACTTCATCATCGAATAAGAGCAAGAGAAGACTAGTCGATCGCACAAGTGCTAGTCGATCGAAACTTGCCGAGTGGGATGATGGGTGTTTTCGGTATAAATTCAATGCGATTGATGCAATGCCCTATATCGCACCATATAGTCATGGTGACTATGATCCTTGGATGAGATTAGAAAGATGAGACCTAAATCCTCAATTTAAATATGAAAACTAACGCCTTCCATTAATATGGTAAGAACCGAGTTCTTATAGGTTGAGTTGTTGGGCAAACTCAAGCTCGCCTATACTGGATATGTTCGAACCATGGAAATGAGATTTTCGAATTAATGGGTCGGTTTTCCTAGAAGCGTTGATTTGTTGGGAAAACTCAAGGTCAACGTGGACAGAGGCGAAATTGGGTAGTGTACATCAGATGTACACGCATCAAGTGTTGATAACCCAATGTATGTGCATACATCAACTGTCGATAGCACTGGGCGATAGTTGCATTTGAGATGCAATTGGTATGTCCGATACCTACCGATTGACCTAAGGTGGCTTGTTGGGCAAACCCAAGGTCATTCTTAGTAATGTCGGATATCGACCCACTAGGTCAATGTGCCATTTTGTTTCTTGGATTCATGATGAGGGTTATGGATTCTGTTGAAACTAGTGGGAGCCATATGTATGTCATTTAAGTCCTTATGGTCTTACATTTAATTCTATTCTAACTTTCTTTCTCTCTCTACTTTTAGGTTGGTTGAAGATGTCGACTAGTGTGAATCTTGGCGCCTAATGGACTCAAACAAATTAATCGGACCAAATTTTCTTGATTGGTCGAAATCGAGAATTGTTCTCGATCGAGGATCTAGGATATATCCTTGATTTTCCGCTTCCGGATCCACTTGCTGAAGGAGCTTCTGATGATGATCAGAAGGCATATCGTAAGCATCTAAAAGACAGTGACATAGCCACCTGCATTATGCTTGCATCGATGTCACCTGAGCTGCAGAAGCAGCATGAGTCAATGGATGCTCACACGATTGTGTTTCATCTTAGAGAGTTGTTTGATGGGCAAGCTCGGTCCGAACGGTTCGAGACCTCAAGGTTGCTCTTTACAACGAAGATGACTCTGGTTCATCTGCAGTGCAATATGCATCAAGATGAATGGCTATATTGAGAGGTTGGCCGTCTTAGGTTTTGTGATGGATTCTGAGTTAAGTATAGACTTAATTCTTGTTGGTTTGTCAGATAGTTACTCACAGTTTGTGTTGAACTATCGAATGAATCAAATATCCACCACAATTCCCGAGCTGATCAATCTACTCAAGACAGCAGAACAAGCTGTGAAGCAAGATAGCAAGGCGTTGCTATTGGTGGATTCTTCTTCCTCCGGTTCCAAGAAAAGGAAACAAGAAGAAAAAAGGCTCGAAGCGAAAGGAAGTGCAGCGAAAAGGCAAGAAGAAGACCAAAGAGATCGCACAAAAGGTACCGCTTCCATTGTGGTAAGACCGGTCATTGGAGGCGAATTGCAAAGTCTATCTGGAAGAATCGAAGGTAAGAAGGCATCGATGCCTCGACTTCTTCGTATGTTTGTCATTGAGGTTAATATTGCTTCGATCATAACATATGGGTATTAGATACCGGTTGTGGCTCACACATATGCAATGATATGCGGGGCCTCGTGACGATGGCGCTCATAAAGGAGAAATGGACTGCGTGTTGGCAATGGAGCAAGAGTTCTGCATTAGCCGTAGGGACTTATGTTTTGACACTCTCCAGTGGGCTTGTACTTAACTTGGATGATTGTTATTTTGTACCCGTGTTAACAAAGAACATATTGTCTGTTTCTTGTTTAAATAGAGCTGGTTTCCATTTGTCTTTTGGTAACAATGGTTGTTCTATTATCTCAAATGGAATGCTTTATGGTACTGGTACATTATGCAATGGTATTTACATATTAGATATGTTACATCCGGTTATGAATGTCAATGACGCTAAAAGACATAAAAGAGATAATTTAAAATCAACTTACTTATGGCATTGTCGCCTTGGCCATATAAATGAGAGACGCATCGCTAAGCTCCACAAGAGTGGAAGTTTAGGTTCATTTGATTATGAATCATATGACACATGTGAATCTTGTTTGTTAGGCACAATGACTAAGTTACCTTTTAAGGGAAAGGGTGAACGAGCGACTGGATTATTAGATCTAATACATTCAGATGTATGTGGTCCGATGTCCATCCATGCCAGAAGTGGTTGCCGTTACTTCATTACCTTTATCGATGATTATTCTCGATATGGGTATACAGATCTAATGAGATACAAATCAAGCGTTTGAAAAGTTCAAACAATTGAAATGAAGTAGAAAACTAACTTAGGAAAAGTATTAAAACATTACGATCCGATCGTGGTGGTGAATACTTAGACCAAGAGTTTTTGGATTATCTCAAAGATAATGGGATTTTATCTCAGTGGACTCCTCCTTACACACCACAAAGATAATGGTGTGGCGAAAGGAGAAATCGAACCTTCTTGGACATGGTTCGATCTATGATGGGCTTTACACATTGCCAAAATCCTTTGGGGGTATGCCTCGAGACAATTTGTTTACTTGTTAAACAGAGTTCCATCAAAGTCAGTTGATGTTACTCCATATGAGATGTGGACTAACAAGAAACCTTATCTTTCATTTGAAAGTATGGGGTTGTCCTGCTTATGTAAAGCAGACGCAGTCAGATAAGCTTGAAGCAAAATCTGACAAGTGTTTGTTCGTAGGATATCCTAACGAAACAAGGGGATATCAATTCTACCTTGCTGAGGAACAAAAGGTGTTTGTTTCAAGGCATGCTGTCTTTTTAGAGAAAGAGTTTCTTTTAAAAGAGGACAGTGGGAGCAAAATTGAACTTGAAGAAGTTCAAGATGCTCGGATAGACGCAGATCAACTGCCTGAACCTGAAACTGTAACTCATACAGATGAGGTAACAGTTCAACCTTCTACTACACACGAAATTCGTAGGTCAAGTAGGATACGCTCTGTTCCCGAGAGATATGGATTTCTCGTAAGTGAACAGAATGACGTATTGCTCATAGAGGATGATGAGCCTACCACCTATGAAGAGGTTCTGAAGAGTTCAGAGTCTAAAAAATGGCTTTGTGCCATGAAGTCTGAAATGGATTCCATGTATGAAAACCAAGTATGCACTTTGGTTGATGCACTTAAAGGGATAAAACCTATAGGGTGCAAATGGGTTTTCAAGAAGAAAACCGACATGGATGATAATGTGATTACCTATAAAGCAAGGCTTGTGGCTAAAGGTTTTCATCAAAGACAAGGAATTGACTATGACGAGACCTTCAGTCCAGTAGCAATGCTTAAATCCATTAGGATACTCCTAGCCATTGCCGCTCATTATGATTATGAGATATGGCAAATGGATGTGAAGACAGCTTTCCTGAATGGAAATCTGGTTGAGGATGTGTACATGACACAACCTGAGGGCTTTATTTCCGCTGATGGCGAAAAGGTATGCAAGCTTCAGAAATCTATTTATGGATTGAAGCAAGCATCCAGGAGTTGAAATATCCGTTTTGATGAGACAATCAAAGAGTTTGGTTTCTCACAAAATTCGGATGAACACTTATGTGTACAAGAAGGTTAATGGAACCGCAATCGATTCCTTGTGTTATATGTAGATGACATATTGTTACTAGGAAACGATGTCTCAATGCCGCAATCGGTAAAATTTGGTTGTCCAAACAATTTACCATGAAAGACCTTGGAGAAGCAACTTATATCCTTGGGATAAAGATTTATAGAGATAGATCGAAGAGGTTGCTTGGTCTTTCACAATCAACGACATAGACAAGGTGCTAAAGAGGTTTAGCATGGAGCAATCCAAGAGAGGTTTCTTCCATTGTTCATGGGATAACACTCTCGAAGTCCATGTGTCCTAAGACACAGATGAGAGGATGCGCATGAATATGATCCCGTATGCATCTGCGCAGTAGGATCTATCATGTCTGCAATGCTATGTACGAGACCCGATGTATCATATGCTCTAATTGTTACGGCGTATACCAATCGGATCTGGAGAGGGTCATCGGGGTGGCTGTCAAGAATATCCTAAAGTACTTGCGAAGAACTAAGGATGTTTTCTTGATATATGGAGATGGAAGTCTCAAGTGGCGGCATCAGATGCCATTTTCAATCTGATAAGGACGACTCTAGTCCCAATCAGGTTATGTTTTCACACTAAACGGCGGAGCGATCGGTTGGAAGAGTTCCAAACAGAGACGATCACGATTCAACGATCGAGGCGAGTACATTGCCACATCGACGCAAACAAAGGAAGCGGTTTGGATCAAGAAGTTCATTTCGAACTTGGTGTGGTTCCTAGTGTGATGGACCCATACTGATTGTATTGTGACAACACTGGGGCTATTGCAGTAAAGGAGCCAAGGTCTCATCAATCGTCCAAACACGTATCATGATACCATTTGATTCGGGAGATCATTGCTCGGGTGATGTCCTGATAGAGAGAATTCCACAGAAAGCGTATATTGCTGATCCGTTGACAAAGCCATTGCCACGTAAGAATTTTGATTCTCATGTACTCGCTTATGGTATTAGATACCAAGGCGATTGGCTTTAGGTCAGTGGGAGATTGCTAGAGTAGTGCCACAAAGGCAATCCCTTTAGCGCATTTTGTTCATAGTCATGTATGCACTTTATGAATAAATAAAGCAAGGCATATTTCATTTATTTGATGTTCATTTTATTATGAATTGACAAAGATCTTTAATCAAATTAATGAAGTCCCCGATACATGACATAGCATGAAGGAAATTATGATGCGATCATACTACTCGAGATTCCTATCATGTGCAATTATGTCAAGATCTAAATTATCCTAGTCATAGGATTAACGAGACCGACATCGTTAATCCGGATAGACTAGCACATGTCAAACTCCTTGATTGGATCAAGCGGAGATCTCGAAAACTGTAAATATTGAGATATTTAGATTTGACGTGTGGATGCTTACTAGTGGTAGTAAGTACATTGGATGACTTGCCATGAGATCATCACATGGATGTCCTATACAAATGTCAGTGATAATCTCATCATAGCAATGGTGCAGTATCCTTAGACTTGAGGTACTCAAGGATATCTTAGGTCTTGATTACGTACTTTGACTCCATTCCTTGTTGCCTTTCAAAGGTCGCCATAGGGTGGTGATTGGGTGCAGCTGAGGTATTCAAGGTAATTGAGTAGCCAATACAGATTCACCACTTCTGTGATAGCAGAAGAGATACCCATGGCCTCTTATCAGGATCATTACTTTGAAGTCTCTGGCGTCAGAGCATACATATGTCATGAAGATGGTCTTCATGGACATATAAAGTAATGAGTCCTAGGACAAGAACTGATTACACTTGGACTAGATTTGATCTAATCAGTCTAGTAAGAGTTGACACATTGCCCATACTCAAACCAAGTGGGGTATAGCATGGTGAAAGGACGAATTGCACGGTAATTGTCTATGGAAGGGTTCGTGATATGGTTTCATTAGTCAAACCAATTACTTTCCGGTCAATTGGGGGTCATGATGTGTTGCTAGATACCGCTCATGACTTGCTCAGATTAAGTGTTAATCTAAGTGGCCAACATAACCGGGAACCTAATGGGTCACACGCATAAGAGTGACTCGGAGAATCTGTAAAATAGTTTCGGACAGAGATCCGATATAGGGAGAGCAATAGGATTAAATGGATCCCGATGAGATTGGGATATGTCTCGATGAGATCGCGACATCAACATTGCTGAAAACCGTCTCCGGCGATTTTTCAGTACCGGGGCCCGGTAGGCCGGTAGAACCGACCCCAGTTTGACTGGACCTCTTCAGCAAATATATATATATATTAATTAATTAATTAAGAATTATATATATATATATATATATATATATTTTCGGTGGAAGCCATAAGCATGGAGAAAATTGTTAGTTTGAAAAGTCAAACTTAATTATTAAGTTAACATTTCAATGCATTTTATGCCACCAACGTGGCTATCCTCCAAACCAAGCCTTTCTATGTATTTTAATTAGTTAAAAGACATATAAGAAGGTTAGAGAAGAGTGAGGATACGGTGGTTTTGGAGGAAAGAATCGAAAGCTTAATGGTTAAGCTTTGAAAAAGGGTTTTTCATCTTCTTCCTCTCTTCCTCTCAAGTTGGCTTCTACTTCTCCAAGACTTCTCTTGATCATTTCACTTGCTCTCCAAGGCTAAGGTAAGAGCTAGCACTCTTTTCTTTAGTCTAGCTATTCCCGGGTCAAAAGAGTTTGTCCCGGTTAGGTTTTCCGACCTCTGCGTGGATACCGTTAAAGACGGTCTCCTTTGGTCGTTATGGTTTGATTGTTTGTACATACATATGGATCCTGGCTTTCGGGAATGTCCCGGGACTTAAAATTTTAAATTCCGCACTGTGTTCATGTGATGAACACCCCGGGATTTTCCTACAGGCAATTCCTCGGGAAAGACATCCGAGAAATCCCTGACTACTGGAATATCCTCCAGCTTCCCTCTATCAGCTCTGGAGTCTATCACATAAGACAGAAACGCCTCACAACCCTTACTCATCATCCTCTCGTCGTCAATGCCGAACAATCTGGGCGGACTCATTTATCCCGTCCCCGATAAACACTACTCTTCTGCCATCATCCAATTCAAACTCCACTGTCTTCTGTTTACAATCCAATCGGGCATTGTACCTCTCCAAAGTATCCATACCCAATATCACATCCAATCCGCGCATCTTCAGCGGCATCAGATCTACCACTAGAAGTGCTCCACCAATACTAAGCTCACATCCTCTAAACACCTGACTAATCACAATGTGCTGACCAATCGGAATACTCACCATCAGCGGAGTATCCAACGGACTCGCAACTATATCACACACAGGTCTACTCGACGACACAAACGAGTGAGTAGAACCTGGATCAATCAACACAAGCACATCATCAGCAAATAAGTGAGCCATACCTGTCACAACATCTGGCCAGGCCTCTGCATCCTCCCGCGTCATAGCAAACACCCTGACTGGTGCCTGCCCTCTCGGTCTTCCCGGAAGACTCGCCCTCTTGGCAGCATCAGAACTACCTACCTCTGTCACAGTCCTCTGACCCATGGTCTCTGTCCTCCTAGGAGCCTACATCTGAGATCCCTCTCTCTGGGCTACCGGACACTCTCTAGCCTCAGTCCTTTCTCCCACAGTTGAAGCATGCACCCGTCAATCGATAACACTCTCCACCATGAAACTGACCACAGTGCTCACACTTAGGAACTGATGACGTGTTCCCATCTCCCCTCCTACTGCCGCCCACCGTAGAAGCTTGGTGAGAAACAGTAGAAGTCCTCATCGCCCTACCGACCGGGCACCATCGCTCCTCTCCTCGATCGAGTGGGAAGCTCCTAGCACTCTGTCGGCATAGGAGTACTAGTGCTACCTCCTCTCAATCGCCTCTCTTCCTTCCTCTTCTTATTCACAGCACTCTTGATATTCTCTATGTTCTCCACCCGAAGAGCTGCCTCAACTAACTGCTGAAAGTCACTGAAATTCTGCATAATCACCTTCTCTCTGATGGCCAAATGTAGTCCCGACTCAAATCGACGACATCTGGCAGCCTCGCTCAACATCAAATCTGAAGCATACCGGGACAGCTGCGTGAACCGGCGCTCATACTCAGCAACTGTCATATCCCTTTGAGTGAGACTCAAAAACTCCCTCTGCTTCTGCTGGACATAAACCTCTGACAGATTCTTCTTGAACGCAGCCACAAAATCCTGCCATGCCAACCCTACTGGCCTCATCTGACTGCCCGGCACGGTCTCCCATCAGTGCAGAGCATCTCCCTGCAACAAGCTGGCAGCATATACAACTCTCTCGTCCTCCTCACAATCCATCTGATTCATCACCCGTTCTGTCCTCCGCAACCATGTCTCAGCTTGCTCAGGATCAGCTGTCCCAAAGAAGTCCACTGCTCCATACTTTCTCAGCTTGTCGAATTGTTTTCCCCTCTTAACTAGGGCTGGAGTAGAAGGCTGTGGCATCTGGCCTATAGCCTGAACAAACGCCTGAGTAAAGGCCTGAAACATCCTCGGATCAAACTAGGGCATTTGCCCTGGCGGAATCGGCGATTCCTGAGTCGGCGAACGCATGGGCTCACTCTCTAGCCCCACAGAAGCCTCAACATGCATTGGGGCTACAGACTCATCGGTCCTCTCCTCTCTCGATGGAGAGTCAAAAGTGAGACCCTTGCACAGCTCCTCGTGTCCTCCTACGAGGTGGCATCGTACTCCTTCAAAGGAAACACTAAGGATTAGCTATACGACAATCTATATGTATGCATGATATGCATGTCACTTAATCAATGCAACAAGAAATCATATATCACACAATCCTATATGCATTCTAAGCCGAGGACACCTAAACCTAGCGCTCGATACAAACATGTTGGACCCGGCCCCAGACGTCCGATTCCCGAGATGGCCCTCGGTCGCGCCCATGTCGGCACCTAAACCGCAGCCCGATCCCAACATTTATACATAAAAATGATCAGTCAGTACACACATACATTTCTATAACATTCACAACTATCAGTTAAAGACCCCATAACCATGGGGATTTCATACCATTGCAAATTAAAGGAAATTCAACAAGTATTCTCAATTGTAGTGTAATACAAGACAGAATATAAAATCTAAAAATTCATGAGTTATGAACCATGTTAATATGCTCGGAGGGCCAACAAAATACGAACTTAATACAAAGCTCCTAATTTGTTTGAAGTTTCGATGTCACAAAAGTCAACGATCGTCCCGATCCGCACTTTTGAGGAGGGGAAAGATAATGGGTTGAGCTACACAGCTCAGTGGCTAATATAATTATAGCCATTGGCAATTAGCACAAATCCCAGCATATGAATGTATATATATTATATCTATACAGACAGTGATTCCAGCATTCACATACTACTAAAACAATTTATGCATTCAAGACAATTAATTCAATTCATAAATTATGTCACAAAGTATGCTTCACCATGATCAATTCACATATGCAATGCACATCACAATGGCTCGAGGGTTCCATGGAAACAAAAGGGAGAAACCGAAGTTTAACCTTGAACGAAATAAGTCCATTCGGAGCTCATAGGCCACAAGCGGGCAGCCGGGAGAAGGCTCTTATCTACGTGCACATGACGAACGAAATGGTTCCACTCTCGCCCAAACAAAAGCACATAAGCATGCTCATAATCATTTATTCATACAATATTCTTTCATGTCTTACATTTAATCAAAATGCCGTGACCGTAGTCTAGGCATAACATATTCACAAACACAATGTCATGCTATCCATTTCCATGATTCTTTCACAATATGTGCAAACAAATTCATTCAATTAATCACATTTAAACATGCATCATCTATAACATATATTCATACATAGGCAAGAACCTGCCTAATCACACAATAACTATAAGTATATTACCCACCTAAGATCGCTCGAGAATCCGATTCACTGATATCCTTCCTCTTGTGACGGAATCGGGTCAGCTTGGTTTCCAGAAGTTGCTTCGAATCGTCGGAACTTGCTTGAAATCGCGAACTCTCTTCTTCTCTTCTCTTCTCCCTCGATGGCGCTTCTCCCTTCTTTTCCTCTTCTTTCCTTTCTATTTTCCTCTTCTTTATATTCTTTTCTTATTCTCTTTTTAAACCCTAAGGGCTTGGGCCCTTCCTAATAAGCCAAGACCCAACACAATTTAGTCAATTTCTCAAGAACCCTTACATACTTTAAATCCTCTAACCCTCATTTAAACCACAATTAACCTATACTTATCCATAATATTCCCAAATAACTCCAATTAAAGCAAAACCACCTAATTATCACAATTTCTCAATTTAATCAAACTAAGGCAAAATCACAATTATCACAATTCATGCTGAATAATATCATAAAAAAAATTCAGGGTCTAACAATAAACCTAAGTATACTTTATACTTAGTCGATTTCTCATATAAGAATGACTTTGAGATGTATTAGAGGGAAAAATACCCGGGATTGTCATGAATATGCATTGTCATACACATGTGTGCATTATACGAATGGTTATAATTGTGCAAGTATTAATGCATGTGCATTGTATGTACGACATAATGTCAATGTGCAGGATACGCGCCCATATTAAGGAGTTTTCAGATCTTGGAAGAAATTGCTAAATTGGAGCGTACTGTGAGTAGACCTAGATGGTCTTAATTCATTATTTGAATTTGTGTATGAATTGACTATTGATTGATTCTCTGAATTTGATTGATTATGTTGGTTGCTGGACAAAATATTGGGCCCCGTTTCCGAAGCCCAACGATCGATTCTAAATCAAAGAGCATAAACATAAGCGGGATTCCTAAGCTCTTTAACCTTCACGAAAAGCCCTCAATCTAACAACAAATCAAGCCACAACGGCGAGCCCAAAAAAAGAGGACCACAAAACTACAATTGACTTTTTGAAAAAGGTATCTCTTAGTCTCTAGTTCATTTAGAAACAAGAACCACCTCAATCGGGGCCCTATGGCTCAGGATAAGCTTAAGAAATCGAAATAGGTTCATGGCCCAATCATGGTCTCCAAACCTACCCATCACTTCCTTTTCGTCAAACTTTCTGAATTTAAATCCAATGGCTACCAATTTTTATGGAGAGGTAGGAAAACGTGTCAGGAATCTAACGCCTCAATAATCGCCTCAATCAGAGGTCGGACGAAGGAGTTATGACCAAACTAGTCCGACTTGTTCGTGTTCAGATTGCTACCAAACATACTTTGGCGCAAACATCACAACTTTCACTATAGATGTCGGATTGACTTCGTTCTTGGACCATTAGAAATTAGACATATAGGGATACAACTTTCATGAAGAATAAAATTTGAAATTCTGTTTCTATAGGAGTACACGGACAGTGTAAAAACCATAAATCCCGTGTAACCTTCGGGTGAAAACTGTCTCCTGCGCCTGGATAACACGGCCCGTGTAAATCTACACGGCCAGACCGTGTAACTTACGGATATAGCAAAATTTTCACCCTCCAAGACCCCTACAAAGGGTCCTAAACTCATCCTAACTTCTCCTATAATCATATCTTACCTAAAATCAACCTTTTCGAGCCCGGGATCACGTCATAAACTCTAAAGGTTCGGGAATTTCGATTACCACGACATCCCAACTTGCAACTAGCATAACTCTCAACTCCAGTCTCGAAAACTTGCATACTTAGTATCGTTGGAAAGATAAGAGAACAAGCTACAACTTCAAAGAAGACAACTTTGTCTAATTCTAATTCAATTATTCTAGAATTGCCCTTGAATCAACATACACATTTTTATCCTCATACAAAACTTAACATTTTCCCAACTTCACTTTCTCTATACAACATCATTCAAAACAATTTAACTTCCAATTGGAATCCATTCAACACTCAACCTCAATTCATATACTCTCATATTCAATAAGCTCTTATCATTCACCAAACATCCTATCTTACATACATAACCATGGTTTATACTTAAGGTTTCTCAACTCATCATCTATACTTAGTTCACATTCTAATTTCACAACCATCTTTATACCAATTCATAATTCAAAGCCATACATAAACTCATATTCCATTTTGATTAATTCCACTAAAAATTCGGGGTCTAACACAAAAGGTCCGAAGATGTGATTTTTTTAAATGGGGTATTGAAGTGCTACTTGTATGTGAATGAGCTGAACTAAGTGTACTTAATGTGATTGTTAATGTGATCTGAATGCACATTTGCATATGACTGAAAGTATGATTTCTCAACTTTAATGTTGAATGCCGGACTAAGGTCCGATGACATGGGAAAATGATTGAATGTGTTAATGCAAATGTGAGTGATGCATTCCATACCATGAATGCATGAAATATAATGGTAGTTGTGACTAGAGTAGCCAACAATTAGAGCTTAAAGCTCAATGTGTGAAAATGAGCTTCGAGCTCAAAAGTGAATCAGAGCCTCAGACTCAACGTTCAATGAGCCCTATATGGGACAGTTATTAATGAACCTTACAAGGGACAGTTTAGGCACTCGGTCATAAAAAAATAACAAATGAAAAATGAGTCTCATGTGCACTGCATCTACAAAAAATAAGGGATTATATTGTATTGAACGAGAAGTGCAAAATGTGTAATGTTGTGATATGTATTATGTGATTGGGTGAGCCATCGATGATGGTCACTCACTGAGTTTGCAAAACTCACCCAAAATTTGCAATTATTTTTTAGGTGTCAGAAGAGTACCCCGTTAGGCAACGGGCATATAGCATCTGTTGATGAATGAAAGATAGAGGTCGGGATTAGTTGAGTCTGCATTCAGTATTTTAGTATTTTGTGTAAATTTGTATTTCATAATTTCTAAAAAATAGTGTTTTGTAATTAGAGTGGGCCCCAAATGGGCTATTGAAATTCTATTGATTGTAGTGTGTGATTGAAGATGTCATGAATGAAAATGGGACACTCAACTTGATTTCTGATTTTGGCATATTATAATTGTGATAATAGTTTTTTAAAAAAATTATTTAGAGTTTTGACTAAGTTAGTGCAGTAGCATGCCACCCTCGCGGGGCACAGATCCGGATATCACCATCGATGTCAGGTTCGGGTCTTACAGGAGTGGGGTGTTACATTTAGGTGGTATCAGAGCCCAGAAGTACGAACTTATCTGAGCATTTTCTGAAATATGGGTTAAGGCACATATATTAAAGTCATGTCATAGCAGACTGTAGCAACTGATCCCTAGTCTGAGTCGTATGAGTTTGAGTCACATGTATGAGCATTTGTTAAGTGTTTAAGTTGGTATAAATAGAAAAAAAGGGGATGATATGTCATAATGTGACAACAGGGAAGTTATGGATATATAGAAATGAGAAATTGTATATGATGAGCTATGTCAGACAAGATTTAATACAATTGTATTAATGAAGGTATTATGGAATGCAATACTAATATTGTATTGGGAGAGTAGATCCTCGAATGTAAACTTATTGTTGTTTGGGGAAAGTAAGGATATAAGTGAAAAATGATGAGACTAAAGTGTAGAAGCCCGAATAAAGGAAATAAAATGTTTTATGACCTTGAAAGGTTGGACTTGGATTTGAAATGAATGTCGGATTTTGGATATAGATATATATATATATATATGGAAGATCAAATGAAGGACAATAATAAAATGGGATAGAAAAAAAAATGGATAATGATATTCTTCTTGTACAAACCTTTGAATGTGATATGAATGTGCTGTCCTATTAAAATGAATAATGAGACTGGAAGCGTATAAATTGAGTTGAAAGAAAAAAAAATTGTGATAGTATGGAAGGGTCAAATATAGACATGAGGAGAATATCGGTTAAAATGATAAGAGTATGAATTTGTATAAGAATATGTCGATGTGAGATAAAAGTTCAGGATGACTAGGTATTATGATTCCGACTTGTATGTTCGATAAAATGAGGATAATTGGAAATGAGAAAAAGTACGTGATTCGATAAGGTAGATATAGATTCACTGTATTGGTGTTGGTGTGTATTAAAGGATATCGATATGGGACCGTAATGTTTTACCTTCAAAGGAAATAGAGAAGTAAAGTTATTGGCAGAAAGAAGTAGAAATGGTGAGATTAAACTTTTCTATGACTGTGAAAGGTTATGATTTAATGTAATCATAGGTCTGTGATAAGGAGATTACATTTCTTGATGATTCTGCATTTTTAATTCTGAATGGGTTGAGAATATACATATGGGCGATGAAATAATAGAAACTTGATTTTACAAGTGAAGAAATGTGATACATGATGTGTTAGTATGGCGACAATTAGAAATGCGTTTAGGTTTAGGTTGCATGTTAAATCAAAGGAGAATAGTGAATGCACTTAAAATGTCAATTGATGATTATTGCATAAGAAGAAGGGGTAAATACTAGAAAACTGGAGTAGAATCGCTGTCAATATGTGTGATAATGTGAGGAAAAAGTGCAAGACACGTTATTGGCCTATAAACATAGGTTTTTGATATGATTATACAGTAAACCCCAGTCATGGGCAGGAATTAAGATAGAAGTGTTGTCTGGAATTAATTGGAATGTAAGTATCATGAGCAAATGTTATTAATTGGTTAATTGATGGTGACATATGTCAAGGCATGGGAGCAAATGAAATTGCTTATTGCCTTATTGAGCCTTATTATAAGGATGTTTTGATTATATGAGTTATGGCATAAATTGATTTTCATGGGATATTATGAATAGCTAAAATTGATTTCCTAAGGCATTAAAAATGGCTGACAAGAAATGGTGATGACGGTTGATGAGTAGGAATTCCATGAGCGGTATCAATGAAAGTAGCAAGAAATTTTTTTTCAAAGAAGAATTTACCTGAATTGAGTTAAGTCGATCAGATGATTCAATTTAAAAATGATCAATGAAAGGACAAATCAGAGATAAATCTGAAATGGATTAGAAGTCATTATGGGAGTCCTAATCCTAACGGAGATTTAAGCGTAGGAGGTAGAACATGCTACTGAGAAGGTATGTATTATGTTGATGTAAAGAATCCGACTACGTAATAGGATTATTGAACATTAAGGAGACATTAATTGCGAATATGAGGAGAATATAGTTTCACGTATATTTTGTGTAATTATGTTCGGGAAGTACAAAGTTGATATGATGAATGTGTTATCAACCCAGAGAGTAAAGATTACAAATAAATTGAAGTATGTGGAGAAACTAGTGTAAAGGAATAGACGTCAGAACACGTCAATGTGAAACTGAGAAAAATATAAGAGAATTTTTCCTCATTGGAGAAATCAGATACTTAAAGAGTTATGAGAATCAATCATAGGTATAAGGATTTTTGGGTTGTAATTGTCAGAAATAACAATGCCCCTGACAGTATTATACAACTGAAGAGTAAAGTGTCTCAATTGTGTTTAGGTTGGATAGTGACTATGATCATTAATGATATATTTAATGTATTTGAAAAGTGGAGAATAATATTTTGCATAGATGAGGAAATCTTTTATATCATGAAAGTTTCATAAAAGTTAATCTCAGCTTGATCAAATAAATTGTGGGTGAATTAGTATTCGAACATGGCACATTGGAAGACTTAATGACGATAGAGGTGATGATAAAATGCGAAATTGTAAGGGATATATATATGGGATTTGGAGTTATTTAGAATTAGCTGTATGTTGGATATGTCCAGAAGTTGTTAAGGGTTTTCTGGTCTTAACTCTTTGACAAAAATGTTTGAGGAAAAACATGTGAATCGTATGATTGATGAATGTAAAAAGAGACATTTTGAGAAATTTACAACTCGAGTATTGATTATATCACTTTAATTTGAAGATTTTGCAATATATAACGAAGTGTCCCAGTAAAGGTTATGATGCAATCTGTTGAAATAGTGTAAAGTAGTTTTATGTACCTAGGGACAAGTATAACCTCATGGGCTGCATTGTGATTGATGACTTGAAATTTGTTGTACTAGGTATTGCTTTGAAAGCTTGGAGACACTATTCATACAGAAACATTTTGGATATATTTATGATTATACAAATCGATAAAGATTGAGATATTTCGTTAGTTTGAACGAATTGAAAAGGATTATGCAATTGAGTACTTCATAATAAAGCTAGTGCTGCAATTAAATATATTGAATAGAAAATTCAATAGCAGAAGATCACAATTTGGGCGATAAGGTTATCAAACCTAGTGTAATACTGAGTGCAAAATGTCGACCTAAAAAGGGGCCAAAAAGAAAGTATTATTCGCTATTGGAATTCCAATCAGATATGTATAAAAAGGATTGACAAAGCCCACATTGAGGATTTAGAATTTGCGAACCTTATCGGGGAATTGAAAACGGATCCAACTATCGAGTAAATGATATTAATGATTGTATTAAAAGAGACTGTTAGAAAAATACATATACAAAAAAACAATCGAAGCTATATGACCCAGTCGGAATGCATCGATAGAGCAATTGATGGCTAAGAATGTAAAACCGAGCGAATGATACGTTTGAGTTACCAATATTCTTGACTAATGGAGACATGGGTAAAGCGTATATTTTTAGAGTTCACAGGAATATGAGATTAATGTACAGTTCAAATTAACTGCAGATATATCAATTGTTATCTTGGTGATACCATTAGAATCGTGTATAGGTTGTGATACAACAAAAAGGAGTCGTTCACCCCTATATTAGAATGAACAGGGCCTAACAATGGTAGAAGGCCATAATTTATGTGAGATAACATTGATGGGTGAAAAGAATTTGTAATAAGGGTTAAGTGATCTTAGTTAATGACGAATGAGTTAAGTGGATCAACATCGAGGTTATGGAATATCGTGAGATGAATATCAGAACTAAGTGTTCTGACACTAAAGAAATGTAAAACAGTAAGCTAAAGATGAAATACTTCGAAGACTATCACCTCTGCTAAGTTGCACTTAGATAGAGATAAAGGTGTAAACAGGGGAAAACTAAGTTTGACATAAATTGGTCTATACCAAACTATGTGAGAATAGGACTATGGATTTGAGAGTTAGTCTTAATCATAAAGGATGTTTCGAATTCACAAAGTGTTATATGGATATGGTTAGAAAGCATTGTTATGATTCGAGATATGTGTGTTATTGAAATTGGAAGTGAAAGTTTGAGTAATTTTAAGCATATCAAGGAAATAATTAAGTGCGGTATCTAAATAAGGGATTGAGAGATCGATTGAATCTATTAACTGTGGTCTTTTGAAAGAAAATATTTTAGGGGTGTAGTGGAATAGGAAATGGAGGAGCATATGAGCTAATAGTATCCCTACCTTATTCCTTAATCAGATATTAATTTCGAGGACGAAATTTCTTTAAAGAGGGGAGAGTTGTAACATCTCGATTCCATCCAAAGCGGTTAGAACCCTACAAATTTGGCACATGTGAGATTAATCGGAGAAATTGGGGCAACACAACTCATGCTCATGCATTACATAAGGTGTACATGCACATGAATAGTGGATCTTTGCACATAACAATAATTGTACATGCATTCATTGACATTCCGGGTATAATTGGTAATAAATGTGATTGTTTTGAGATTCATGGGTTATTAGTATTGAAAATTGATTTAGAAAGTGAAATTTGTTGTTTTAGAATTTTGGAGAATTTTGGAAAATTTTCTGAAATTTTTGGGGGTAACTTTCTAGACTAGGAAAAATACCAAGTGGCTAGACAATTGTTAAATGGTAATCGAAATTACTGTCAAATAGTATTGGAATTTTGGATTCATGACTTTAGATGTTTTCGACAAGTGTCATTCATTGGAAATGGGGTGGAATGAAGAGTTAATAAGATTAAATGCTTAGAATTTGGACATGTGGCAAGTGACAAGTGTCACTTGCCAAGCCATGTCTTTAAATTACCAATTGTTTAAGTTTTGAGGCCCTTTTTGCTCCCTCTCATGATGGTTATCCTTTCAAAAGCCATTGGAGAGTTGTTTTGTGTGTCTTCCTCCCAATTTCGTAGCTCCTCTCTTCCTCTTCTCCATGGGTTTTGATGTCCTCCAATTTTAAGCCTAGCTCTCATCTCTTACTTGCTTCCTTGTCACCTTACTCTCCCTTTCTCACCATAAAAACCCTATCTCTACCTCTTTTGGAGATGATGAACGTGGGTTGTTTAGGGAGTTAGGGATTTGTGGTCTTCTTGAAGATTTTGAAGAAATCAAAGCTTAATCAAGTAAGTTTTGCTTTACATGTCCTAGGTATGGTTATTTAAAACTAAAATGATGATTAACTTGAGTTGTGATGTTTTGATATGGCAAGATTTAGGTATGTGTCGTGGATGATGCAAATTCATGTTCATATCTTGTTTGTGGATGTATTGGATGAGTGATGATGCATGTAAGGGTATATAGAGGTTAGAGATTAAATGATTTTCGAAGGAATGATTGGATGAGTGTAGAAATTGTTTATGAATGGATATATGTGTGTATGCCCTGTTTGTGAGTATTGAAAAATTATAGATCATGAATTGTTTGTGAGTGGTTTATTGAGTTGAATTAGGTAGAGAATGATGAGGAAATGTAAGGGAGAAGATGATCTAGGTATAAGAAGGTATAAGTGAGCTAGATGCAAAGATTGAATGTTTGATAAAAATCTGGAAATTTTACAGCAACAGGATCTTGAGTATGCTTAAACGTATTGGTCATAACTGCTTCTATTGTTGCTCAATTGATATGCTTTTTGCTCTGAATGAAAATAGAGACATTTGGCTTCATTTCTTGTGAAGACTTTGAATTGAAATGTTTTCTTAAAGAGTGCCAAATCTTGACTTGAAGTCAGGACATTAAATGCAGCAAAAGTTGTGAATGGATGTATGTGCTTGAGTTCCATTTTGGGTATTTATGGTTCAATAGCAGATATGAATTGGGTAGGGAGATGTTGAGTTAAACTTGAAGTGTACGTGAAGTACACATGAACTCCAAAATGATGAATTTTGAGTATGAAGTGCTTGGTATATAGGAACAAATTATGATATGGATAAAGGATATAGAGATTAGGAATGATAAGATGAAGTTAAGAGTGATGAATGAAATGAGTTGAGAATTGAGGGTTTAATGAAATCTAATTGGTGTTTGAGTTGATATGAAGTGGTTTTGTGCTTAAAGAGGTGAATTTGAGAAGTGTATGGGTGTATATGATGTTGGAATGAGTGTAGGAACCTTGGAAGAGGCTTTGGAGGAAGGTTTTGGAGATATATGTCCGTTAAACGGACATTAGGTCCATTAAACGGACCTTCTCGGGTGTAAAAACACCCTTGGGACAGTGTATGTCCGTTAAACGGACATGGAAGTCCATTTAACGGACTTCCTCGGATGAAATGGGGTTGTTTGGTCGATTCATGTCCGTTAAACGAACATGCAGGTCCGTTTAACGGACATTCACGGGATAACTATAGAAAATCGTGTTTTTTGACCATTTTATAGGCCGAATATCGACTTTGTGTCTTCATAAAAGTTTTAGATCTAGATGTCCTCTTTCAAATGGTCTAAAAACTAAAGGGATAAAAATTTTGTGGAGAAAGTGATGGCATTCGCGCCAAACTAGGTTCAATTTGATTGAGGTCTTAAACTTGGTTGTTTCTTTTGACCATAACTCCTTCTCTGGACCTCCAAATGAATTGGTTCTTAAAGCAATAAGTTCCTAAAACATTTTACTACATCTCCATGAAAATTGGTATTAATTGATGTTGAATTGAAAGAGATTGATCAAAGGAAAGTATGGGAGTTTGTAGGGGTAGTGTAAATGGGATTAGTTTTACCGAGCATACTTCAATGTTTTACTTATAATTGGATCTATAGGATTCCAAATGAAGTTATTTTTAAATTGGAGTAACCTAGAGATATGGGTCTACAAATGGTCTCAAGGAGTTGAATTCTGCCTCACTGTCTAAAATATTGAATTTCTAGGTTGAAGATGGATATAGTACACTGTTTTGGATAAGAGCAGTCTAAAAGTGATTGAGGCATATCTTCCAAAGTACTGAACCGAATTGAGTGATTTTGGTGTCCATAGAAACATAAGACATAGAGGAACACTTTTCTCAAAAAGAGTATGATCAAATCATATCAGTTTCACTTTCTAATTTGATGTGAAAGATAGACCCAAAAATATGATTTGGAAATTTCTGAAGTGAATCAATGAGAAAGAAATGGAGATTTTTAATGGGTTTAATGAAGCATAAACCTAAGTATAATTTATACTTAGTCGAGTTCTCATATAAGAATGACTTTGAGATGTATTAGAGGGAAAAATACCAGGGATTGTCATGAATATGCATTGTCATACACATGTGTGCATTATACGAATGGTTATAATTGTTCAAGTATTAATGTATGTGCATTGTATGTACGACATAATGTCAAAGTGTAGGATACGTGCCCATATTAAGGAGTTTCCAGATCTTGGAAGAAATTGCTAAATTGGAGCGTACTGTGAGTCCAAGATGGTCTTAATTCTTTATTTGAATTTGTGTATGAATTGACTATTGATTGATTTTTTGAATGTGATTGATTATGTTGGTTACCAGACAAAAGGTCCGAAGATGTGATTTTTTAAAATGGGGTATTAAAGTGCTACTTGTATGTGAATGAGCTGAACTAAGTATACTTAATGTGATTGTTAATGTGATTTGAATGCACATTTGCATATGACTGAAAGTATGATTTCTCAACTTTAATGTTGAATGCCGGACTAAGGTCCGATGACATGGGAAAATGATTGAATGTGTTAATGCAAATGTGAGTGATGCATTCCATACCATGAATGCATGAAATATAATGGTAGTTGTGACCAGAGTAGGCAACAATTAGAGCTTAAAGCTCAACGTGTGAAAATGAGCTTCGAGCTCAAAAGTGAATCAGAGCCTCAGGCTCAACGTTCAATGAGCCCTATATGGGACAGTTATTAATGAGCCCTACAAGGGACAATTTAGGCACTTGGTCACAACAAAATAACAAATGGAAAATGAGTCTCATGTGCACTGCATCTGCATAAAATAAGGGATTATGTTGTATTGAACGAGAGGTACAAAATGTGTAATGTTATGATATGTATTATGTGATTGGGTGAGCCATCGATGATGGTCACTCACTGAGTTTGCAAAAGTCACCCAAAAGTTGCATTTATTTTTCAGGTCTCAGAAGAGTACCCTGTTAGGCAACGGGCGTATAACATCTGTTTATGAGTGAAAGATAGAGGTCGGGATCAGTTGCGTCTGCATTCAGTATTTTAGTATTTTGTGTAAATTTGTATTATGCAATTTATGAAAAATAGTGTTTTGTAATTAGAGTGGGCCCCAAATGGGCTATTGAAATTCTATTGATTGTAGTGTGTGATTGAAGATGTCCTGAATGAAAATGGGCCACTCAACTTGATTTCTGATTTTGGCATATTATAATTATGATCATAGTTTTTTTTTTTTAATTATACTGAGTTTTGAGTATGTGAGTGCAGTAATATGCCACCCTCGCGGGGCATGGGCCGGATATTACCATCGATGTCGGGTTCGGGTCTTGCGGGAGTAGGGTGTTACATGGATTGGTTTTAGAAACAGTTCGAGGGATGCATCAAGATAAAGATCAAGCTTTGAAATAAGGTACGAATTAAATTTTTTCTTTATTATGATTCATGTTAATCATTTTATAGAATTAAATAGATCTTTATTTTTGGGAAATCAAAAGTGACAAAAGAATTTCGTGATTATTCCGCTGCGGTTCGGATTTGATCTCGACCTGGTTTCCCAACATTACTATCCACCAGTAATTTATGAGAAAATTAACTATGATCTAATTATAGAAAAATATCAGTAATTTATGAGAAAATTAACTATGATCTAATTATAGAAAAATATCAGTAATTTATGAGAAAATTAACTATGATCTAATTATGTATAATGTAGAAAAATTATATTTTTATCGAATATCAATAATTGAATAACTTAAGAAATATGAATTATAAAAGATAATTGAATTGTACTTGATTTGAATTCTGTAAAAACTTGTTTAAGAAATGTCAACTACGAGCTATTCAACTGTTTAGTCTCTAATTGTATCTACGAAATTAAGAAAAAAACTTAAAAGAAATAAGTAGGAGTTCTAACTCCCTTATTCCTATTTCCTACTAACAGAAAAAGACAAGATTTTTTTAAGGAATTGAATAAGTAATTGTGTTGACTATAGCTAAGCTATTACAAATATACAAAAAGTAAAAGACATTCAAATTATAAGGCTAGTATGTCAATACTAACATAAAATATAAAGCAAGAAGCAAGTCGTGAGTTTAACAATAATAGACTACTGGCAAGTAACAACCAACTTCATATGTTCCATTTACTCCTCAAATCAGGGGTAATTAAATGTTTAGCTTTCCTGACTAAGACTATAGCACGAATCCAGTTAAGAAGTTTGTTTGCAAGATTATGTTTATCTTCAACATTCAGATTATGAATTCTCCTATTTTGTTCTTTCTAGATCAAGCAAATTGTAGAGACACGCAAGCATGAGTGGTGCCATTTTTCTATTGCCATCCTTCATGTGGTTGAAAAACCAAGATAGTGTAGGCTCCCATTCAAATAGATGGTTTATCTCTCCCACCAGTGATCCCCTAAGTTAAGTCACGTGCACGTTGACTAAGTTAAAGACTTCTCCTGCCTGTCCGCTAATAACATGGAGCTCCTTCATGGACTCCTATAAGTTCACGACTACATAAGACCATTATGGGAATTGTGTAGTATGTTCTATTTTGGATTCACCCGAACCATTTTGATATGCTTATGTGCTCATGACAAGTTTGATGCATTCATGTTTTGTAACTTGTGGATTTTGGTTAAAAGCCTAGGAAGTATGTACTTTATAAACTCACTGAAAATTTATTATGACAAGTAAAATAGTTTTAAAAATTTTTGCTTATCTTTTTATTATAAACTGTTACCCACGAGCTTTCAAGCTCACCCCCTTCCTGTCCCCACCTCCAAGTGATGAGCAAGAGATGGAGAGAAAGAGAGTCAAGGCATCACTCCAAATTTGCTTATTTTGTATTTTTGCGTTTTCAGATTATGTTGTAATGTGGCTTGAAAGGCCACTATAGCTTTGTAAAACCCCTTTGTTTTGAGGGTATTGAAATGTAAATGATGAAAATTATTTACATGTAATGTATTAAAGAGTATGATGTAGTAAAGATACGCTCAAGTCTTATGATATTTGTAAGAGGTTAGGCTTTGGAAACAATGCCCAATAGTTTGGGATTAAGATTATCTTAGGACGATTTCAAAGTAGTATATCTCAAGGTTCACTTTGAAATCGTCCCAAGATAATCTTAATCCCAACTGTTGGGCACCGTCTCTGAAACCAAACCTCTTACGAATATCATAAGATTTGAGTGTATCTTTACTACATTATACTCTTTAATACATTACATACAAATAATTTTCATCATTTACATTTTAATACCCTTAAAATAAAGGGGTTTTACAAAGTTATAAGCCTTTCAAGCCACATTACAACATAATCCGAAAATGCAAAAATACAAAATAAGAAAATTTGGAGTGATGGTTGACTCTCTTTCACTCCATCTCTTATTCATCACCTGGATGTAGGGGCAGGAAGGGGGTGAGCTTAAAAGCTCGTGGGTAACAATTTATAAGAAAAAGATAAGCAAAAAATTTTAAAAAACCATTTTACTTGTCATAATAAATTTTTAGTGAGTTTATAAAGTACATGTTTCCTAGGATTTTAGCCAAAATCCACAAGTTGCAAAACATGAATGCATCAAACTTGTCATGAGCACATAAACATATCAAAATGGTTCGTGTGAATGCAAAACAGAACGTACTACACAATTCCCATAAGGGTCTTGTATAGCCGTGAACTTATGGGAGTCCATGAAGGAGCTCCATGCTACTAGCGGGCAGGCGGGAGAAGCCTTTAACTTAGTCAACGTGCACGTGACTTAAATTAGGGGATCACCACAAACCCACATAACACATATATTTCAAACTTTTGTAAGCTTGTTGCCTAAAATGACACTTCTTGTAAACTTGCTTTTTCATATACTTGATAGATATCTTGAAAACTATTCTTGAAAACATGAATTCATGTACATTTGATCTTTTCAAAAGAAAATCACTTTTATAAATCATCAGACAACCATGTAGAAAACACATAGCAAATTTCATAAATCATTCATGGACAATGAATGCAACATTTATGATGCAATTGGAAACGTTAAACTTTCTTGATTTAAAGAAAACAATAGTGGATTATTTACTCTATTATAAACATGTACCTACCTAATTTCCTTGCTTATAGGCTTGCTCAGAATGTCTCTTCTCTTTGCAAATAACCTGAGGTCTCTAAGGCTCTTTCCTGGTGTATCTTTATTGTGTGCTCTGTAAGCAGATCTAACTGAAATAGGTCTTTTCGATCCCTTCGGTTCTTTACCAAATGAAGAGATCCTTGGCTCAAATAAAAGGTCTTCTCTTCCTCTACCTTTTTCTCTTCTTGAACAACCTCAAAATCTCTCTTATAGGCTAAGGAAATTGAAACCCTAGCTTGGTTTCTTTTCTCTCTCTCATTTCTTTTTCTCTTTATATTTCTCTCTCTTTTTCATGACATTCTCTCTTTGTCTTTCTTTCTCATTTCGTTATTCTCTTCTGCTTCCTTCCATTCCTTTCAAATCAACACCAAAAGCTATGACCTTCAATGAAGATGCAAAAAGAAAAGTTTTAGGAATCTAAGGGTTCAAGAATCACTTCATTTGGGGGTCGGATAGCAAAATTATGACTGAAAGAATCAAACAAGATTGGGTCCTCAATCATATCAAACTTGTCTTGGGACAAATGACATAACTCTCTCTAGAGATGTTGGATTAAGATCATCTTAGGATGATTTCACAGATAACTTTGAAATATACAACTTTGAATCATCTAAAGGGTCAAAATGGATAAGACGAAGTCAAAGGAAAAAGCAGACGAATGGAAAAAGACAAAAGAAGTGGAAAAATTGCCATAACTTTCCCTACAGATATTATATTAATATGAACTTTATATGGTTCGAAAGAAGACTTCAAGATCTACAACTTTCATGAAGACCTTGAAGACAAATTCTATCTTATAAAGGATCAAAAATGAAACAGAAGGTATAAGATGAATAGTAACCTATAAGATGTCTATGCATAGTAACACAAAAGAAGACGCGTCAGCAAAACACAGAAGAAGACATGCCAACAAAACACAGAAGGAACGAAACACATAAGGAGCAAAACTCAGAAGGAGCAAAACACAAAAGGAACAAAACACAGAAGGAATAAAACTCAGAGGGAACAAAACACAAAAGGAAAGAAACACAAAGGGAACACAACTTAGAAGGAGCAAAACACAAAAGGAACAAAACTCAAAAGGAGCAAAACACAGAAGGAACAAAATATAGAAGGAATAAAACTCAGAAGGAGCAAAACAAAGAGGAACGAAACACAGAAGGAACACAACTCAGAAGGAGCCAAACACAAAAGGAACAAAACATAGAAGGAACAAAACTTAGAAGGAGCAAAACACAGAAGGAACAAAATATAGAAGGAACAAAACTCAAAAGGAGCAAAACATAGAAGGAACGAAACACAGAAGAAACACAAATCAGAAGGAGCAAAACACAGAAGGAACAAAACATAGAAGAAGCGAAAAGGCAGAAGATACATCTTCCTTTATAGGGCCATAACTTTCAGCCTAGAAGTCCAAAAATTTTGTACTATATATTGTTGGAAAGCTAAAAGAGTGACCTACAACTTTGTAAAAGACACCTTTGCCCAAATCAACCTAGATTAATCCAGCTTTTCCCTCGAATACAAAACATGAATTTTTACATTCATCCAATGTACTGCACCCAGTTCTCTACTTCATGACAAATATTGAGATTCTTAAATACCAAATTTAAATTTGATGTCTTCATAAGAAATGTATCCATATGTTTCTAGTTTAATCCAAATTAAGAATCATCTCATTTGGATAACTAGAGAAAAAGTTGTGATTAGAGGACCAAAGCATACTCCTTGAACAATTTTCCAAATCAACCACCCATTTTGTTTCACAATATTTCTTTAACACAACTCATACTAAGATCACATTTGCTACTTCATTTATTCCTCATTCTCAACTCCATCTCAAATCAATATCATCCGAAGAAAAATATATAGTCCATGATTAATCATAAATACCAACAACAGAACATACACATATATACATATTCTTCATCAACTTACTACACAAATTTAACTTCATTTTTTCTTTCATTCTACTTCTAACTTTCACCTTAATTCTCCTCACTTCAAAATCTTTTATCCACCAGAAACACCAAAGCAAAACTTGGACATATCCACATTTCTCATTCGCTACTTTACCCTTGCCTATCATTTCTTGGTTCAAAAATTTCCATTCATTTTCTATTTACTCATGACTACTAGCCAAAATTTCTCCTTCAAATAGTTCTAACTTCTATGAAGCATTCGGGGTCCAACATCAGGTGATGCCAAGAAACTTAAGTAATATTGTTCCTGAATATATGATGGCAAGATGCATTAGAGAAGACACCATTTAAGTTCAGAACCTAACAGATAGTGTCGTCTAGCATAATGTCCCCTAGCTACAGGAGTAAGGTTCTCAGAGAGGCAAATCCTTTGAAGTTAGCCCTCCATTTACCATTGATAATTAGACCTGATACTTTGGCATCCAATGGCATACGATTATGCATTTAGGCACGAATAAGGAGGTTTATAAGGGGGCCTAATCTCTAATCAATTGTCAAATCAAACCCAGATGTTTCTCTCTCCATTAATTATGTGCTTGATATGAGGATACAACCAAGTACTCATCTTCAATATTTCATTAAAAAACTAGGAGAAAGGGGAAGAAATGTTTATATGCCAGAAATTATGACCTTGAAGTTGGATTTGGTGTATCCATTTAGTCCAAAGTGCTTCTTTGTCTATAACTAGGCTCTAAAGTTTTTTCCAAGTAATAATTTTTACATGATCACTGTAAATTGGATACTGAGTCCTCCAAGCCTCTTCAGAACGGTAATATCACTCTACTTGACTTTTTCCTTCCTCCCTGAATCATAACCACCAGACCATAGGAATGTTTTGAGAAGATGATCAATTTCTTTGATGATCTTACGAGGCAAGATTATACAGTCTAATCGGTGGATGTGAAGACTGCTCAGAACATATATAATTAGGGCGATTCTTTCTGCATAGGAAAGAAAACATTTTTTTCCAAAAGAGGACTTTGCTTTTTAAACTTTCCAAAATGGAGATGCAATCCACAAACTTTAACTTTGAGAGAGAAATTGCTATCCCAAAATATTTGATAATTGGGGTGAATATGAGGCCCTGTAGCTTTGTTAAGATCATTAGAGTTGCAAACATCAACTGAAACAATTAAACAATTTTTCTCCATGTTTATCTGTAAGCCAGATCATTTCGAGAAATTCATTAGTGCATTCAAAAGAATGGTTATGGAGGCTAGATCCGTAGCATATAATAAAATGAGGTCACCTAAAAAGGATAAGTGCGTAAGTGAGCAGATGAGTCTAGACAAGCCCTCTATTACCAAAGTGAAAATGTATGGGGAAAAAGGGTCTTTTTTTTAAAGTTAATAGACACTCCATTAACCAGTTAACAAAGGTAGGTGGAATTTCTATAATTTCGAGGAAGGTTTTGACAAATCCCCAATTTACCGTGTCAAACGCCTAGTAGAAATCAATCTTTAATTTGAAGCTATTTATTTGCTTCCCTAAAGAGTAATCTTTCACTGGTTCTTGAAGTAAGTGAATGTTATCTCCGATATTCTGACCTGTAATGAATGCCTTTTGAGTTGCTTCCACCATAGCTTTAAGTACCCCTTTTACTCTAGTCACAAATAATTTAGCTATAATTTTGTAAATTATGTTGTAACATGAGATAGGGTGAAAATCCCCTATATGCATTGCATGTTTGTGTTTGGGCACCATAGAAATATATGTATTATTTAATTCTTTCAACATATTAGACTTCTGAAAGAATTCCAACATTGTTTTAACCAGCAATGATCCAGTGATTTCCTAAATCTGCTAGAAGAACCATGTTGTGAAACCATCTGGTCCTGTAGCTTTGGAATGATGTAATTGCATAACTATTGATTGGATATCTCGTAAGGAGAAGGGTATAATCAAAGATGCCTTACTCTCCTATGAAACGACTCCCACTAACAACCTCTTCATATTGACAATTGGCATCTCTCCTAAATCTAGTCCCATCAGTTACGAGAAGAAGTTTCTCACCATTTCAAGTAAGGCCTCTTAGTAAAAAAGAATGATTCCATTGCTATCCTGTTGGCTACTAATTTTGTTGACATTTCTTCTAGCCATGATAGAAGTATGATAGAATTTAGGTTAACATCAGCTTTTATAATCCAGTTCAATCTAGCCTTTTGCTTCTAGATGGAATGGTGAAGGTCCAATCGTTTTGAGAAGATTACGCTCTAGATCTCTCTTATTAACATCCTTCGGGTGATAGTAGCTCTTCTCCTAGGCCTGCTGAATTTTATTACAAACAATGGACTTATTTAGGTTTGTGCTACTAATAGCTCGTTTTAATGCTTCTTTTATCCTTCTCAGTTTCTGCATCAACTGATACGTTTTAAAGCCTTAAAATTTTTATTTCCAGTAGCTATGAATAATGTCCTAAATCCCCTCCAGTTGAGTAGTGCCATTGAAAAATCGAAGGGAGTTTTTCTTCTTCTTTCTTTAACCTAGCAGTGAATGAGCAGGAAGGAATGGTCTGAAGTCATGTTTTCCCTAAAATGAACAAAGGATTGGGGAAATTCATTCTTGAGTTAACCAAGTATCTATCTAGCTTCTTTCAGATGAGCATAGACCCTTACTTGTTGTTAGACCAGGTGAGTAATCTTCCATTTAAGCTTAAATATGTAGGCTCTACCCCCTTAGCAAGTTTGTGAGCTCATTTGTGTTAGCCATAGAGTACTGAGTATGCCCTTCTACCTTTTGCCTTTGTTAGATTGAGAATACAGTTAAAGTCTCTAGCCATAATCCAAGGATTGGAAGTGCAAAATCCGACTACTATAAGGTATATACCCGAATATCCAAGGACATTCAAGTATATATCCTATGATAATGATATGTAAGAGCAAAACATTTATCCAACTCACACAGGAATCGTTTAACATAATTAAGAGTCATCAAATTTTAAAACCATTCACCGCATTCATTGACAAAAACGTTTACTGCATTATACAATCCTTATACAAGTTCTAGACAAGAAACTACAAAATAAAAAATTACAACTCTTCTAATTTTAGCTAACAGACCTCTGAGCCATATCTAAGTCCAAAATGTTCCTCTAATCCGATTAAAGAAACTAGGTCTCTTGTCTCATATTTGAAAAGTCACGTTGTGATTTTTTATGAGTTTTGCAAACTCAATGAGTGAACCATCATTGATGATTTCACCCAGGTTAAGTACACAAAAACATAGATCTCACATATGTTCATTCAGATCATGAATAATTCAATATTCACATTAACATGGCATATCATGTTATCATTTCGAATTTGGAACAGATATTTACAAATACAAATGCTTATGAGACTCAAGATTCGTTATTATTGTTATGACTGAGTGCCTTTCACACACATATACAGATATTGACCCATTGGGCTAATTCAGAAAAGAAATCACAGAGCAAAGCTCTACGTGTAAAAATAGAAAATCATGGAGCAAAGCTCTAAGTGTAAGCGCTTACATACTTGCTACATACCTAAGTTCGTCATTCAACTTTTGTTGAGAATACAAAATCAATCAGAATTTCACAGCAATCAGAAAACTTCCAATACAATCCCAAAAATTAACTCCTCAAACTTTAAGTTTGGAATTCATAAATAAATCACAAATAGTTAATAATTGGAAGTCAAAAAATTAAATCAATCCTAGGAAAAATCATCTAAGTTGACTCATAATATGCTTCGATACGCTATTACCTGGATGGTTCGGCAATGTCTAACTGATGTCCAATGTGCTCCTCTATATCATACAAAACACATTTATAAATATCACACTTTTGCATAGATGTATAAGCATGCCTTTATGCTCATCTATGTATAGAAAATATGCACAATGCATGTTTAATGACAATTTTGGGTATCTTATTGTGATCCTTATCACCATATGATTCATATATCAAAACCCTCACTAATAATTTGTACTTAGGGTTTTGACCATAAGAAAACAATATGAAACTAATTTCATAACCCAATTGATCAATTCAGATTTTTCTAATAACATATTTTTAGGTCAACTTTGCATGATCATTTTGATAAGGTAAATGACAAAATTCCCAATTGATCAATTCAGATTTTTCTAACAACATATTTTCAGGTCAACTTTGCATGATCATTCTAATAAGATAAATGACAAAATTAGGCAACATTTCCTTCTTGAAAGTTATTCTACAATGTCTTGAGTTTCTATTGACACCAAAGTCATTCAATTTAGTAATCTGAAAGTTATACCCCAAACATTTTCGGATTGTTCTCATTCTAAAACAGTACACCATACTCAACTTCCATTCAGAATTTGAAAGTCTTAGGGACTGAATTAAGATTCGATTTCTTTAGACAGTCTGTAGCCTTATATCTCTAGTTTACTCCAAATTAAAAAAATAATCCCAATTGGATAAGCATAGAAGAAGTTATAGGCAAAAGAAGGACAGATGTTCAATGTGCAAAAGCTCTTGGGTTTAATTAACCCAACTGCAGTTGAGTCACGGCTGTGAAACATCCATGCATGGTCGTGAATACCAAATTAATTCAGTCACGGACATGAAATCATCACTCACACCTGTGCATATCAAAAAGTCACAGCTGTGAGACCTTAACTTACGACCGCGCAACATCCAAACTCCAAAATAAACTTTCCTAATTTTTCCTCAAATTTTCATCTTAAATTCATCAATTAACCTATTTCAAAAGGCTATGATTTTTGATAGAGGTGAAGAGTATATCTTATGAGTTTATTGGTTTAAGAATCAAGTCATTTCAACATCGGGTGAAGAAGTTATAATAAAAAAATTGAAGGATGTTTAGAATAAACTCTTCCAGAAAAACAATTGAAAGTCGCGATCGTGCAACGCACTAAACATTTGCGACTTTGTGATCGTGTTAAAACACAATTGCGATTCGCGACCTTTTAATAGCGAAATCTCCATCATGCACTTACGACTTGCTTCCTTTTTCTTCTTCTTCTCTTCTGTTTTTTTAGATTTCTCATTCCTTTTCCAATTTAATCACTTCTAAATCATCTATTACGCTTGTCTATACCCAATACAATCTCTAAACAAATCAAATTCAAACTTACACTCCAAACTTTAAAAATCCGAAACTTCATTTTTACTTCCTCTCTCTACTGTGATTTTTCCAATTTCTTATACTTTCATCAGATGCATATCTTTTCACTTTTATCTACTCTTTCACTTTATTTAACTCTTATTACGGTTCAAAATCATCCATAACAGATCAAAATTCAAGATTACACACTAACACTAAAAACAGAACATATATGGATATTCACCAATTCCTACACTTTTTTTTCTTGCATTTCGCATTTTCATCAACAACTTTTCATTTTAATGCTTTTCTCATAACATTAGACCACCTTAAACTTTTCCCTAAGTTCTAAATTCATTCAAATTCATTTTTGTTAACACTTCACATATTCATGCATGAACAGTACATCAACTTATAACCATATTCGTATTTCTCCAAAACAGAATAGAGTACATATATTTCTTCATCAATTTACGTAAAATTTCACAAGTCCCTAACCAAAATCTATTTCATATAGTTTTTGAACAATTCCCATTTCACAAATCCACCATCTAGTTTATTCATCACTGAAACTACACTTCTTAAACTCCTTATGCAAGTATATATTTACATCATAAAAACATCAACAACAAACACTTACTTGATTCAGCTATACTTCTCAGTAGTAAAAGTAACTCAATTACACGCAAAGATTGAATATTCGTGATGGACAAGGAACAAAGGAAGAGTTCTCTGCTGAATGCTTTCGATGGATCTCAAAAGCTATAGTAATCACTTCCTAAACGGAACATAAGCTACACGTAATCTTTCCTTACTCAAATCAGACTACGTGGCTATTTCGCATGTATCACATATGTCACCCAAGTAAGTCTGCCACTTATCACCACACATACAAGCCATTTTTCATATATACATGTTGCCATGTTTCACATTATAATTGGTCCATATTTTAATATTTTTCAAAAATTCATCAAAAATTCCAAAATACCCTAAATATACCAAGATTGCCAAATCACATTTAATAACTCAATTATACCTGAAAAATGTCAACGAATGCATGTACAATCATATGAATGTGCAAAAATGTGCATGTCATATTTAACTTAAACATGATATGCATGTTCTAATTTCTTAGTAATTTCTTATAATACACAATTCTAGTTTTAACGTGGATAATGGGATGTTACAATTCTTCCCTCCTAACAAAAATTTTGTCCTCAAAATTCTTACCTAAATGATCAAATGAGTAAAGGTACTAATTTCTCATATGTTCCTCCATTTCCTTTGTGGCTTCCTCACTCAAATGATTCTTCTAAAGGACTTTCAACATTGGGATAACTCGGTTCCTTAGTTGTTTATTCTGATAGCCAATTATCTTCACTAGTTCTTCAACATAGCTCATATTACTAGTGATTTCAATCTCCTGAGTCGGTATCACATGAGTTGGATCCGACCGATATCGCCTAAACATACTCACATGAAACACATTATGTATTTAAGCTATTTTCGAAAGTAAGGCTAACTTATAAGCCAATGGTCCAATTCTTTCAATTATCTCTTATGGACCAATGTACTTCGGATTTAACTTAACCTTCTTACCGAATCTCATCACATCACGCTAAGGTGATACTCTCAGAAACACTCTATCTCCCACTTGGTATTCCGTATCTCGTTTGTGCAGATCCACATAGCTCTTTTGTCTATCTTACGCTACTTTAATTCTTTTACGGATCAATTTCACTTTATCAACAGTATCCTGAATCAACTCTGGGCCTTCGACAATTTTTAGACCCTCTTCATCCTAATATAAAGACGAACGACACTTTTTGCCTTACAATGCCTCGTATAGAGCCATATCGATATTGCTGTGATACTAATTATTATAGGCAAATTCGATCAAAGCTACATATTGATCCCATGATCCTTGAAACCCTAGAACACAAGCTTTGAGTATATCCTCAACAGTCTTGATCATCCTCCCACTCTGACCATCGGTCTAAGGATGAAATGATGTTAGAACCCGACCCGGAGACCGGACCCCAACTGCTTATAACCTAACACTCCTACTCTTGCTTTAATTCCACATCCATTGGACCCGTTTCCAAAGTCCAATTTCTGGAGTCCTGAAGCCTTGAGCTTATAACCTTGCAGAGTCCTTAGCTGTAACTTCACATTCGTGGCGAGCGCACACTATGTAAACACCAAAATCATAGGTTGACTTATTCATACAAAATGTAACCTTACGTCTCAAGATCGATTTAAAACAAGAATCACCTCAAACGGAGTTGTATAACTCAAGTTATACTCAAAAATCCTAAAAGAGCTCATACTATAAAAATGATCTCCAAACCGACCTCTCATTTACTTTAATGCAAACATTTTCAATTTAACTCCAAAAGGTACAAATTTTTATATACAGAAAGATACATGTCATAGAAAACTAATGGTTTAAGTCTCACCTCAATTGGAGGTCGGATGAGAGAGTTATTCCCAAAAGAATAGACTATGTTCACACCCGAAATCAAATTGAAACTCTTTTGGCGCGAGAAATTAGTACACATTCGGGTGAAAGTGGACCAAAAGCTTCGAGAATGTCCATTAAACGGACATGAAAGTCCGTCTAACGGACATGGGCAGGCTAAGGGGTGTTTTTGTACCTGAGGCTGTCCGTTTAACAGACATGCCAATCTTGAAAACTCCAATTCCTCTTCCAACCATCTTACCTTCAACCTAACTTCATAACCACTTAAATGCTTCACAAATTTAACTTATTCTAAAGCATAAACACTTCATAACACTTCAAATTCCAAGCTCACTCACCAACTTCACAATTTCTGGCTTAATTAGTTCATCAAAACCATGAATTCATTCCTTAGGCATCAAGGCCATCATAAGCTCACAAGTAGTATGAACATCAAAATGACTTTAACAGTTATCTTCCAATTGTCATAACTTCCTACTCCAAAACCTAAAAAGTACATATTATACTTCAATGGAAAGATAACAAGATGATCTCCAAGTTTCATTAAGGATGCAAAAATAAATTCCATCATTAAAATAGGTAAAAACTCACTCAAATGTATTGCTCTTATAATGACCAATGAAACAGTGAATTAGCCACATGAACAGTAACTGGTATAAGTTTAACCCCCGTAAGTTTTTACTCCTAATTCCAATTAAGGCACAACATATACCATTTGAAAGCTCTAACCGTATGCTACATTCTTCAAGAAGACTTCTTGATTCAATTCAAACACTAAGAGGGTCTAAATCACCATCAAAGGTTTTGTCAAATTTTGCAAGAATTTGACAGCACCTCATTTTAAACGTTCACTATCCAAACTTCAATTTAATTCAACCTAACTTAAGGACCTGCATAATAACCTCAATCTTTAATCTCTCACAACACAAACCATTCCAAATATCCCAAAGGATCAATTCCAATGGCAGCAACATACTCCTAGCATTCTAATCATATCCAACTATACATTTTCTCTTTTCTTGACAAATCCAAACCATGCAACAATGCATTGCTATAAAACATATACAAATTGTACAAAATACATCAAAGCTCAATACTCTTGCCTTCATATGAACAATATAAGTTATTACAAAACTTTAGAGGGCATTCAAGCCACTTACATCCAAATCCAAAATGTAAACTTACAAAAGTAACATTTCCTCAAAATGCATCTAAAGCATTGATATACAAAGGTTAACTTAAAATACAAAAATGTCCAAATCTGGTGCAATGCCTTTAAGCTTAATAGTCGATCTTGTGCTCCTCACCTGGAGATGGGACGGAGGAGGGGGTGAGCTTACGCTCATGGGTAACACGTTTATATCTGGTAATAAGCCAAAACCATTTAAAAACGTTCATATCATAGCAATTGTGCATATAAACGTCATTATCTTGAAATACTTGATTTTTGAACAATTCATGAATAAATTCAAAAATATGAAATGCATCACATATGATCAAATCAAACAAATAGCACATCATAATGGTTTGGCAAGTCCCATACACATGATGACTACACAATTCCATAAAATGGCCTTGTGTAGTCGTATACACATAAGGGAGTCCTAAAAGGAACTCCGTGCCACTTGTGGGCAGGTGGGAGAAGCCTATACATATGAGCCAACGTGCACGTGACGGTTCTTGAGGGACTATACCGAACCCACATAACATATAATTCATGCAGTGAAAACATTTGTCGAAAATGGCATAATCTTGAAAAACTTGGTTTCATGTATATGACATAATTTCCAACTCACACAATTCAACAATCCAAATTTCATACCAATAATACTAATCATATTTCAACTCAATCAAAAGCAATCAATACAATACTTGCAAAACAACTTAAGGTTATTTTCAAAGGTTCACCCATAACTACAACGTAGGCAATTTTTCAATCAATTTAAAGAGCCATAAATGTTCACTTAAAAGTAGTTGGAAAAATCATTTATGGCATTTATGAAGGAACATTAAATAGCCTATTATTCAAACATAAAAATGCCACCCACCTTTGTTCCTTTAGCTTTTAAACTTGATCAAGAGCCTATCTTCTAACTCCAATAGCTTCACTTCACCTTTATCAAACATAAAAATCTCATATCAACATGAGATGTCAAAATTTGACATTCTAAGTAGATGAAAGCATGGAATCTAGCCTATCTAACTTTACCCATACCAAACTTAAGTTATTTACACTAAAAACCATCCATAATACCAAAGGATTTCACATTTCTCTTACCTTATAGGGAGACCCACGAATTTCTCCTTTGGCTTCTAATGAAAGCTTCAACCTTCCCTTTCCTTTGATAGAACTCTTAGAAACCCTTCTCTAAAGCAAGAAGTCACAAAGCCCCAACCTTTCTTCTTCTCTCTTCTTCTTCTTCTTCTTCTTCTTCTTCTTCTTCTTCTTCTTCTTCTTCTTTTTCTTCTATACGAAACTCTCCCTCTCTTTTGCTCCTTCTAGAATTTTCGTAAGTCATGCTTCCAAATGACTTAACTCATTTGCTTTATACTTAAAATCTAGCCTAAAACGACGTAGTTTCATTCTCCTTTACACTTGCAATTGTTCCACTCTTCTTTTTCCTTATTAAATTCATGTTTCTCCTTCACCATACGGCTACTACACAAGCAAGTCCTTCCTTCTTCATTTAATGGCATTAAAAAGACTACAAAGCCCCTCTCTCTTAACCTTTAACTTGGCAAAAATAAGTGAACTACCCAAATTGCCCTCAAGTCATTTTATTCCTTTTAATGTCTAATAACTCACTCCACTCTAATTTAAACTTAATCCCTCATTTAATTTCCATTTCTTAAGAGCTAAAACCTCAAAATAATCTAGACAATACCTCAAAATAATTTAGACATGCTTAGTTTTTTTAAAAAAAATTTTAGGGGCCAACATTTTTCTCCCTCTTAAAAGAATTTCGTCCTCGAAATTCATATTTAAGCAAACGCCAAGCGATACAATTTCTTTACTCATGTCTTCAAAGTAATCCTGGTCATTTGCATATTCAAATTTCTCACTACACATATTCATAATGTTTTCACCTCTTATCTTAAATACCATCCACATCATATCCAAACACCAATATTTCTTATCGAATTTGATTAGGAGTGTAGGATTCTTCTTCGTTTCTCATTTAACTTCATCACTCCAAACTTTCTTTCAAAATATAGTATTCAGTAGACACACTCGATCTTTCAATTCGTTATTTGGTCATTTACTTTCTTAACTAGTTCTTCCTTATGCTTCAGATCAATATTTCCTTAACATACTTACATATATCATACTTTGAATCCTTTTGTCAATATCATTAATTCACAATGCTTTTATACTTAACTAATTCATACGCTTAGCTAATTCTTTTTCTTCACTGAGCACACTGAGCAAGGTGATACCTTCAGAGACAATGCGCTTTCACTTAATAATTCACATCACTTTAGTCTCATTTCATGTAATTTTATGTCAATTTCCTATATTCCATATATTTGCCATGAATCCACCTAATTCATTCATTTTCTTGATCACTTAATTTCTAATATCTCTTCAATTGATCCGATAGCTTAATCATTTTAGGTCTTACTCAAAGATAACACAAAAACGATGACTCTTTATATCTTCTAACTCCTCATACAGTATTCTATTGAAAACACTATGACAACGATTTTGATGCTTAAAATCAAATAAACTACACATTGACCTCATGCTCCTACAAACTCCAAACTATAAACTTGAAGCATGTCTCCGTCAGTTAAAACCGTCGACGATTTAAACTTTCAGTCACTTGACATATTTCTTCTAGGATGTATAGCTTAAAATCACCATCACTTTTCTCACAGTCTCTTTGCTTAATCATCTTTTCCGGTATGCATATTTCTTATCTCAATCATCCAGTATCATTTTTCCTACTTGAATTTAAAATTCATACTCATTTCCAATTTCTTTAGTAGGATTCACAATTTCTAAATCTTCAATTTGGGCTTGGTTCATATGAACTGATCTAAACTTTCAGTGACTAATCATTTTGCCTAAAATTCAATTTTCACATTTTACAGTCTTTACTGCACTAGATTTAATAACCTCAATATCCAAATTTATGATACACCACTATTAATATCTCTATTCAATGCATTTGATCATAACACTAGTCTTACAACTATAGCACTCACTTATACAATCATAATCCTTTGAATAACTCTATCTATTGCCTCAATCTCATATGCAATTCTTTCAACTCAAGCATCTTTATTGATTTCACATACTTCTTATTCACTCACCCTATATCCTTCTTTTCATTCAAACTTGACACTCATATCTGTTTTCACTTTCACAATCTCTTAATCCTTAATTTGCGGTAAATCAAACCCTCTATTCTATGCGTTCTTTTGTGTTAGTTCTGATAACCTCAATATCACATTTGTACTTAAGGCATCTGATATACCACTTAGCTTCACTTGAACTTTCTAGCTAGAACATTCATAGCCTTTCAGTGTTTATATCAATCTCCTGCGTCTTATAACTACTTCTTTCAATTCCTTGATTATCTCAAACTTTTATGATCTACACTTGCATAGTTATATGGGAGATATTCCTGTACATACACTGTTTTCAAACTTTCAAAATAATCATTAATGTAACAGTTCTAAATCATATATCAAATAGTCAACTCATAGGACTTCAAATTGCTCCATACATATGAAATTATTTTGTTCCGCTGCATTGAATTTTAGCCAAATGTCTTATACAACATCGCATATACGATAAAATCTCCAAATCAGATGATATAATTTACCTCAAAGATAGTTTCTTCAAAATTCTTTTACGCACGTTACTCATATGCTTTATACATTTTCTCTATGTATTCAAACTATTTCTCTTAATTCTCCAAATGCCTTTAATACACCTCAAATCTTGAATCGCTTTAGTCTCCAATACCATAGTGCTATTAGACATTTGTTACTCAAGCAATTATAATCAAATTTCATATGCCTCTTGATTAGCCCTCATGATTCCTTAAATAACTAATCCTTAATGAGGTACATTGTCTCACTTTCTTTTCAATTTCCTAATTGACTTCCTTCCGCGAATGATTTCCTCCATTCCTTGAATTTCCTCATATCTCTCTTGGACTTATTCTCATGTTTGTTCATGCATACCAATTTCTCCACACATTGTAATTTATTTTCAGACTTAACTTCTTGATTTTTAAGGCATTCATCAAGTTGGGTTTGCATCTCCTCAACATACTTTCACATAATGTAACTTGAATGTACATACTCCTCATACTAGCAAATTCGTGCCTCCATAGATTCAAGAATCCACTCATATGACCTTTTTACATCAAATAAAATACATACATATATATATATATATATATATATGTAACATACTCCACCTCCTTGCTTAATGCTCTATTAGGGAGTGTACTCACTTTCGAATCATTCTATATTCCTTTATGATCCGTTCGTTCATCGATCACTCTTAATATAAACTATCTAATCTACTTATTCTAACTTAATAAAAATTTTCTTCAACAGAGGGTTTCTTGCTACCATCATCCATACTCTTAAAGCCATTTTTGAAGTGAATCACACGTTAATATATTGAGTAATAATATGACCAAGATACACAAGAAGGGGGGGTTGAATTGTGATAAACTTTTCTTTAATCCCTTCAATAACAATTGCTTGTTCTTTCAGAAAACTTATCTTAAATCAATTCTTAACTAGTTTGAAAACTTTGTTAATAATGAAAACTACGATTTAAGAAAAGTAAGAGTTAGAGAGAGAACACAACAATTTTATCCTGGTTCACCCTAAACCGTGGGCTACGCCCAAATTCTCGATATTCTTCCGAGATTTTCACTATCTCCAAACCGACATAAGTATTCTTTAGATCGAGCCTCTTCAGTCTCTTAACAAAGAAGTATTATTTTACTCTTAGCCTCTTCAGTTATCTCAGAGCACTTTTTCAAAATGAAAACCGATAAAGAGCTTTTACAAAAGAGTTTCTCTTCACAATATACACTCGAAAATAGTTCGTAATTTTTCTCGATGAGATGATATTGAATACACAGAGTTTCATTCACTTTTTCCAAAAGTTGTTTCTTCTTCAATCTCGACTCTTATTCATAGTCGAACTTCAACTGCTTTCTTGACTATCTTCTTGAATCTTTAAAGAACGGTTATTCAGTTTAGCTCATGAACCGCCTTAAACGATGTTTCTTTCTTCTATCTTATTTTGTATCGCTCGCTTTTTGTCTTCGTAAAGCTTCCGCCGCTTTTGTATCGCCCGCTTTTCTTTCGCCTGCTTTTTCTTTAAATGCTTTTGTATCGCCCGCTTTTGTATCGCCTCGCTTCCTTCCGCTGCTTTTCTTCCATCTGCTTTTCTTTCGCCTCGCTTTTCTTCCGCTCGCTTTTCTTCCGCCTGCTTTTCTTCCGCCTGCTTTTCTTTCGCCTCGCTTTTTCTTCCGTCGCTTTTCTTCCATATATTTCTTTTGTTTATTATCAAAATTATTTAATACGTGAAGTCCGGTTTGACTTAACATTCTCCCCTTTTGATAATAACAAATACTTGTGAATTTAGAGAAATATGAAAAGTATCATATACTTGTGAATTATATGTATATTGAGATAAAAATTATCTTCATCCTTCCAAATTGATTTCTTCCTTCTCCCTTCTCTCTTCCTTCTCCCTTCTCCCCCTATTTGTTATTGATCAAAAAATTATTTTCCAATCTGCTTCACCAACTTTTTCAGCATCTTCTTAATCTTCTTCATATCTTTATCAAGCTTCTGAACATGCTTCTTTAGAGTTGATGATTCATCTGCAGTCGAGGGTACTGTCTTAACAACTTGCTTTTCAACGAAAGCCACTGTTGTTGTATAAGCTTCCTTGTTAAAGACATTTGGTTCAATGATTTGCAGAAGAGGAGGAGGAACAAATACAGCTTGTTCATTGATATCAAGATCATAGGAATCTCTTATTCGTTGAAAAGTGCGTCCAAACCATGGCATAGCTTCCATTCTGATATTGCCTCCCTGTGGATCATCTGCTGTGGTCTTAGTTAGACTTGGTCCTGGATCTTGATACACGCAGATGGACTTACCACTCCTTTTCTCCTTACATGCTTCATCAATCAATTTTACTGCCTCTGTAATCTGATCAGCAGACATGTCATCCAATACTGGCTCAGGTTGAACTTTCAGCTTTAGCTTCTCATAATTGAGTTCAACAAAATTTGGTGGTCAAGATCGTACCACCTTGATTATTGTACTTGCTCAAGATAGGATAAAAGTGATACGCCTCCAAATGGCTTTGGTGGATATGGTTCTCTCCCAACTCTCTTCGCTGATCATAGAAATTTTGTAACCCTTATCCAATGATGTAAAATGCCATTATCATATTCAACCGATTTGAAGAAGGCTTTCACATATCTCTTTGGTTTGTCTCGGATGATGACAGACTTGGTCTTCTTCTCTCTATTACAACCAATCATGTTCCCAACTTTCTCTTTGAATGCTTAAATACTTGGATGGAACATTAGTCATCACACTTACAACTTTTAAAGTAGCCTTCGTCCCAAAACATGTGTAGCAACTTGTTTATGGACAAGTGTGGACTGAAAAGTAGCAGAACTATTTCTTCAAAATTGGATTATTAAGAATTTTGTGAGAATCCTTAATATTACCCTTAACACTTCCACAATCGCTTCAAGAGTGCTTCCATATTAACTTCAAGAAGATCAACAAAGACTAACAAAGACATGCAGCAGATTTTTAGAAATGTCAACAACAGCTTCTTCTAGCCTTGTCTTCTTAGCCTTTGCCTCTGTTGTTGGATTTTCTTCTTTCTTGCACTCATTTTCTTTAACCTTGGTGACCTCTTGATTGAACTTTCTTCTTCTCGTGTTCTTCTACTTTCCTTTTCCTTCATTTCCTTGAGATTGAGTTTCTGAATCTTTCTCAAGAATTGATGACAGTGATTTTGTAGCTTTTGATCTCTATCGTTCATAATGCTTTGGTTTTCTTGAATCTCTGGAGGGACTGGCTTCTTTCTGTCGCACAGTTTCCTTTGTGGGTGACGTTCTTGCTTGCTTATGAATGTCACTCACCAAAGGTTCCCCTTTCCACTTTAAGTCACCTGATTCAAAAAATCGAACAGATCTTGACTTCGACTCCTGAGAGTGTGATCTTCTCTCCTTCATAGAGGATTTCTTCGGTTTAGGCTCCCCCTCAGTTGTTGCTTTCCTTGATTCTTCTGCTCCTTGTTTGTCTGAAAATCTCAGACCCATTTTGGCAATCGATGTAGAATCTATATAACTTCTTACAGATACCTTCTGTCTGACTCCCAACTCCAATCTGATTCCTGATTCTTTAAACATCCTTGTCAACAACATCCCATACGGGAGAGTGTTTGTATCCTTTATTGATTTAACCATATATTGATAAATCAAAAATGGTAAATCTATTGGTTGGTGATTCAGGAGATGAAGGATACATTGTTCATCCAAAGTAGTGACTTGATGTCTTGAACCTATCCTAGGTAACACACAACACACAAAACAAAAACAAAACCCTTGCTTTTGGTACAAGCCAAGAGGCTCTTCTTTCATTGGTTGTTCGACCATAAAGTTGACAAGTAACTTCATCTTCGTTCAACTTCAGCTTTGTCATCCATTTCACCATGTTAGTAGGTTGAACTCCACTACTCGGACATTCAGTGACTCTTTCCAGTAACTCCTTGGTTACTATAACAGGGAGTGTTTCTACATACGATACGATTGTATTATCCACACTTTTAGTATGTTTCCAGAACTCATAAACTTCGTTGAGATAAACTTGCTCTCGTATTTGAAAGAAGTTTCTCCATCCCGCCGCTATTATCTCCGGCTCTATATCCATTTGTTCCCTTCTTAGATCTTCAAAGTTTACCAATCTTCCCCAGTTTGCTCCTGGATCAACTCGCAAAATGGGCTTGACATTCATCTTGTTGATTCTGAGTGAATAGGAACTCGCTTGAAGAATTTTCGAGAGATTTCAGAGAACTAGCAATTTCGAATTTGTTAGAGATCCCAAACGTCGCTTTAGGATTTTATAGCAAATTCTAGAACGATTGTACTTCTCGATGATCCGACAACCTTTTTCCCTCTAAAATTTTTCTTTGTGAAAGAAGTTTTAATTTCAAACCGTCAACGCCGCTTAACTCCACCGCTTCATTGTCTTTCTTTTGAAAATCGATGATCAATCTGTTAACTCGCCGCTTTCTGCCTTTTTGTCTTTAAAAATCGATGAATGATCCGTTAACTCCTCCGCTCATCTGCTTTCTCTTTTGCGAAAAACCGGATGATTGGTCCGTTAACTCCTCCGCTCTATCTGCTTTCTTCTTTGCGAAAACCAGATGATTGGTCCGTTAACTCCTCCGCTCTATCTGCTTTTTCTTTGCGAAAAACCGATGATTGGTCCGTTAACATCACCATATTGAGGTCATGCGTCGATTTCTTTAAAGCGATCTTCACTTAGTGGTTTTGTGAAGATATCCGCCACCGAAATTTCATTTCCACGAATTGTAGATCGACAACTTTCTTCCGAACGTAATCTCTCAAGAAATGATGTCTAACTTCAATGTGCTTCACCTTGAATGTTGAATTGGATTCTTTGACAAGTCGATGGCACCGGTGTTGTCGCAGATATTGGAATCTCTTCCTCTTGTATTGAGTATTCCTCCAATTGATACTTGATCCACAAGAATTGTGAACAACAACTTCATGCGGACATATATTTAGCCTTCATGGTTGATAATGCAATCGAGCTTTGTCTCTTGCTTGACCATGACACCGTGTTTGGTCCAAGGTAGTGACAACCGAACTCGTGCTCTTCCTTTCAATCCTATCACCGCATAGTCCGCATCGCAATATCCATTCAACCTGAAATCTTTACCTTTCTCATACATTAAGCAAAGATCGTAGTACTGCGAGATATCTCAAAATTCGCTTTTACAGACTATGTAATGAGATTCTCTAGATCGACTGAAACCTTGCACACAAGCATACACCTGAATAGAATGTCAGTCTACTTGCAGAAGATAAAGCAAAGAACCAATCATCCCTCTAATAGGGTTTGATCCACCTTCTTACCACTTTCGCCTTTCGACAACAAGTTTGAAGGATGCATCGGTGTAGACATACTTTTAACATCGCACATATCAAATTTAGACAACAATTCTTTGACATATTTTGTTGATGGATAAAATCTTATCCTTAGTTTGTTTTACTTGCAATCCAAGAAAGAATTTTAACTCACCCATCATGCTCATCTCAAATTCATTTTTCATCATATTTTCAAAGCTTATGCATAACTTTTTGAGGTGGCACCAAAAATAATATCATCAACATAGATTTGCACAATAATAAAATCATTATACAAGTTCTTCCTAAAAAGAGTTTTGTCAACTTTACCTCTAGTAAATCCATTTTCAATAAGAAATGAGCTCAGACGATCATACCATGCTCTAGAGCCTGTTTCATCCATATAAGGCTTTATGAAGTCTCAGAGACATGATCTGGATACTTTATATCCTCAAATCCAGGAGGTTGCTTGACATAGACTTCTTCATCTATAAAGCCATTCAAAATGCACTTTTACATCCATCTGAAAAGCTTTATGTCATGGCAAACAACATATGCAAGCAGTATCCTTATTGCTTCAAGTCTTGCTACTGGAGCATATGTCTCATTATAGTCTATTCCTTCCTGCTGATTATAGCCTTGTGCTACTAATCTTGCCTTGTTGCGACTTACTTTTCCTGATTCGCCTAGCTTATTCTTGAATATCCATCTAGTACCAATAATGGATTTCTTTTCGTGTTTAGGAACTAAGGACCGACTTTATTCCTCTCAATTGATTCAACTCCTCTTGCATAGCTAATATCCATGCTTCATCTTTTAGAGCTTCATCAATCTTTTTAGGTTCTTCTTCGATATAAATGCCACGTTGGCTTCTCTTCCTAACTTGGACCTTGTTCTTACACCTTCCGAGGTTTCTCCGATAATTGACTCTTTAGGATGAGAGCTTTTGTATCTCCAATCTTTCTTTAACTCAAAATTTTAGAGATATCTCTTTTCATCATGAAGTGTTCTCGATGAAGATACTTCCTTACACTGCCAAGGGCATCAGAATAAAGATCATCTTCCGATTCCTCTTCCTTATCGGGTTGAGAGCAATCATCGAACTTAACGTGAATAGTTTCTTCAATAGTCTTTGAGGTGAGGTTGAAGACTCTAAATGCCTTTGAAGTGAGAGAATAGCCTAGAAAATTCTGAAAGTGTCTTCGCATCAAATTTGTCCAGAGCTTCCTTTGTGTTCGTAAAAGTGCACTTGCAGCCAAAAGGATGGAAATAAGAAATGTTTGGTCTCCTTCCATTCCACAACTCATAGGAGTTTTCTTCAAGATTGGTCGCAGCAGACTCTATTCGAATGTAGCATGTCAGATTGATGCCTTCTTCCTGTAAGTATTTAGGAAGATTCATCTCGCACAAAGATTGTTCTTGCCATCTCTTGAATCGCCCTATTCTTCCTCTCAACAATTCCATTCTCATTGTGGAGTCCTCAAGGTAGAAGTTATGAAAATTCCTTTTCTTCGCAGAATACTCAACTTCTCATTTTCAAATTCTCCTCCATGATCACTCCTTATGCTGGCTATAGACATTCCTCTTTCATTTTGTAATCTCATAGAAAGGTTTCTAAAACACTTGAAAGACTCATCTTTATGTGATAGAAAAAGTATCCAACAAAACCTTGTAAAATCATCAACAATCATAAGTCCATACTTCTTTCCACCAAGACTTATTGTTCTTGTTGGACCAAATAAGTCCATATGTAACAACTCAAGTGGTCTAGAAGAAGTTATGAAATGTTTCAAGAGAAAGAGGTTTTAACTTGTTTCCTTTCGACAATTTTCACAAAAGAAATCTTTGTCAAAACGAATTTGTGGCAAACCTTTTACCAAATCATGTTTCAAAAGTTTTGAAATATGTTTAAAACTGACATGACCTAGTTTTTTATGCCAGATCAGTCTTTCATCTTTAGTAGATAAAAAACATGAAATATTTTGAGACTGAAAAACGTCTAAATCAATTTTATAAAGATTGTTTCGTCTTTTGGCTGAAAAGAAGATGGAACCATCTTTGTTTCTGACTTCACAAAATTTTTGATTAAAAGAAACTTCAAAACCAAAATCACATAATTGACTAAAACTTATCAAGTTATGCTTTAAACCATCAACTAGTATTACGTTAGTAATGCATGCATGAGAATTCTTACCAATCTTACCAAACCCGATTATCTTTCCTTGTTGGTTGTCTCCAAAAGTTACTGATCCTCCTTTCTTGTACTGAAGATCTAGGAACATAGACTTGTTTCCCGTCATGTGACGCGAGCATCCATCGTCCATATACCAATGGTGCTTCTTGGTTCTTCCAACGGGATTTCGTGGAGATATTATTTTACTTTTAGGTACCCAGATTCTCTTGGGTCCTTTAGGTTAGTACGATGTAATGAATGATAATGATGTGTAGAATGATAATGTTGATGACCTTTCGAAAATCTGATTGATATCTTTTTTTTTTTTGAGCAACCGATTTTACTACGTAATGTCAGGGGCTTATTTTAGTAAACCCTAATCCAGCTTTTATCCCTCTGATGTCTCAGATTCTCCTATCATTTCATTCATCTTTTTGTACTATCTCAAATTTAGCTAGATCAATCGAGAGATTATTAATTCTCGCTTCAATTGATTAATCTCTTCAGATCTATCTACAACTTTGTTGTTATTCAATTCCTCAACTTGCTTTCTCAAACTTATATTCTCACTCTATCTCATGAGTATGTTTGAGGTTTTCACATATTTCTTCTTCAACACTTTGTACTGCTTCGTAATAGCATGAGAATCCTCTAACAATTTTGAATATGCATCTTGTATATCATTATAGTGGAAGTTACCTCCTCATCACTTTCTTCTTCACTACGGACATATGTTAGCATGTTCGACGCCAGAACTTGTATCCGATTCGATGAATCCAGATCTTCCCACGCTGCCATCATGCTTTTCTTGTTATCTCTACTCCTTCCGGGTTGTCTTTTCAACATCGACACTCGAACTTGTAATGTCCCGCTTCTTGCATTCATAATGTAATGGATGCTTTATCGACTTTTCATCGCCTTTGTCATTGTTCCTTCTAAATGTTGAATTTCCTTTGACTTCTTTTCCACATTCTTCTTATCTTTCTTGAAATGAAAGATAGCTCATCGCCTTCATCACTTGATTCAGATTCTGACTTGCTGGAATCATCATCCTTTGCTTCTTCAATCTTTAACGCCTTTGATGTATTCCTTTTTGTTTTCTTCTTCTGGATTTTGTGATTCTTTTGACTTGCTTTGAGCGCTATGGACTTCTCCTTTTGGGCTTATCTTCCGATCAAGCTCTACTTCGTATCTTCAACGATCCAAGCAATTCATCAAGCTTCAAGACGCTTAGGTCTTTGGCTTCTTGACAAGATTACTTTGGGTCTCCATCTTTTGGGCAGACTCTCAAAATCTTTCGAACATGATCTTGACTGTCAGACGCTCTTCCAAGAGCTTTTAGCCCATTAACAATTGTTTGGAATCTTCCAAATATTTTATCAATGGTCTCTTCTTCTTTCATCTTGAATAACTCGTCTCGATGCACCAAAATACTTATCTTGGACTCCTTCACTTGATTTGTTCCTTCATGTGCAATTGATAATGTATCCCACATTTCTTTGGCAGATCGCATCCATGCACTTTGTCATACTCGCTTCGCTTCAATGCACAACTCAAGAAAATTTCGCTTTGGAGTTTAGTTGAAATCTTGCTTTACGCTCACCGTCCATCTTTCTCGTGGAATTGGATTTTATCATCATCTTCAGTGTGTAAGGTCCATTCTCGATGATGTCCCAAAGGTCAATGTGAGTAGACTCGATAAACAATCTCATCCGATCCTTCCAATAATGGTAGTCTTCACCATTGAATGCTGGAGGTCTGGTGACTGAGGCTCCTTCTGCAATATACGTGTGTGATTCCACCATTTTCTTTAGTTCACACTTTGTTAGAGTGATTCTTGAACACCTCGCCTCGATACCAATTGAAGTAAATCACACGTTAATATATTGAGTAATAATATGACCAAGATACACAAGAAGGGGGTTGAATTGTGATAAACTTTTCTTTAATCCCTTCAATAACAATTGCTTGTTCTTTAAGAAAACTTATCTTAAATCAATTTTAACTAGTTTGAAAACTTTGTTAATAATGAAAACTACGATTTAAGAAAAGTAAGAGTTAGAGAGAAACACAGCAATTTTATCCCGGTTCACCCTAAACCGTGGACTACGCCCATCCTCGATATTCTTCGAGATTTTCACTATCTCCAAACCGACATAAGTATTCTTTAGATCGAGCCTCTTGTGTCTCTTAACGTAAGTATTCTTTTACTCTTAGCCTTTTCAGTTATCTCAGAGACTTTTCAAAATGAAAACTGATAAAGAGCTTTTAAAAAGAGTTGCTCTTCACAATATACACTCGAAAATAGTTCGCAATTTTTCTCTCGAGATAGATGATATTGAATACACAGAGTTTCATTCACTTTTTCCAAAAGTTGTTTCTTCTTCAATCTCGACTCTTATTTATAGTCGAACTTCAACTGCTTTTGACTATCTGCTTTTGAATCTTTAAAGAATTTTATTCAGTTTAGCTCAGAACCGCCTTAAACGATGTTTCTTTCTTCCGCCTTATTTTTGTATCGCTCGCTTTTTGTCTTCGTAAAGCTTCCGCCCGCTTTTGTATCGCCGCTTTTTTCCGCCTGCTTTTTCTTTAAATGCTTTTGTATCGCCCGATTTTGTATCGCCTCGCTTTCCTTCCGTCTGTTTTTCTTCCGTCTGTTTTTCTTTCGTCTACTTTTCTTCCGTCTGCTTTTCTTCCGTCTGTTTTTCTTCCGCTCGCTTTTCTTTCGCTTTTCTTTAAATGCTTTTCTTCCATATATTTCTCTTTGTTTATTATCAAAATTATTTAATACGTGAAGTCTGGTTTGACTTAACAATTTTGATCAACCACTTATTACCAACTAGTCGTAATACCATTGGAAGACCAATTTCTATCTTCCTCACAAGGTCATAAAATTCAAAACACCCAAAACTCAAAGGAGTAAAGAACATACTTATTATCGCACATGCTTGGGTAGCGTCATCAAATTCAACCTATTTTAACCATTTACCAATTTATTGGTCTCCATTAACCCCAAACAATATTCTTCTTAGATCAATTTATTTCTCATTGTGACATATTTAACAATTTCAATTTATTCTCACATGATCATTATGAGTACCTTCATATGTTACTATAGTTTCCCCTCAAACTTTATACTATGGGAGCTATGTCTAACAATTATTCCCTAAGTCATAAGTTTCTTCCTCTATCATTTTCCTATATACATATATGTATATTTTACCTACGTGCTCAATATACTCACTTGTGTATGATGAAGGGTCATCATATGGATACTCACACTAACAACAATTTAACCTTCTTGGACTTGTACTAATATCACCTTCATTCATATAATCTTTCCGTTTTCCTTCACATAACATCTTACATGTATCAATTTACCATTGTTTTTTTAAAAAAATCTTCACGCAATTTATAAATGTAAGAAAAAATCATTACACAACTTACATATCAAACATGTAGCACATTTTTCAAATCAATCACAAGCAAGAAAAGCAACTTTTTTTTTTCAAGTAATTGAAAGCATTTCATTCTCTTGATTCAAAAACAAGCTTTTATTTCTTGATTCGGAAAAAGAAAACTTAAAGGCTCATTTCTCAAATTATAAGCTTGTACCCACTGAGGTTCCGATTTCATATTTTTAATACCATAAGAAACTTTGTTTTCTATACATTCTACTTGTTCACTTTAAGCTCAACGTTTCCACTTATATCCTTGTCTTCCTCAGACAAGTCATGTCTATACTTTTACGTCTATATCACATTCGGGGCTATATCGCCATAATGCCTTACAATGCATCTTCCCCTGCACTTCACTTAGATTGAATCATTTTCTGTCATATACCCATATGCTATTTCGCATTTCCATTTATCCAATGAAAAATTATCATTTTCCCTCACTGATTCGGTCAGCCCAAACTCTTAACAATTGGTTATCTGAGTAACTTATATACATGCGCCTATGTAAGATCTCAATTCCGGCGCTCTGACACCATAAATGTTGGAAACCGACCCGGAGACCGGACCCCAACTGCTTATAACCTAACACTCCTACTCTTGCTTTAATTCCACGTCAATTGGACCCGTTTCCAGAGTCCAATTTCTGGAGTCCTAAAGCCTTGAGCTTATAACCTTGCAGAGTCCTTAGCTGTAACTCCACATTCGTGGCGAGCACACACTATGTAAACACAAAAATCATAGGTTGACTTATTCATAAAAAATTTAACCTTATGTCTCAAGATCGATTTAAAATAAGAATCACCTCAAACGTATTTGTATAACTCAATTTATGTTCAAAAATCCTAAAAGAGCTCATATTCCAAAAATGATCTCCAAACCGACCTCTCATTTACTTTAATGCAAACATTTTCAATTGAACTCCAAAAGGTACAAATTTTTATATATAGAAAAAAACATGTCTTAGAAAACTAATGGTTTAAGTATCACCTTAATTGGAGGTCGGATGAGAGAGTTATGCCCAAAAGAATAGACTATGTTCACACCCGAAATCAAATTGAAACTCTTTTGGCGCGATTTCTATAACTTTTAATCCAGATGTTTGATTTGGTTCGTTCTTTGACCATTAGAAAGAAAACATCTAGATATACAACTATCATGAAGACCACAAAACTTATTTGGCTTCTAACAATATCCACAAACACCATCTTTTCCGTAGCTGTCTATTAAACGGACTTGCATGTCCGTTTAACGGACACGTTCGGGTCAAAGTGGACCAAAAGCTTCGAGAATGTCCGTTAAACAGACATGCAAGTCCGTCTAATGGACATGGGCAGGATAAGGGGTGTTTTTACACCCGAGGCTGTCCGTTTAATGGACATGCCAATCTTGAAAACTCCAATTCCTCTTCCAACCATCTCACCTTTAACCTAACTTCATAACCACTTGAATGCTTCACAAATTTAACTTATTCTAAAGCATAAATACTTCATAACACTTCAAATTCCAAGCTCCCTCACCAACTTCACAATTTTCGGCTTAATTAGTTCATCAAAACCATGAATTCATTCCTTAGGCATCAAGGCCATCATAAGCTCACAAGTAGTATGAACATCAAAATGACTTTAACAGTTATCTTCCAATTGTCATAACTTCCTACTCCAAAACCTAAAAAGTACATATTATACTTCAATGGAAAGATAACAGGATGATCTGCAAGTTTCATTAAGGATGCAAAACTCAATTCCATCATTAAAGGAGGTAAAAACTCACTCAAATGTATTGCTCTTATAATGACCAATGAAACAAAGGAATTAGCCACGTGAAAGAATCGTATAAGTTTAACCCCCGTAAGTTTTTACTCCTAATTCCAATTAAGGCACAACATATACCATTTGAAAGCTCTAACCGTATGCTACATTCTGCAAGAAGACTTCTTGATTCAATTCAAACACTAAGAGGGTCTAAATCACCATCAAAGGTTTTGTCAAATTTTGCAAGAATTTGACAGCACCTCATTTTAAACATTCACTATCCAAACTTCAATTTAATTCAACCTAACTTAAGGACCTGTATAATAACCTCAATCTTCAATCTCTCACAACACAAACCATTCCAAATATCCCAAAGGATCAATTCCAATGGCAGCAACACACTCCTAGCATTCTAATCATATCCAACTATACATTTTCTCTTTTCTTGACAAATCCAAACCATGCAACAATGCATTGCTATAAAACATATACAAATTGTACAAAATACATCAAAGCTCAATACTCTTGCCTTCATATGAACAATATAAGTTATTACAAAACTTTAGAGGGCATTCAAGCCACTTACATCCAAATCCAAAATGTAAACTTACAAAAGTAACATTTCCTCAAAATGCATCTAAAGCATTGATATACAAAGGTTAACTTGAAATACAAAAATGTCCAAATCTGGTGCAATGCCTTTAAGCTTAATAGTCAATCTTGTGCTCCTCACCGGAGATGGGACGGAGGAGGGTGAGCTTACGCCGTGGTAACACGCTTATATCCGTAATAAGCCAAAACCATTTAAAACGTTCATATCATAGCAATTGTGCATGTAAACGTCATTATCTTGAAATACTTGATTTTTGAACAATTCATGAATAAATTCAAAAATATAAAATGCATCACATATGATCAAATCAAACAAATAGCACATCATAATGGTTTGGCAAGTCCCATACACATGGTGACTACACAATTCCATAAAATGGCCTTGTGTAGTCGTATACACATGAGGGAGTCCTAAAAGGAACTCCGTGCCACTTGCGGGCAGGCGGGAGAAGCCTATACATATGAGCCAACGTGCACGTGATGGTTCTTGAGGGACTATACCAAACCCACATAACATATAATTCATGCAGTGAAAACATTTGTCCAAAATGGCATAATCTTGAAAAACTTGGTTTCATGTATATGACATAATTTCCAACTCACACAATTCAACAATCCAAATTTCATACCAATAATACTAATCATATTTCAACTCAATCAAAAACAATCAATACAATACTTGCAAAACAACTTAAGGTTATTTTCAAAGGTTCACCCATAACTACAACATAGGTAATTTTTCAATCAATTTAAAGAGCCATAAATGTTCACTTAAAAGTAGTTGGAAAAATCATTTATGGCATTTATGAAGGAACATTAAATAGCCTATTATTCAAACATAAAAATGCCACCCACCTTTGTTCCTTTAGCTTTTAAACTTGATCAAGAGCCTATCTTCTAACTCCAATAGCTTCACTTCACCTTTATCAAACATAAAAATCTCATATCAACATAAGATGTCAAAATTTGACATTCTAAGTAGATGAAAGCATGGAATCTAGCCTATCTAACTTTACCCATACCAAACTTAAGCTATTTACACTAAAAACCATCCATAATACCAAAGGATTTCACATTTCTCTTACCTTATAGGGAGACCCACGAATTTCTCCTTTGGCTTCTAATGAAAGCTTCAACCTTCCCTTTCCTTTGATAGAACTCTTAGAAACCCTTCTCTAAAGCAAGAAGTCACAAAGCCCCAACCTTTCTTCTCTCTCTCTCTTCTTCTTCTTCTTCTTCTTCTCTTCTTCTTCTTCTTCTTCTTTTTCTTCTATACGAAACTCTCCCTCTCTTTTGCTCCTTCTAGAATTTTCGTAAGTCATGCTTCCAAATGACTTAACTCATTTGCTTTATACTTAAAATCTAGCCTAAAACGACGTAGTTTCATTCTCCTTTACACTTACAATTGTTCCACTCTTCTTTTTCCTTATTAAATTCATGTTTCTCCTTCACCATACGACTACTACACAAGCAAGTCCTTCCTTCTTCATTTAATGGCATTAAAAAGACTACAAAACCCCTCTCTCTTAACCTTTAACTTGGCAAAAATAAGTGAACTACCCAAATTGCCCTCAAGCCATTTTATTCCTTTTAATGTCTAATAACTTACTCCACTCTAATTTAAACTTAATCCCTCATTTAATTTCCATTTCTTAAGAGCTAAAACCTCAAAATAATCTAGACAATACCTCAAAATAATTTAGACATGCTTAGTTTTTTAAAAAAAAATTTCAGGGGCCAACAAATGATGTACTGAAATTAAGCTTTGTACCCAAAACTACGTGTAAGCTACCCCAAAATCTCGAGGTAAATCTAGGATCCCTGTCGGATACATAGACACTGGAACCCTATGTAATCTCATAACTTTATTCACATAACACCGAGCTAACTAATCTAGTGAATAATTTTTGTTCCCTTGGCAAACCTATGATAAAATCCATCGTGATTTGTTCCCATTTCTACTCCGAAATAGGCAACGAATGTAATTTTCCAACTGGAGGCTGGTGTTCAGCCTTAACCTGCTGGCAAGTTAACACTTAGAAGTGAGCGTGTTATTCATCTTGGTGGTACCAGGATGCATAGAATAAGCTGCTACATGTGCTTCCTTTAAATTCTCTTTCCTAAAATTATCAACATCAGGCATACATAATCTTTGCCTTAAGCACAATGTATCATCTCTCACTTTAAAATCAAAATTCAGATTCACTTTCAACTTCTCAATTAACTTTAATAATTCTAGATCTCTTCTTTGAGCCTCTTTAATTCTTTGAAGCAATATAGGTCTCAAATTTAATGTAGCTATCAATGTTTCATTCTGCTTAAAATCAATTTAACATTCAGTGCTCTCAACTAAACTAGGCTCTGTAACCTTGATAATTATACTTGAGCTACACTGCTATTGGACTTTCGACCTAATGCATCAGCTACCACATTAGCTTTGCCAGGATGATACTCAATTGTATAATCATAATCTTTCAACGATTTTATCCATCTCCTCTGTCTCATATTCAACTCTTTCTAGCTCAACAGATATTTCAAACTCTTATGATTAGTGAACACATGAAAAGTTTCTCCGTACAGATATTGTCTCAAAATATTTATGGCAAATACTACGGCAACAAGTTCTAAATCATGTATTGGATAATTAAACTCATAAGACCTCAATTGTCTCAATGCATATGTTATTACTTTACCATGTTGCATCAGTACACATCCTGAACCCTAGTGTAAAACATCATTGCACATAACATAACTTCCAGAACTAGACGGAATAGCTAACATCGGTGTTGTACTTAACCAATGCTTAAACTCTTCAAAACTCCTCTGACAATCATCATTCCATCTAAAAAACACATTATTTCTCAGAAGTTTTGTTAGAGGGGCTGAGATTAGTGAAAACCCCTCGTCAAACCTTTTTTAATAACCAACTAATTCGAGGAAACTCCAGATCTCAGACATATTTCTTAGAGCCTCCCACTTCATCACTGCTTCTACTTTCTTTGGGTCTACCTACATGCCCTGTCCAAACGCTATGTGACCTAGAAATACTACTTGATTAAGCCAAAATTTGCACTTGGTGAACTTGACATATAACTGTTTCTGTTGGAGTTATGTAAATATAGTGCCTTAGAAAGCAAGTGTATTTACACGTAACTTAATTTTCTTCCAGTTACAGTTTTTTGATAAACATATTTATTATTAATGAAACAAAAGATTTTGGTTTTATATGTATGAACATTATATATCTAGTCAAAAGGTACCGGGATTCTTTTGTAAGTAATATACATATACATAGAGATGTATGGGAAACATGTATATTATTATAATTTAAATTAATTGATTCACAGCTGAATAATCAAGTTAGTCACTTGATTATGGTTTAGACTATAATGTTGCGATTTATCTCAATGTAAGTTTACTTCAAGAGAATGATAAGTTTCATATCACGATAGTAGTTGACTATCGATAATGTCACTATTAAATGAATCTGGAATCAATTATATTTTAAAGAATAAAGTAGGCCATTACTTTAATCCTAAAACATACAACTTAAGCATTCACTTATTATGGACCACAATCTTGATGAGTGGTGAACTCATATTAGTTTCATTATAATTCTTGATATGATCAGAATAAATTTTTATAGAGTATTAATCCAGTTTCTGCATGTTGGAATTATTAATTGCAATATGTATCAGGTAACATTTACTGAAATAAAGAGTTTATAGTGATATCATCACTTCTAGATGTTTTAAGGAGATTTGGTGATTAAACTGGCACCAGTGGTTTGATGGACTAACTACCCATCAAGTCTTAATACCAAGATTAGATCTTGTGTGTGAATCACCATATAAAGTAAAACAAGAGATCTAGAAGGAAAAACCAACATAAGGGCAAAAAAGTAATTTTACCCTTCTTTTTTTTATGCGGATGACTATAATAAAGTTCAAAATAGGGTTTGCAATTGGACAAGAAATATGTGTTCTTATTATATTGAATAATTCAAGAGTTTAACTAATTGTCTTTAGTGGAATGAAATTTAGTTAATATGCTAGAATTAATTCTATTGAGATTAAATTAATTCTAGGCATATTGGAGCTTGAATTATCAAAGTCCAATAAGATTCCCCACTTGGCTTCAAGGAAGGTTATCAAGCTAAGAAAGAAATATAAATGGAGGTTTTAGAAGCCTATAATTGAATGTTAGGCTTGCACTAATTAATAGTTAATTAGAAGCCCAAATGTATATTTAGAAATGGGCTAGAATTTGGTTTAATTTGATTAATTGGATTAATTTAATTAAAACAAAAAATTTTAAAAAGTAAAGTGCAATTTCGTTTTTCATTAGGGCTAAATGTGCAGCTGCACATTTAACATTGAATTGCTAAATAAAGATGGTATTTATCATGGTTTATCATCATTAAATGGAATTATGAACTTACCATTAAATGGTTTAATGGTTATCTTTTAATGATAGCATGTAACCTATTAGCATTCATTGGATTAAAGAAGAAAGATGTACATTAGATGGACCATCTTCCTTCTTTCATCATCAAAACGAAATTGATAGGTCTCATTTAGGTTAATGGACTTTTCATATAGTCATCTTAAAGACAAATGAGAAGAGTCTCATTTAGTGGCTTCTTTATGATTGATTAAATGTAGAAATGATGCATTGGTTGAAAAAATCTTTTTTCCTTTGTTGTTAACCGAAAGTGTTAGGGAGTAAGAAGGGGTTCTTACATTTTTATCACTCTCTCTCCTGTCTTGCATGAAAGAATCAAAAATTGCATGAGAGTGTCTCATTCTTGGTCTTCTTTCTTCTAAGAAAATTCTCCTCCAAAGTTTTCTTCTCCTTTCCCACCAAAGGATCTTGTTAACCAAGTCGTCCAAGAAGAATAAGTGATAGAACAGATTGGTCAAGGATACAATATCGAGAAGAGGAAACAATAACAAGAAGAAAAGGATACATCACTTAAGAGAGGATATATTGCTGAGGATAGGATAACGCAACGAGGAGTTAAAATTGTAGCGAAAGAGTTGGCAATATAATCTCTATCTTGTTTATGTTTATTATTATCCTTATACCATATCACGTATAGATTAGCGTGATGATTTGGATATATTGCTTCCACAGCAATTTAGATTTCTAAAAAACGAAATCTACCATTTCTCTAAATATAGCATGCTTCCTTTTTTCGATCCAACAGTTTCTCCCTCATTATCTAGAGAACCAATCATAGATGTTTAGTATGATCTTCTCTACACTTTGAGTACACCAAAATGTCATCAATAAATACAATCACAAGGTGATCTAAATAAGGTTGAAATACCTTATTCATTAAGGTCATAAAATTTGTTGGGACATTAGTCAATCCAAACGACATTACCAAAAACTCGAAGTGCCCATATCTTGTTCTAAGTGCACTCTTCAGTACATCTGCCTCAGCTATTTTCAACTAATAATATCCCCATCTCAAGTCTAACTTAGTGAACACCTGAGCTCCCTGTAATTGATTAAACAAATCATCAATCCTCAGCAATTGTTATTTATTCTTAACTGTTATCTGATTCAACTGCTGATAGTCAACACATAATCTTAGAGTGACATCCTTCTTCCTTACAAACAATACCGGAGCTCCCCAAGGTGACATACTAGGCCTGATGAAACTCTTATCTAACAACTCCTGCAACTGGGTTTTCAATTCCTTCAATTCTACAGGTGCTATCCTATATGGAGGAATTGATATAGGAGCGGTACCTAGAACAAGGTTTATGTTGAACTTTGTCTCCCTTTCTGGGGGTAAACCTAGTAATTCTGCAGGAAACACATCTAAGAAATCCCTAACAACTGGAATATCCTGAATGGTTTATTTATTCTGAGTATCAACTAGATAGGCCAGATAAGCCTTATATCCACCTCGAATTAGTTTCAACACGTCCATAAATGAAATTAGTCGGGTTAGCACAACCTGACTAACTCCTTGCAACACCACTCTCGACTAATTAGGGGATTCCAGAACTACTTCCTTGGTATAACAATTCATCACAGCCCGATGTACAGTAAGCCAATCTATGCCTAGAATAACATCTATTTCCTTTGACTGTAATACAAAGGAACTATGGACCTTTTACAAACCTCACCAATCATTGTTGTATTACCCACTGGAGTACTCACTTCTAACCCACATTTCAAGATCTCTCACTCACAATGCAATCTAGATGCTAGATACAGTGTGATGAATGAATGTATAGATCCTGGATCTATCAATGCATATGCTTCAAAATGAAAAACATTCAACGCACTTAGTACCACATCTATCAATGCATATACTTCATTTTTACTTCCTCTCTCTACTGTGATTTTTTCAATTTCTTGTACTTTCATCGGATGCTTATCTTTTCACTTTTATCTACTCTTTCACTTCATTTAACTCCTATTACAGTTCAAAATCATCCACAACATATCAAAATTCAAGATTGCTCATTAACACTAAAACAAAACATATATGGATATTCACCAACTTCTGCACTTTTCATTTTTTTTTTGCATTTCTCATTTTCATCATAAACTTTCCATTATAATGCTTTTCCCATAACACTGCATCACCTTAAACTTTTCCCTTAGTTCTAAATTCATTTTTGTTAACACTTCACATATTCATGCATGAACAGTACATCAAGTTATAACCATATTCGTATTTCTCAAAACCAGAATAGAGTACATATATTTCTTCATCAATTTATGTAAACTTTCACAAATCTCAAACTAGAATCTATTTCATACAATTTTTAAACAATTCCAATTTCACAAATCCATCATCTAGTTTATTCATCAATGAAACTACACTTCTTAAACTCCTTATGCATGTATATATTTACACCATAAAAACATCAACAACAAACACTTACTTGATTCAACTATATTTCTTAGTAGTAAAAGTAACTTAATTACACATAAAGATTTAATATTCGTGATAGACAAGGAACAAAAAAAGAGTTCTATGCTGAATGCTTTCGGTGGATATCAAAAGCTACAGTAATCACTTCCTAAACAAAACATAAGCTACGTGTAATCTTTCCTTACTCAAATCAGACTACGTGGTTATTTTGTATGTATCACTTTTGTCACCTAAGTAAGTCTGCCACTTATCACCACACATATAAGCCATTTGTCACATATACATGTTGCCACGTGTCAAACTATAATTGGTCCATATTTTAATATTTTTCTAAAATTAACCAAAAATTCCAAAATACCCTAAATATACCAAGATTGCCAAATCACATTTAATAACTCAATTATACCTGAAAAATGTTAATAAATGCATGTACAATCATATAAATGTGCAAAAATATGCATGTCATATTTAACTTAAGCATGATATGCATGTTCTAATTTCTCAGTAATTTCCCATTATACATAATTCTAGCCTTAAAATGGATAACGGGATGTTACAGGAAGTAATGTCATCGAGCCTTTTCAGACAGCTCCACAAAGAACAACGTTGGAAAGTAAAATTGGCCACGTAAATCAGAGTGAACACAAACCACGAAGGCTACCCTACAAATTTACACAATAAGTGCATATGCTGATCACTTTCTTCTTCAACTTGGACATCCATCATACCCAAGTCATACATATGTACAATCTACCCATTGTAATAGGACCTATGATTAGATAAGCCCCTCCATTGTGAACCCAAAAATTTCTGAGCATTAAAGGTAGACATATCCTTTATTCTAGTTTCAAGCAATCCTGTTACTAATGGCTTCTTCACCTTAATAAGGTCTCTCAATACATACCTTTTCTTAGGGTCATTTAGGCCCTGTATATTCCAAATCAAAAAAGACATTATGAGGAGATGATGCCCTTATTTTTCTTCTTTCCGTTTTTTCCTATTAACACTCTTTCTTGTTGCAAAAACTAGAGTCTGGATTGATTCTAGTTCCTCTAAATTAGAAGGAAATGGCTTACCATTAGTGGTATCAAAGTTTGGTACTTCCTTACTAGTCTCTGCATTGGAATTGGGCATTCAGTTGTTTTCTTGAGAATCCATTGCAGGTTCTATTTCCATGGTATATAGTGTTTCCACTACTCCACGTTTGTTGTTAAGCCTATTATGGATTTGATTTAACTCTAAAATAGATCCACTTCTTGGATTCGTAGACAACCTTCAACACATATCCCAAGAGTCACTGTAACCTCCGCATCACATTAGGCATTAATCTTAAAGCTGCTCTGTAAGGCCCCAAATTGTACCCTGGTTGGAATGTTACATATTTATGAAAGTACAAGTATGAAAGGCATTAAAAATTATGAGATAATTGAGATTTACATATGACTTGAAATTTGGTTTAATGAATCATACTTAGTTATTTGGAATTAATTGATAACATTAGAGAATTGAGGTAGTAAAATGTACATTTGGAATAGGAAAATTGTCAAGTGGCAAGATAAGTTGGTACATGAAAATTGGAATGACCACGCCTATGAGTTAGTGACATTTGACATAGTTAATGCATTGACATTTGGCAACATTGGTTGAATGAAAAGTGGCCTAATTAAATTGTGACATTTGGCAACTTCATAGAAGAACATTTGTGTTGGGTAAGGAGAGGACATATTGCTTATGTCTTTATATAACAAATGGCCCTAAAGCAAGATGAGCCATCTTACAGATGGCATGACCTTATACATTGGCTAGTTTCTACTGTAACTCTTCCTTCTTTGCTCATTCTCTCCACCGAAACTCTCTTATTTCCTCTCAAATTCTGAAATTTTGCTTGAATTGGGATCATCCTCACTTGGAATCTTTGTAAGTTACTGTATCAAGAAGTAAGTTTTGTTATTTTCTTTGTTATTTTTATATTGGTGTTGATATTTGCACCTTAGTTTAAGAGCTATGTTTGGTTACTTGGAAGACTAATTTGCTTGATTCTTTGGAATTGTTCTTTAAAGTTAAGAAGGTAAAGAAATTCTAAACTTGATAGCATGTATTAATACAAGTTTTATGATAATTGAATTGGCATGAAATATGTGTTATGATGATGATAAATGAATGTTGGAAAAATAATCCTTGTATGATAACTTCTGGTTTGGTTTTGATATGTGGAAGATATTGATTTATAAGTTACTTAAAGAATGATTTTTGAATTGGTTTGGACATGAATTTGATGAGGTATTGAAGCATGAATAAGGTATAATTGAATTGAAATTGATGGTCTTTGGTGAAAGTGTGTCAAATGGAAGTGAAGAAATTAAGTTTTGGAAACAAATTGGAGGTTGTGGATCGTGGGATATATAAGGCTTATTCCCATAGTTGTGGGAAGTACTTAGGAAGGAGAAAAGATTGATATTGGGCAATTTTTGGACCATGTAAGGTTAAGGGACTTTATAATGGTTTAATTGGACTTAATTAAGGTTTTAAATAATCCTAGTTTGATGTGGAATAATTTCATTAAAGGTTTTATAAGATTTGGATTTTTAATTGAAGTAATAACTTAAAAAAGGTGTTATTAGATAACAAAGTATCTAATTTTGAAACTTATAAGTTTATAAAGGAATGAAGTATACTTATGAACAAAAATGTGCTTTAAATGATAAAAGTGACGTGTTAGTTATGAATGTTTGAGAATTGGGAACTTAGGTGCATACATGTAAAGTATAATTACTTAATGTATTCATTGGTGCATTGTTACAAATGCTTAGGTTTATAAGGCATGACAAGTTTGAGTGAGAGTGAGTGGGTTTAATTTGAGCATAACGAAATGAATTCATACTTATGCATTATTTCACTATCATGCGATTTTGATATTGTGATAATTCCGGACCATCAATTGCTTGAGGAGTTTGATAATTGGGATTATATTGGAAGCGCTTTCTAATTATGTGAAAATTTATAATGTGTGATGACTCAATCCATTTATTGATGCTTTAATGCATATGTCTGTATTTAAAAGGCATGTTAAGTTTGATTAAATGAATAAGGTCATATGTTATGCACTACATCATTTACATTAAATTTTGAAATCTAAAATGGTTTAGTTTAAAACTATTAAGTCCTAGTCATGGGTAAATAGTGAAGTTACTCACACGTTAATACAAGAATTATTATACAATATACAAATGCACAAGAAGGGGGATTGTGTATTATTTTTTAAAGCCCCTTCGAAAAATGTTTTCTTAAAAGAAACTTGTTCTTTTCACAAGAACTACTAAAACTCAAAGTTATAAAGTATTTTTCAAAAACTTGTATAAAAACTAGTAAGATCTAAAAATTGAAAGATAAGAGAGATTAAGAGTTGAGAGATGTTGACACAACGATTTTTATACTGGTTTACCCCAAACCATGGGCTATGTCCAGTCCTCAGATATCTTTATGAGATTTCACTATCTCTCAAAATGTTACAAGTATTTTTTGTCTCCGAGCCTCTTCAGGTCTCTTACAATTAGTATTCTTTCACACTTAGCCTCTGCAGGCTATCTGCACTACTTTCAACTGAAAGGTTTTTCAAGCTTTGTTACAGAAAAATAGCTTTAGATTTTTTGCACAATAATTTCTCTCAAGTATCGCTAAGCTCTTGAATTTTTTGTAACTTTCATAACTTTTCGTAACTCTCGTAACTTTTCAATCTTCGATTCCGACTCATATTTATAGTCTTCGTCTTCAATTGCTTCTTAATTCTTGATTCTTGCTTCTTTCAAGAAACAGTTATTCAGTTGAGTTCTGTAACTAACTCAAAATGATTCTTGATTTGACGAGGTTTGCTTTTGTCTGCTTTTCTTCATCTATTTTTCTTCCATCTGCTTTTCTTCATCTGCTTTTCTTTTGTCTGCTTTGCTCCATCTGCTTTTCTTCGTCTGTTTTTTTTCCGTCTGTTTTTCTTCGTCTACTTTTCTTTCGTCTGTTTTTCTTTCGTCTGCTTTCTTTCGTCTGCTTTCTTTCGTCTGCTTTCTTCGTCTGCTATTTATTTTAGCTTCTGTCTACTTCTCTTTGTCTGCTTTTCTTTCGTCTGCTTTTCATTTTAGCTTTTGTTTGCTTTTTTATTTTATTTCGTCTGCTTTTCTTTCGTCTATTTTTCTTCATCTGCTTTTCAATTCAGCTTTCGTCTGTTTTTCATTCGTCTACTTTCTTTCGTCTGTTTTTCTTCCGTCTACTTTTCTTCATCTGTTTTTCTTCCGTTTGCTTTTTATTATTATTTTTACTTCATCAAAATCATTTATGTAATGTCATTTTGACTTAACAATCTCCCTTTTTTTGATGATAACAAATAATCATACAGGTAAGATGAAAAACTGTAAATGAAAATATAAAAAAATAAAGATGAGAAATAAGAACATATCTTCACTCCGTCTTCTTCAAACTTCTAGTTCTTCATTTTCTGCTTACTCTTCCTCCCCCTATCTTTTTCTTTCTTCTTCAAAATTTTTCTTCTCCCCCTTTCATTTTTCCCCTTATTTGTTATTAATAAAAAATGATTATGATCAATGATGCTTCAATAATTCTTTTACCATCTCCTTTATCTCCTTGACTTCCCTGCATAGTTGAATAACTTCTACTTGTAAGTCAAAAGATGAGATTGGTCGGTCATAATCCTTCGGTTGTTCTTCTTCAACAACAATTGTAGTGTTATATGCATCTGAAGATGGAACATATGCTTCAATGATCTCTAGGGTAGGAAGTTGAATAGATAGGTTGGGTTCTGGAAGATCTAAATCATCAGGAGCTGTTAGTCTTAAAACTTGTCTTCCAGGCAAGGGTAGGACTTCTTTAATTGAAGATGTATTAGAAAGTGACCTAATATGCATAATTATCTGCACAAGGGATTCAGTGAACGTCCCTTTTGTAAGTTTTCCCCTCACTGGACAATGTTCATCTTTAGTTATTGAACTACAACTAGCTCCTGTGATGAGAGTTCCTGTCAGCTTCTTCTCTATAGAGAATGCTTCATCTATGCTTCGTACTTCTTCTACAATTTGATCTACTGACAGATCATCTATTACCCCTTCTGGGTATAGTTTTTGCTTCCCCTTATTGCGTACCATAGGATACCTTGGTTGAAGGTCACGTACAATCTTAATCACCGTTTGCTCTGTGATTGGGAAAATAGTGTACGGTTGGCTTGACATCTTTGTAGGGTATGGTTTTGTTCCTGCATACCTCAAGGCCTCACAAAAGCTCTTTTCATCTTCATTCAATAGATGCCATGTACAACTATTTATCACAACAGGTTGTAAATGTACCTTTACTAACCTCTTTGGGATACCCCTGATGATTATTGAGATACTCTTCTTATTCACAGGTTGAACTCCTTCAATCACTCTGACTCTTAAATCTTCTTTCCTCAGAAGTTGAGAAGAGTTACACTGTACTAGACTAAGTTCTGCTGATTTCTCCTGCTGAACATTAATAGGAGTAGCCTTCACCAGACTAAGTTCTGTTGATTTCTCCTGTTGAACATCAACAGGAGTAGCCTTCTTCTGACTAACTTTCTCATCAGTAGGTGTACTCTTCTTTTGATTGACTTTCTTAATCTTCTTCCCTGCCTCAATCAGTCTTGGAATCTTTTGAGGTTGTGGTTTCTGCTTCTCAAACTCCAATTTTCTTTTTCTTTCAGTCTCTTTAGCCTGTTTGGCTGTATCTTTATTTAAGATAGAGACTAAAGATCTTGTAGCCTTAGATTTTCCTGTCTCAGAGACTTCTTCCTGACTTAGTTCTCTAGATCTATTTTCTTCTTGTTGTCGTAAGGTTCGAACTCTGGGTGATCTTCTCGCTTGTTTCGAAATTTCACTCAGAAGTGTCTCCCCTTTTCTTTTCAGAGCACCTTCGTCTATACTTCGTACTCGGCTACTTTCTTTTTGAATAATCAACTTCTCTTTCAAGGTTTCTTCTGATGATTTTCTCCTTTCAGTCATGGGCGTGTTTGCACTAGATTGAGATTTAGAACTTTTGGTAGGAGATTTCTTCTTTGTACGCTCCCCCTCAGTTCTTACTTTAATCTCATAATCTGCTTCTACTCTGTCCAGATTCTTTAAACCCATTTTTACCACTGTTTTTGAGTTGATAACACTCTTAACAGTCATCTTAACTCTATTTCCTCTGTCAAGAAGGAGTCCAAACTCTCTTAATATCCTTGTCAGCAACATTCCATAAGGGTAACTGTTCGTATCTTTCATCGCCTTAACCATATATTGAAAAATCAGAAATGGTAAATCTATGGGTTGGCGATTCAATAAGTAGAATAGATATTGTTCATCCAATGTTGTCATCAAATGCCTTGAACCTACTTGTGGTAAAATGCAATTGAACAGAATTGCATATTGGACCCTTGTTGGAACCCCACCCTGGTGAGACACGTGTTCGTTATCCTACGTGACGTCTGGATGCGCAACCCACGAGGGAGGGATTCCTCACCACGAAAGAAAACTTGTCTCCGGAATTTAACCTGCAAAGTCATGAACCTTGTGCTTATTACCTTGCAGGGTCATTAGCTGTAACTCCACATTCGTGGTGAGCGCACACTAATTAACCACCAAAATCATAAGTTGACTTATTCATACAAATTGTAGCTTTAAGTCTCTATTTTGTTTTGAAGCAAGAATCACCTCAAACGGAGTTACACAACTCAAAATATGTTTAAGAAACCTAAAAGGGCTCATACCCCAAACCTGATCACCTAACCGACCTCTCACTTACTTTAATGCAAACTTCCTCAATTCAACTCCAAAGGGTATATTTTTTTTTCAAGGAATATATATGTCTTAGTAACCTATTGGTCCAAGAATCACCTCAATTAGAGGTCGGATGAGGGAGTTATGCCCAAAAGAATATACTAAGTTCACACTCTAAAACAATTTGAACCTCTCTTGGCGCGATCACCATAAATTTCCATATAGAAATTGGATTGAGTTTCATTTTGGACCATTAGAAGGAAGACATATATATTTTCAACTCTCATGAAGACTACAAAATGATATTCGGCTTCTAAAAACATCAAAAATCATCATCTTTTCCATGGGTGTCCATTAAACGGACATATTATTTAATTCCAAATTATTATTTATTATTACAAATTTTGTACTTATTATTTTTATTTTTTTTTATTTTTGTTTTCATTTTATTATTAATTTTATTATATAAAATTAATTATCTTGGTACTATTATCATCATCATCATCATTATTATAAATTTTGTATTTATTATTATTATTATTGTTATTATTCGATATTAATTTTTATTGTTATTATTATTATTATTATTATTATTATTATTTGTTAGCTTTTTACTAATACAAATCATTCGTTTTAAAATAATCAATGAGTTACGTATTTCCAATCATATTATACTACAGAGGTAATTTAGTCATTGACACTATTTTTATATTCTGTCAAGAGCAACCAAATACATTTTTGTCCTTGAAATAGAGACAGTTTTATCTATTTTGTCTATCACAACCAAACACTTCATTGTCTCCAATTTTTGTTCTGTTCCGTCTTCAAATTTTTGTTCCGTTTCGCCTTTGCATACGAGAGACAGCAACTATACGCAACGTTATCATTATTCTTCTTCTTTCACCCCTCCTTTTAGCTTTAATACTTTAGCACAAGTTTTTTTTTTTATTATTATTCCTCTTCTTAGAGTCTTTTTTCTTGATTTTGGAAGGATCCATATAAAAAACGTAATTGGGTTCCTTCTTAAGGCATCACTCTATAGTTTTAAGCAAATTCAATAGCTCAAGAAATGATACATCCTCTTAGTTCATATAGAAGTTTGTAACGAACTATGAAAAGCTTGAAATAAGAGAATATAGCACCATATTACTGCTTAACTCATGGTTTATGGCAAAACATAATTAACCTCATTTTTTAATATCATCAATCATCTTAAGTGCATGTAGCTCCATTGAAGATTCTTCTAATCATCTTGTATTGAAATAATGCTTTAAAGAATGGATACCTTTTTACCATGCTTTGTACACCAAACAACTCTTTAAGATGCAAACTTATAGTAGAATCATCCATGTTCTCATGCTACCTCTGAAGCTTTAGAGACAAAGAAATCGACATTGCACATATAGCTTGTTCAACATCATTGGTATAAAACTTATATCTCTCCTAAATTTCATTAATTGTAACTAAACTAGGCTCTAAAGGAATAGTGACATCAGGAACATATAGTTTATTTTCTTGCCTGAGAACAATTCTCAAGTTACGAAACTAGCTCAAATAAAATAAGTTTATGCTCCTTAGCGATAGATTTGTACTCATCTTTTCTGATAACCACAAAACACAAAAGATCAAGTATTAGTTTATGCCATAAAATAAAATAAAATAAGGACTTCAAAAAATATTTAATTACTCTCACTATTTTAATCAAAATAATAACCATCACTATTAAGTCGAGAAATTGTCAAATAATTTCCTAGTGGACTAGGATCCTATTTAAACCTAGTTGATCTTAAGTTTGCTCAATAGGCCAACTAAATTTAAATTAGGTATAACAACTTTATCAATCGCATCTTATATGACATGAGACAACTCTTTGACAAAATATATCTTACATATTATTTCTAACCTTGTCTCTAAATTTAATTGATCTTAAGTTTGCTCATCCAAATTATACAAATTAAACATGACCCATTGATTTATGATAAATATATTCAAAATTTTGGATTAAAGGGCTTGAGTTTAGTCAACAAACCTTATGATAAATAAAACTATAGTTTTATTCTTAAATAATGAAAGGAACTATTACATTTTTAATGTGTATTTAATATTTCAAAAAATTTAGATATCATAAAAATAATATAATCACATTATATTAATTTCTAACATAATCAAATTATGAAAAATTCTTTAAAACCTTTAATTAATTTTAATTATTGATTTGATAATTAATTTAATTTAATAATTCAACTCTCGGTAAAATTAAACTAAATTCTAAAATATTCTTGATAAAAATAACCCTTTGGAAATAATTTTAAACAATTAGAAAATATTTTTCTATTTTTATTAGGAATTTAAACCAATTTAATAAAAAAAGAAGGCTTAAAATACACAAAATTAAAATAAAATTTTGAATTAGGGACTATCAAGGTCACCAGAACTTTTCTGTAGTGTCTGGCCATGAAACGCTTGTCACACACCCTATCATTTTCCATATTAAGGTTCCATCATCGTTGCCCTCCTTGTTGACTTCTTTCGCTACCTGGGTTTCTCACAACTGCTCCCATCCATGTTTATGCACTTCTAGGAGTCAGTACTATTGTGCCTCTTCTAGTCTACGTGACTATTGCCCTAGCTAGTAAATCCTTCACTAACGATCATGTCTGCCATTGGTGAAGGCTTACTGCAAGCAGGGTTGTTTCTATAGTTTTACAGACCCTGGGCGAAATTTAAAAAACGAGCCTCAATAAATCGATAATATACTTAAGTTTACATTTTTGTATGAAACATAAAAGACTCAATTTATAAGTTATCAAGATTATCCCAATTCCTAGGATCATAAATGTCCAATATAGGACTTATTTGCTCAATATACTGTAAATTTTCTAAAGTTAATGCATTTGGTACATGATCATCCTCACTCAGATTTCTAATATCCTCGTGAATATGAATCTCATCACTTTAAGTTTTTTTTATGTTGTTAAAAATCACCTTCACCTAATTCCTCAGGATTCTCACTAGAGAAGCCTACTCTTTTAATAATTTTATTTATTGCTCCTTTTTTGGGATTCTATCAACTATGCTACTTGTTTTTTTTTCCTTTTTTTACTTCCAGACAAATGCTTTTTAGGTAAAATAATATAAACTAATTATAACACAGTTGGATTAGAAAAAGAACAAAAGCACCTGTATGGAACTAGAAGAAGTATGCAGAACAACCAAACTTCAATGACTTCATAATATATCACAAAGATATATAAATGGTATTATATCTATGATACGAAAAAAAATAAATAGTAAAATTTAATATCTAATATTAAAATAAAAACAAAGTAAAATATATTAAAATCGAAACTTTATCTTTAAATTATACTCGAACTCGGAAGATGTAATCGTAAATTTTTTATCGCTAATTTTGAGTTAGAGTACTTTAAATACATATATTGATGAAAAGAAAGAAATTAGAAAGTAAAAGTATAGTTAAATATTTTAAGATTATTTATAAGCACGAGGATCACAAAATTACCTTTACTTTTAAAAAATGTTATAACTTTAGCTTATAACGTTATAGTCATTTATAAGCACTGTGCATCACTTCTTAGAGTGTATCGTGCATCACTTTTTAGAGTCTAGAGAGGGGGCTGTTGAAATGGCGCCCCCTCTCATAGTGAGCAGGGCACCTGCCCAGGGCTGACACTGACTGCAAGAGATGCCTGACGTCTCCGGCAACTAATTCCAATAAGACAAAAAACACAAATCTTGACGTAGCTAGGGTGACATGCAATTTTGTTTTCTAGAAACCAAAATTAACCAGAAGCATTACAAGTAGTAACCGATAAGAATTTAAATATGTTTATCCATAAACCTGGGCTAGGGGACATGCATCTAATTCGATTTTCAGATCTCAAACAAGACTTTTGGGAGCATGTAATGTTGTTTCACAATCAGAAAACAAATTTCAAAGAAACAAAATTTCCATAACTAGATTGAATCAAGGATGGTGTGATTCTCTAAAACATTCTTAAACAACAATTATCCAAGTAGTTCTCAAAACATATCATTAATTATCAAATTTCTCATTATTTCCAAAAGAGATGATTGTTTGTCATACACAAAAATATTCTATACAACAAAACTACTCAAACTGTCACATTCAAAAATACATACAATCAAATAACTTTATTTAATTAATCTACTGATCCCACCTAAAATCCACTCTGTCAGTCCTGTACATTGAGGTTATCAACAATCACTCGATCTCTTAAAATAATAATGGCAAAGGGTGAGATGTCTACTTAATAAGGATAACCGACCGTACCCTTAAAATCAAATAACTCTAATTATAAAACTTTGTCAAGAGATATACATATAATACAAATATTCACAACATTACTCAGTGTAATCCAAACAATTAACAAACATCTCAAAATTTTACCAAACAATGATTAACAAACATATTAATTTTTATAACTGTCATTTATGCTTTATTCCATAATTAACTGAATTGTCTAGGCTTTGCTTAATCTAGTACGCTTAAATTCAATGATATGCCTGTTCATCTCATCTCTTCATAATCTCTCACCAAGTAGAAATGTAGTTCAACGTATAAATATCGACACAGGATACCTCAATTTCTCAATTTCTCTTAGTATCCCAGTACTACTCTGGTACTTAGCCATTGATATAGGATATCCCTAAGACTCAGGATATTTCGGTACTATTAAGGAACATTCCACTACTGTATAACGTCCCTGTAGACAATGATTGTCCCTTTACCAAAATTTGTTATTGTTAGAATAAGTCGTAAACAAATTTGTCCGTTTCTGTATATATTTTTGTATATATTTTAGTCCTCTTTGTACAACAACACACAGAAATCAAAAAGCAATCATTTCCTCTTTATGGTATCAGAGCATTACAAAGCGTAACTGCATTATTGAATTTTTAAATATGGGCAGAGTGTAGAGTCCACTTACAAGAATTGGGCTTGAGTAAACTATTGTCTAAATAACTAGAACTAGTTGTTTAGATAGTTGACCCTTACCACTTATAAACCCTTTAACTTTTTCATGTTTAGTCACTATGGGACATTTTAACACTCCCCCTCAAGTGCAATTGGGACTGGACATCCAATTGTCACTTGAAATATACGCAGTGGTAACCGGATCAAGTCGCGGGGACTGGACATCCAAATGGACAACCGAAAACTTAATAATATGGACCAATCCTACTATGATACCATATTTTGATATGGACAGAGTGTAGAGTTCACTTACAAGAATTGAGCTTGAGTCAACTATTGTCCAAATAACTAGTTCACTCTTGGAGGTTGAATTGAATCCTCTTTCAACTGCTAAAAGACAAGGCTTCCTAGACACTTGTAACCTTTTCCAAAAACTTCAAAACACTGTTCACACAAACTTCAACAAGATAAAGAAAGCTTCTGCTAATGAGTTTCGAAATTTTTGCTTAATTGTTTCTCAAGTCTCAAGAACTGTAATAGTTTCTTTCTCTCAAGTTTTTGAGTGTATGGTTGGGGATTTTATGTATTTTTGGAGATTTTATGATGCTCTCATTTGGAAATTAAAATGTTTCAAAGTAAATTTCTGGTATTGTAAGAAATCTGCTTCAGCTATTCAATCATCAAACTGATTTGGTTCTAAAAACAAAAATGAAAAATGAACATTGAAAGATAATCTGAAACTTATGTATATTAAGGAGTTTTTGTATTACTCTCTTACAAGCTTACATGGAAAAATGAAAAATGAGCTTTTTATATTAGCTCTCAACCATTCTGATACATTTGTAAGAAAAACTGAAAGACAACTACAAGATCTGATGAGTAAAAAACTAGTCTAGCAAGGCTTTCCTCATTTAGCAAAACACAAAAGCATCCAAATTGTCTTTTGTATAACTGAACCTGACTTCTTTAATAGCTAATAAAACCAAAAGCTTTAGTAGACAAATCCTGACATTGTAAATCTTCTGTCAGCCAAGAAAGTGACTAGCCACGTATGTCTTGTTTGGCTCTAATAACCTTTGATAATGCTAATTAATCTTGCTTAAATCTCTCTGAATTTCCTTGCCTGCTCTCCTGCTCTGCATCTCTTCTTTTGTTATTTTATTCTTCTTCAATTTGCATATTCTGAAACCTTCACAGCTGCCTCTTCCTTCTTTTCATCTTCCCTTTTGCATTGAATTTGACCCATCAGGACCTAACTTCATTCCTTCGATCTATGCACCCTTGAATTATGCCAAGAATCATCAATTTCAACTCCCATTTGCATCTGAAGTCCCTCAGCCTTCCTTTAAGTCTTATTTTCATTCTAATCTTCACGGACATTGCTAACTCTTCCACCATCTTCAACACTTCAGGCTGCACAAAACAACTTAATCCATCATATCCTCCTTTTTTTGTGGAGCCTGCATACCTATCATATTTCTCAAGGATTCAAACCTCCATTTTGGTAAAGCCTTGGTGAACAAATCAGCAAGTTGGAAGCTTGATCTACAAAAGGCCATCTTGATTTCCTTTTCTTCAATCAATTCCCTAACATAATGATACTTGACTTTTATGTGCTTAGTTCTCATGTGATCAGATGGATTTTTCAACTATTGAGATTGCTGCACTAGAATCACAATAGATGGTCACACATTTTACCTTCAATTCATCTACATCCATCAGGATTTTCTTCAACCATTGAGCTTGCTTGGCAGCCATGTTCACTGCCACATATTCAACTTCAGCTGAAGATTGTACAATGCTTCTTTGTTTCTTCGAGCTCCAAGTAAAAATCCCTGAACCTAGGCTACAACAATAACCACTTCTGCTCTTATAGCTAACATCACTGAACATATACAACTCCACCTTTTCTCCTCTACCATACCAGATTCCACAATCAATTGTATGTTTAACATATCAAATTATTCTTCTAACATAGACAACATGCTGCCTTGAAGGTAATTGATTAAAACTAGCCATAATATTCACAACACACATAATATCAGGCCTTGAAGCAGTCAAATACATTAATGATCCAATCATACTCCTATAATAAGTAGCATCAAATTTCACACCTGGTTTTGTTGGTTCTAACTTTAATTGATGTTCCATAGGAGTCCCCATTCCACTGCTTTCTTTCAAACCGAACTTCTCAATCAACTCTTCAGCATACTTCCTCTGATGTATAAAGATTCCATCTCTTCTTTGATCTATCTCCAATCCAAAAAAGAAGCTCATTTCTCCCAAGTCTATCATCTGAAACTCTAATTTCATCATCTTTTTAAATTCTTCTGTTAACTTTTCATGTGTTCCAATGATCAGCAAATCATCAACGTATAAAGAACAAATCAATTTATATTCACCTCTGATTTTTACATACAAGGTTGCTTCACTCTTGCTTCTTAAAAAGCCATTTTGCATTAGATAGCTATTGATCCTTGAGTACCAAGCTTTTGGAGCTTATTTCAATCCATACAAGGCCTTCACAAGTTTATACACCTTCTGTTCTTGTCCACTCACCACATAGCCTTCGAGTTGCTTCAAGTAGACATCTTCATCTAGCATTCCATTTAAGAATGCACTCTTCACATCTATTTGGTGAACTTTCCACCCATTATTTGCAACTAGAGCCAACAACAATCTGACTGTATCCATTCTAGCTATTGGTGCATATGTCTTAGTATAATCCACTCTATACTCTTGTTTATATCCCCTCACAACAAGTCTAACTTTATACTTGTTGATTGTTCCATCAAGATTCAACTTTTTCTTATAAATCCACTTGGAATCAACCACCTTGGTGTCTAGACTAGGTAGATCCACCAGTAGCCATGTTCCATTTTCTTCAATTGTTTTCATCTCCTCATCCATTGAGTTTTGCCAAACTCCTTGTTTGATAGCTTGCTTGTAATTCATTGGTTCAGATTATGCAATCAAGGTACACTCTACACTTGTTTGAGCTTCATCTGTCTCCTCTCCATCTGTTGTAGCTACATTATACCTGAAATCAAATAAAGGGTTAGTTTCATTGTATATGGAGGCTAGGTCTCTTGTCTTGTGAGCACTGTCAGAACTTGATGTTTCCACATCATTTTTAGATCTTGGAGAAGGCTCCTCCTGAACTCCATCTTCGTCAGAATCATTGGAGTTTTGTGTATCCGACTGAGTTGTCTCCTCCTAAGATTCATCTCCTCCTGAATTATTGTCATCATCTGCATCCTCTCTATTTGTTTGATCAGCATTCACATCATCTAATGGCAATTTAATCTCTATTGTTCCTGAACTCCTGCAAAATTGATGCTTCCCATTTCCATCCCTCATTTTCATCAAACTTCACATCTCTTGATACTAACATTTTCTTTATTTTTGGACTATAAATTCTATAGCCCTTTAATTCAGCACTATAGTCTATCATCACCCCCTTTATTGCCTTTTCATCTAGTTTTGTCCTTCTTGCTTCACGAATGTGCATATATGCTACACATCAAAACACCCTCAGATGACTCACTTTTGGTTTAACTCCAAACCATGCCTCAAATGGTGTTTTCTCCTTCAATGCTCGTGTTTTCATTCTGTTTTGTAAATATACAGTAGTAAAACAAGCTTCAGGCCAAAACCTTCTAGGTACTTGCATTCTAACCATCATAGCCCTTGCCATTTCCATAATTGTTCTGTTTTTCCTCTCTGATACTCCATTTTGCTGTGGGGTGTAAGCAACTGAAAATTGATGATAGATCCCTTCCCTTTTAAGTAATTCTTTGGCTCATTTGATACATACTCTCCTCCTCTATCACTTCTCATACACCTCACCTTTTTCCCACATTGGCCTTCAGGTTCTACCCTCCACACTTTGAACATGCCAAACACTTGATCTTTACTCTTCATGAAATAGATCCAAGTATATCTTGAAACATCATCGATAAATTCAACATAATATCTACTTCCTTCAGCTAATGATGTATTCATTGGTCCACAAACATCAATGTGCACTAATTGTAGCTTTTCTGTAGCTCTCAATTCACTTGTAGGAAAGGGTAAGACATGGCTCTTCCCCTTGGCACACGGTTCACACACATGCTTCAACTTGCTACTTAACTGAAGCAATCCCATTACCACTTCTTTTTTTTTGCATTTCAATGATATAGTCAAGGTTTGCATAACCATACCTTTTGTGCCATAATTGTGTCAACTCAGTCACTGGAATTGCTACAAAGGCTCCATCAACATCTGTCATTCGTAGCTTATAAACTCTGTTCACCATTGATACTTTATGAACTAACTCCCCTTATGTGTTGAAGATTCTTCACATGTTGTCTTCAAAATACATCTTGTAATTCTTATCCAAGAGTTGTCCTACACTGATCAAGTTTTGATCTAACTCAGGAATGTAATACACTTCTTCAAGTATGGTACTTTTGTCATACCTTTGTTCTCGCCATCACCTCCACTATCTTTCCACACCTCTGCTAGTGTGCGTCTCCTGTGCATGTGCCAAAAGTCACAAATTCTCCTTCTCTACTCAACGTCTTCGCAGCTTCTGACCGCTCGAGTTGATCTTCTCGGATGTTTGGGGTCCTGCTCCAGTAACCTTTTTTGATTGTTTTGTTATTACATTATCTTTGTTGATCATTATTCGAAATATGTCTGGCTATATCCAATACAACATAAATCTGATGTTCTTGATGGTTTCCTTTCCTTCAAATGCTTTGTTGAAAAATCTTTCGATTTTCAAACCAAATCCTTATATACTGACAATGGTGGCGAATATATCAAACTCCGTTTATACCTCTCTAAACATGGCATCTCTCACTTTACCACACCGCCACACACCCTAAAACTCAATGGCACTTCTGAACGCAAACTTCGTCATATAATTGAAACCACAAGATCACTTCTACATTTCATTCATTTACTGTCCAAGTTCTGGACCTCTGCTGCTCTAACCGCCATTTATCTCATCAACCGGTTACCTACTCCCCTCCTTTCTATGAAATCTCCCTATGAACTCCTTCATCAAATACCTCCCACACTCATCTTCATGCATTCGACTGTCTGTGCTTCCCTTGGCTACGTTCGTATATGGATCACAAACTACAAACTCACTCACTACCTTGTATTTTTCTTGGCTATTCTCTAACTCAATTTACCTATAAGTGTCTTGATCCTAAATCCCACAAAGTATATATCTCTAGACATGTCTGATTTATTGACGATATATTCCCTTATGAATCTCTCCCCCCTCCATCATCTCCCAATCCTGTCAACCATCCTCTCGTACTCACACCTCTTGCCCACTTTTTTCCTTTTAGTCCTATCAACTCCTCCCCAGAGAACACACTACTGTCGTCCGCGGATACTTCACCGTCACCTGCTCCACCCTCAACCTTCGCACCAGCTACAATTCCTATCCCACCTTCCTCTTCACAGCGGCTTCATCCGATAGTCATTAGGTCTCAAAACAACATCTTCAAAACAAAAATTTATAACGTTACTAAATATCCCCTACCTAATACGAAGGAACCTCGCACCATCACAAAAGCTCTTCGGCACTCTCACTGGCGTGCCTCTACGTCTGCTGAGTACGATGCCCTTATTTGAAACGGCACTTGGGAGTTAGTTCCAGCTTCTGAAGCTACAAATATTGTGGGTTGTATGTGGCTCTTTCGGATCAAGCGCAACCCTGATGGCTTAGTGAATTGCTACAAGTCTCACCTTGTTGCTAAAGGCTACTGTCAATGTCCAGGTCTCGATTACAATGAAACCTTCTCCCCAGTTGCAAAACATTCGACAATCAAGGTAATCCTTACCATTGCACTTGCAAAAGCTTGGCCACTACACCAGATGGACGTAAACAACGCTTTTCTTCAAGGTCATCTCTAGGAGACAGTGTACATGAAACAAGCTCCAGGTTTTGTCCATTCAAACTTTCCACTACATGTGTGTAAACTTCGAAAACCTATCTATGGCCTGAAACAGGCGCTGAGAGCCTGGTATAATGAACTTCAGGGCTTCCTTGTGCAATACGGCTTCCGGACAAGCACTTATGACTCTTCCCTCTTTATTTATCACCTTAACAATATCACTATGTACTTTCTGGTCTATGTTGATGATTTTTTACTCACAGGAAACTCAAGCTCTCATCTTCGGGACTTCATGACCGCCATCTCCTCTCACTTTTCTCTAAAGAATCTTAGCACACCCAACTATTTTCTGGGCATTGAGATCACTCCCACTGTTAATGGTCTCTTTCTCTCTCAACAATGATACATCCATGATCTCCTACACTGGTTCAGTATGGATGCTTCAAAACCATGTCGCACTCCATTATGCACCTCCACCATCTTAAAGTTTGATGATGGGTCTACTTCGGTTGATGGCACTTTGTACCATCGCATTTTGGGTGCCCTAAAATACGTCACGATCACCTACCCGGATCTATATTACACCATCAACAAACTATCTCAGTTTATGCACCGACCACTAGCCACCCATTTTACATAGCTAAAGCGAACCCTTCGCTGTCTCAAATATACTCATGATTTTGGTCTCCTCCTTCGTCGACCGGAGCATCTTTCTCTCACTGCGTATAGTGATGCCGACTGGGGTGGCAACTTTGACTCCAAAACGTCCACTTCTGCGTATATTGTCTATCTTGACGGTAATCTGATATCCTAGTTGTCCCGGTGTCAGCGGAAAGTTGCTAGATCTTCCACCGAAGCTAAATATCGAGCGGTTGTCAATACCACTGCTGAGGTCCTGTGGCTTTGCAACCTACTCGATGAACTTCACATTCCACCTGCAGCTCCACCAACAATCCTCTGTGACAACATTGGTGCAATCTATGTCTGCTCCAATCCTGTCTTTCACTCCCGGATGAAGCAACTCGCTCTAGATTATCTTTTTGTACGGGAACAGTTTCAACTTCAACGACTTCGGGTATCCCATATTTCCACTGATGATCAAGTTGCTAATGCCTTAACCAAAGCCCTTGCTTGCACAAAATTCGATCTATTTTGAACCAAGATGAATGTTTTGTCCTAACAGTTCATCTTGCGCAGAGCGATAAGGAACATTCCATCGTCAGATAACATCCACAGAGAGCGATGATTGCCCTTCTACCAGAATTTGTTATTGTTAGAATATGTCGTACATAAATTTGTCCATTTCTGTATATATTTTTGTATATATTTCAGTCCTCTCTGTACAACAACACACAGAAATCAATAAACAATCATTTCCTCTTTAGTTACCACCTTAATACCTAACTATCTGCACAGGACATCCCTAGGACTCAGGATGCCTCGGTATTTACTCCACGGATAAATACCTAGCCACCATGGCTCATCTCTAAATAATCTATCAACCTGTGACCATTGAATGTAGTCTATCCTAGGCAAGCTACCAATTCTCGATTTTCACCAATTATTTATGACAAATGATCAACCAATCTCTATTTAATAACACATTTTCACTTAATTAGCAATTAATACACCTCAATATATATAACAAAATATAAACACAAAACACTTTGTAATTCATGTACAAAACCATTAATCATTTATTTAATTAATGACTAACTCAAAATATAATTTATTAACAACAAAACGATACCCTATTTTAAGAGTAAAGTTGAAGATTATTCTTACTTTGATTTCAAAATCAACTAATTTATAGTCTAATTTACTCCTTAATTGAATTGTCGAACCTAAGCATTACAAAATTTTGTTAGACTAATTTACAAAAAATTCAAATTAAATACACTTAATAATCCAACATTATTCTCTTTTCTAATTTATTCTTAATTATAATATAATATCCTTACTAACCCAACCACCATAATTGCTAAAATGTCCTTAACTAATTAAAAGTCCTATTTTACCCTCATTCATTTCGATTAATACCTAAAATATCCCTCTTGGAATTAAATTTCAGATTTACCCCTTCACTCTTTGCATTTCCTATTTTTCCCCTTCATGCAAATTAAACTTTCAAAAGATATCTTTTTCAGCCTCTCCTTTTATCCTATCTCCTCTTCTTTTATCATTTTACAACCACATTTTCTCCATTTTTATCCCTTCATGCAACCTCAATTATTGCCCCAAACATCATCAACATGCAAACCAACCATAAATTAGTGTAGGATTATCAAAAACCACAAAAAAGATATAAAATGGCAGCTGAAAATTTACCAAGTGTTAAGGAATTTTGGAATTGTTAACCTCCATAACTTCCTCCAAATTTTCAACAAAACAAGCACAATGAGAGAATCTATAAGAAAAATGTCACATGCAGGAGAAAGAGGGTATTTTTAGCACATTTATTAGCAAGGAAATAAAGAGAAAGATGAAGAAAGACAATGTTTATTGTTGTTCTATCTCTATTTTTCTACCTGCTAGTTTTTTATAAATGTTTAATAGAATAGGGGCTAGGGTGTTGGATAAATTTTATGATGGATTTTACAATGGGAGGCTAAAATATTTAAGTTTTTGGAAAAAGAGGCATGTGGGATTCATTAATCAATTTCTAGAAAATGAAAAAACAAAATGTATTCGATTTTATTTTTAGAAAATTATAACAATCCTTAATCAACATTAGGCTAATACATTAAAATAAGTTTAAGCCTTATTTTTATCAAATCAATAACATAAAAGAAATTTAATTAAGTTAAATAATTAAAGGATGCTTTGATACCACCGTTAGAAAACTAAACATAATCTAATCATAGACGCAACTAAAAAAATAAAATTTTACAACTTCCCGATTGAATCATAATATATGAATAACTTAAAAAAATATGAATCATAAAAGGTAATTGAATTATACCTAATTTGGATTTCAACAAAAACCTTTTCATGAGATTTCAGCCATAAGCTATCCACATATCTAGCCTCTAACGGTGTTTATATAGTAGAGTAAAAGGACTCAACATTTGAGAGGAAAAGATAGGAGTGTTGTCAAAGGATCGTATATATAGCGAAAATAAAAAATTGCAATCCTATATTCATCTATTGCGTTTAACAAATATACTAATAGTAAGAATAGGCAAAAATAAATACCTAAAATTTGTGAGGATTAATCGATACTAAACTTCGAAAATATGAAATCTCCATGTACTCCACACCAAAAAAATATGTCTTACTTTCAACACTTAATATGGCTATAGTTAAATTTTAAAGAACTCTTTCTTCAAGAATAGAACAAAACAATTTTCTCTATTTCTCTTTGGTTGGGTCGACTATATTGGACCCGAGCCCAATCCCACAGGCCGATCGATCGGTCTCACATCCACCAATTAATTCGGGCCTGACTAACACATCCATGGCCCAACAGTAGAAGAATATCTCCCATGCAGATACGTAAAGACCTAAACCTAGCTGAAAAATCATATAAAAGGTATTATTCTCATAACAGAGGTACGCACAATCATAAACCTAGCTTTCTCTGTGTTTATCAACCTCACTCAGAAGCCATCAAGCAAAAGGCGACCAAATTCTACAACAGAAGGGTCAAGCCGTGCGATGTAAAGGTAGGTGGTTACGTCCTACGAAAAGCCGAGCCGGCTGGAAAGCATCCCGAAAAACTTAGACAGACGTGGGAAGGACCTTATCGAGTGATTAAGCAGGTCGGGCATGGTTCTTACATCCTCAACGATGAGAAAGGGAAGTTTCTACCGAGGCCTTGAAACTCACAGAACTTGAAGGCGTTTTACCAATAGATAAGTTTTACTTTAGTTAATATTTTCTTATTATCATTTTTATATACATGTGGGTACCTTTTTCCTGTCCCTGCCAGACAGGTTTTTTAACAGCCCACACCCTCATTATTATCAATAAAGGGGTTTTCAGATTTCTTGGCAATAAAGAATTCAATCATGTATGGCAAAGAATAGAAAATCCAGGTAACCATCGCCCGGCATTCTCCATAGATCGACTACGGTCGGTCGGGTCGCCAAGACAAGATCCTTGGGACCCTCGCCATCACCATCGCTCGGCATTCTCCATAGATCGACCACGGTCGGTCGGGTCACCAAAACGAGATCCTTGGGACCCTCGCCATCGCCATCGTCATCGCTCGGCATTCTTCATAGATCGACCACGGTCGGTCGGGTCGCCAAGACGAGATCCTTGGGACCCTCGCCATCGCCATCGCCATCGCCATCGCTCGGCATTCTCCATAGATCGACCACGGTCGGTCGGGTCGCCAAGATAAGATCCTTGGGACCTTCGCCATCGCCATCGCTCGGCATTCTCCATAGATCGACCACGATCGGTCGGGTCGCCAAGACGAGATCCTTGGGACCTTTCGCTCGCCTTCGATACGGATTGACTAAGGTCGATCGGTCACCAAGGCAGAATCACCGAGACCGTAGCTCGGCCTCAATTATAGATCGACCTCGAAGCCGGTCGGCCATGAGCGACTTTACCAAACTACACTATGATCGAAAACAGAAAGCGAAAACATGAAAAGTAACTTCAAAAAAGAATTTTATTATTGTGGATTGATCCTAACCACAAGCCCGACCAGGTGAGCTCTACAACATGGGAGAAGGGGAACTACCAACAGCCGAAGGAGAAGGAGAATACCCAGGGGAATACCCAGGGGAAGCCTTGGAAGCGGGCGGAAGAGACGAAGTAGGAGCGGGACCCGGGGGAGCAACCGGAGGAATATCTTCACTAGGAAGCTCTTCCTCTCCGGAGAGCGACACAATGAGAACAGGAGCAGGACCCGGGGGAGCAACCGAAGGAACATCTTCACCAGGGAGCTCTTCCTCTTCGGAGCTGAGATCTAGCTTTTCATCCGGAACATCGCCCGGTTCTCCCTCAACTTTCTTTGTGATCTCCTCCAAAAAAAGCCCAAAAGTTGCAGGAATAAGCGGCTCGGCATAGACTTCGAATGAGGGGCATTCCACCCCCTCAGGAGCATAGAGCTCATAGCCCCTCTTCAAAACTAAGAGGGTTACCTCACAAGCGAGCTCCAAACTCTCCTCGTACAAGAACCGCCTCTTCCATCGCTTGATCGCTTCGATCCGCTGCTCCCGCACAGAGCACCGCACCTCCCGCAGGGTTTTCTCGGCTCTATCTCTATCCACCATGGCAGAATGGCAGTCTTGGCGGCACTTCTTGTTGATCTCCCGCTCCGCCCTCACAGTCTTCCTCCACTCCTCATTCTCCTTCTCCCTCCTCTCTCTTTCCTTCTTGTTAAGTCAAACCAGACTTCACGTATTAAATAATTTTGATGACAAACAAAGAGAAATATACAAATGAAAAGTAGATGGACGCATGAGAAGTAAAAAACAGTGAAGGAGAAAAATCAGTCAAGTAAGAATCAATTTAAAAGGCATTTAAAGCTTTACAAGAGAAAAGGCATTTAAAGCTTTACAAGAGAAAAGCGGCCGATACAAAATATCGACGGAAGAAAGAAACATCGGTTTGAGTTAGTTACTGAGTCAAACTCAATAACCGCTTTTCAAGATTCAAGAAGCAGATATTCAAGAAACAGTTGAAGAACCCGACTATAAATAAGAGTCGAGATTGAAGAAGATACAACTTCATGAAACCTTGAATATTCAACTTTTGATTTTCAGATTATCTGAGAGAAAAATTGTGAACGATATTTCGAGTGAACAGTGTTAAGAGCATTTCTATTGTAACAAGCTCTTTACTATTCTTTCAATTAGAAAGTGTTACAGATAGCCTGAAGAGGCTAAGAGTAAAAGAATACTTATCGTAAAGAGACACTGAGAGGCTCAGTCGAAAGAATACTTGTAAACAGTTCAGAAATAGTGAAATCTTAGAAGGATATCTGAGGACTGGACGTAGCCCACGGTTTAGGGTGAACTAGGATAAATTGCTGTGTTTTTTCTTTCTACTCTCATATTACTTATATCGTAGTTTTCAAAATTAACAAAGTTTTTTTTTCAAACTAGTTACGAATTGATTTATGATAAGTTTTTGAAAGAACAAGTAATTTCTAAAGGGATTAACGAAAAGTTTATCACAATTCAACCCCCCCTTCTTGTGTATCTTGATCATATTATTGTTCAATATATTAACGTGTGATTCACTTCAATTGGTATCGAGACTGGTGTTCAAGAATCACTTTAATAAAGTGTGAATTAAAGAAAATGGTGGAATCACATGTATATTGTCAAGGAGCTTGATCACTAGACCTCCAAATTCAATGGTGAAGACTACCACTATTGGAAGGACCGGATGAGATTGTTTATCGAATCTACTCACATTGACCTTTGGGACATCATCGAGAACGGACCATACACACCTGAAGATGATGATAAAAATCTGAATTCCACGAGAAAGATGGACAGCTGAGCAGAAAGCAAGATTTTAACTAAACTCCAAGGCAAAATTTTTCTTGAGTTATGCATTGAGCAGAAGCGAGTATGACAAAGTTCATGGATGCCACATTGCCAAAGAAATGTGGGATACATTATCAATTGCACATGAAGGAACAAATCAATTCAAGGAGTCCAAGATAAGCATTCTGGTGCATCAGTACGAGTTGTTCAAAATGAAAGAAGAAGAGACCATTGATCAAATGTTTGGAAGATTTCAAACAATTGTTAATGGGCTAAAAGCTCTTGGAAGAACGATATATGATCAAGACCATGTTCGAAAGATTTTGAGGAGTCTCGCCAAAAGATGGAGACCCAAAGTAACTCATGTCTGAGAAGCCAAAGACTTAAGCGCACTAAAGCTTGATGAATTGCTTGGATCATTGAAGATACACAAGTAGAGCTTGATGCGTAAGATAAGCCCAAGAAAGAGAAGTCCATAGCGCTCAAAGCGGTCAAAAGAATCACAAAATCCGGAAGAAAAGACAAAGAGGAATACATCAAAGGCATTAAAGATTGAAGAATCAAAGGATGATGATTCCAAAGAAGTCGAATCTGAATCAAGTGATGAAGATTTATGAGCTATCTTTCATTTCAAGAAAGATAAGAAGAATGTTGAAAAGAAGTCCAAAGGAAATTCAACATTCGAAGGAACAATGCAAGAAAGACGATGGAAAAGTCGAGAAAGCATCTATTACATGTTATGAATGCAATAAGCCGGGACATTACAAGTCCGAGTGTCCAATGTTGAAAAGACAACCCAAAAAGAGTAGGGATAACAAGAAAAGCATGATGGCAACGTGGGAGGATTTGGATTCATCGAAATCGATACAAGCTCGAAGCGTCGAACATGCTAACATATGTCCGGTAGTCAAGAAGAAAGTGATGAAGAGGTAACTTCTAGCTATAATAATATACAAGATGCATACTCAGAATTGTTAGAGGATTCTCATGCTATTCTGAAACAATACAAGCTGTTGAAGAAGAAATATGTAGAAAACCTCAAACATACTTATGAGATAGAGTGAGAATATAAGTCCGAGAAAGCAAGTTGAGGAACTGAATAACAACAAAGTTATAGATAGATCCAAGAGATTAAATAGTTGAAATCGAGAATCAATAATCTCTCGATTGATCTAGCTAAATTTACAGATAGTACAAAAAGATGAATGAAATGCTAGGAAAATGCATAACACGAGTGATAAAAATGGATAGGTTTACTAAAAATAAGTCCCAAAGATTACGTGAAATCAATTGTTCAAAAGATAAGAAAAGATATCAATCAAAGCTTTCAAAAGGTCATCAATGTTTTCATTCTACTTCTTATTATCATTCATTACACCATACTAACCCTAAAGGACCCAAGAGAATCGGGTACCTAAAACAAGATAATATCTCCTACAAAATCCTTCTTTGGAAGAGCCAAGAAGCACCATTGGTATTTGGACAAGGATGCTCGCGTCACATGACGGGAAAAAGGTCTATGTTCCTAGATCTTCAAAGACAAGAAAGGAGGTTCAAGAACTTTTGGAGACAACAAGGAGGCAAGATAATCGGGATTGGTAAGATTGGTAAGAATTCCCATGCATGCATTAACAACGTCTCGCTAGTTGATGGTCTAAAGCATAACTTGATAAGTATTAGTCAATTATGTGATTACGGTTTTGAAGTTACATTCAACCAAAACTTTTGTGAAGTCGAAACAAAGATGGTTCTATCTTCTTTTCTACCAAAAGACTAAACAATCTTTACAAAATTGATTTAGACGATTTTCGGTCTCAAAATATTTCATGTTTTTATCTCTTCAAGAAGAAAGACTAATCTGGCATAAAAAGCTAGGTCATGTCAGTTTTAAACATATTTCAAAACTTTTGAAACATGATTTGGTAAAGGTTTGCCACAAATTTGTTTTGACAAAGATTTCATTTGTGAAAGTTGTCGAGAAAGGAAACAAGTTAAAACCTCTTTCTCTTCAAAACATTTCAGAATTCATCTAGACCACTAGAGTTGTTACATATGGATTTATTTGGTCCAACAAGGACAATAAGTCTTAGTGGAAAGAAGTATGGACTTGTCATTGTTGATGATTTTACAAGGTTTTGTTGGATACTTTTTCCGCACATAAAGATGAGTCTTTCAAGTGCTTTAGAAACCTTTCCATGAGGTTACGAGAATGAAAAGGAGTGTCTATAGCCATATAAGGAGTGATCATGGTGGAGAATTCGAGAATGAGAAATTTAGAGTATTCTCGAAGAAAATGGAATTTTCCATAACTTCTCTCCCCCAAGGACTCCGCAGACAGAATGGAGTTGTTGAAAGGAAGAATAGGACGATTCAAGAGATGGCAAGAACAATGTCATGAGATGAATCTTCCTAAATATTTCTGGGAAGGTATCAATACAAAGATGCTATATTCGAATAGAGTGTTCTTTGCGACCAATATTGAAGAAAACTCCCTATGAGTTGTGGAATGGAAGGAAACCAAACATTTCTTATTTCCATCCTTTCGATTGCAAGTGCACTATTCTGAACACAAAGGAAGTTCTGGACAAGTTTGATGCAAAGACACTTTCGGGAATATTTCTAGGTTATTCTCTCACCTCGAAGGCATTTAGAGTCTACAACCTCACCTCAAAGATCATTGAAGAAACTATTCATGTCAAGTTCGATGATAGCTCTCAACCCAATAAGGAAGAGGAATCGATAATGATCTTTATTCTGATTGCCTTTGACGAGTACAAAGAAGTATCTTCATCAGAAACACTATATAGCAAAAAGAAAGACATTTCGAAGAATTTGGAGTTAAAGAAAGATTGGAGATACAAAAGTTCTCATCCTAAAGAGTCAATTATTGGAGAAACCTCAGAAGGTGTTTGAACAAGGTCCAAGTTGAGAAGAGAAGCCAACGTGGCATTTATATCTGAAGAAGAACCTAAGAAGATTGATGAAGCTCTAAAAGATGAAGCATGGATACTAGCTATGCAAGAGGAGTTGAATCAATTCTGTAGAAATAAAGTCTGGTCCTTATTTCCTAAACCTGAAAAGAAATCCATTATTGGTACTAGATGGGTATTCAAGAATAAACTAGACAAATCAGGAAAAGTAAGTCGCAACAAGGCAAGATTAGTAGCACAAGGCTATAATCAGCAAGAAGGAATAGACTACAATGAGACATATGCTCCAAAGAGCAAGACTTGAAGCAATAAGGATACCGCTTGCATATGCGGTTTGCCATGACATAAAGCTTTTTGGATGGATGTAAAAGTACATTTCGAATGGTTTTATAGATGAAGAAGTCTATGTTAAGCAACCTCCGGTTTGAGGACATAAAGTATCCAGATCATGTCTACAGACTTCATAAAGCCTTATATGGACTAAAACAGCCCCTAGAGCATGGTATGATCGTCGAGTTCATTTCTTATAGAAAATGGATTTACTAGAGGTAAAGTAGACAAAACTCTTTTAGGAAGAACTTGAGTAATGATTTCATTATTGTGCAAATTTATGTTGATGATATTATTTTTAGTGCAACTTCAAGAAGGTTATGCATGAGTTTTGAAAATCTGATGAAAAATGAATTTGAGATGAGCATGATGGGTGAGTTAAAATTCTTTCTTGGATTGCAAGTAAAGCAAGCGAGGATAAGATTTTATCCATCAACAAAATATCTTAAAGAATTGTTGTCTAAGTTTGATATGTGCAGTGTTAAATATATGTCTACCCCGATGCATCCTTCAAACTTGTTGTCAAAAGACGAAAGTGCTAAGAAGGTGGATCATGTAGGAAAATCCCGGAGGTACATCACATGTACAGCACGGAAAACAAAATTTTTGTTCTGGGACCTTCCGAACCTGTGATCCAGTATCCGTATGAAGACATCAACCTAAATAGCCAATAGAGACTATCTCTAAAGGTGATTCACGCAGAGATCGAGAAAACCTAACCGAGTCAAACCCTTTGACCCGGAATAGCTAGAATGAGTTAAGAGTCTGCTAGACCCTACCTCGTCTGGAGAGCTTAAGGAAGCGTTGGAGACTTGCTTGGAAGAAGAGAAAATCGATGGTGCTTGATGAAGAAGAAGATGATGAAATCCAATTTCACCTTGCTTAACTCTTAAGCTTCCTTTTGTTTTCTCCAGCAAAACCTCGACCATCACCCATTCTTAGCCTCCTTATGTCTTTCTTTAACCATTAAAGATGCTTCCTTAAGAAGCTTACATTTGGATGATTAATAGCCATTCATTTCTTTAACTTAATAAAGTAATAAGTTGAAAAGTCAAATGGCTTTATCTCTTCTCCTTCATCCAACGTGCACATGGTTATATATTTATATATATTAATTAATTATTTACTTAATTAATATATATATATAATTGCTAAAGCAGTCAAATCAAGCTGGGCTGGTCCTACCAAACTCTCGGGCCCCGATCTTTGAAACAAATTCTAAACCTTTCTTAGCAATATTGATGTCGCGATCTCATCGGACATATCCCAATCTCATTGGGATCCATTTAATCTAATGCTCTCCATAATTGGAACTCGTCCAATTACTATTTCTGATTCTCTAAAACACTCTTAAGCGTGTGACCCTTTAGGCTCCCGGTTATGTTGGCCACTTAGATTAACAATTAATCTGAGCAAGTCATGAGCGGTATCTAGCAACACATCATGACCCCCAATTGACCGGAAAGTAATCGGTTTGATGTATTCATCACGAACCGGATCACAAACCCTTCCATAGACAATTACCGTGCAATTCGTCCTTTCACCATCCTATACCCCACTTGGTTATGAGCATGGTCAAAGTGTCAACTCTCACTAGACTGAGTCTAGCCCAAGTGATAACAGATCTCATCCTAGGACTCATTACTCTATATGTCCATGAAGACACTCTTCATGACATATTCACTCTGGCCAGAGATTTTCGAGTAATGATCCTGACAAGAGGCCATGGGTATCTCTTCTGCTAATCCAGAAGTGGTGAATCCTTTATTGGCTACTCAATTATCTTCAAATACCTCAAGCTGTACCCAAGCACCACCCTATGAGTTACCTCTGGAAGGCAACAAGGAATGGAGTCAAAGCACAGAATCAGTATCCAAGATATCCTTGAGTACCTCAAGTCTAAGGATACTTGCACCATTGCTATGATGAGATTATCACTGACACTAGATAAGATATCCATGTGATGATCTCATGGCAGGTCATCCAATGAACTTACTACCGCTAGTAAGCATCCACATGTCAATTCTAAATATCTCATATTTACATTTTCTGAGATCCACTGCTTGATCCAATCAAGGAATATGACATGTGCTAGTCTATCCGGATTAATGATGTCGGTCTCATTAATCCTATGACTAGGAGAATTTAGATCTTGACATAATTGCACATGATAGGAATCTCGAGTATGATCACATCATAATTTCCTTCATGCTCATCATATATCATGGACTTCATTAATCGATTAAAGATCCAATCAATTCATAAACAATGTTCATGAACATCAAATTAATGAATTAATGCCTTTTCTTTATTTATTCATTCGATGCACACGACTTTGAATAAAACGCGCTAAAGGGATTGCCTTTAGGGGCACAAATAAACGATCGATCCTTGAATAAGTCGAACTTATGCAATGTACAAGTCGACTTATCGGTACTTTTCAAGAACAAGTCGACTTATCGAGAGTACAAGTCGACTTGTACTTACAAATCTCCCACTTGACCTAAAGCCAATCGCCTTAGTATCAAATACCGTAAGCGAGTCCATGAGAATCACAATTCTTCTGTGACAATGGCTTTGTAATCGGAACAGCAACACTTTGCTCTATGGGAATTCTCTCTATCAGGATATCATCTCGACTAATGATCTCCCGAATCGGCGCAGTACGAGTTCGGATCGTCGGTAAGACCTTGGTTCCTTTGCCTGCGCACTAGCCCCATTGTATCTGTAACACCTCACTCCCGCAAGACCCGAACCTGACATCGACGGTGATATCCAGATCCGTGCCCCGCGAGGGTGGCGTGCTACATCACTCAGTAGAAAACTCAATATAACATTTTTTTTGTTTACACAATCGCATTATATCATCATTAACGCGAAAGCAATTTGTATAATCAATACAACGGCCTTGGGCCCACTTTTTACATTTATAATTTATTTCGGTCAATTGACTTTACAACTTATCCAAATTAGTAATACAAAAGTCCAAGAATAGAAACACTAAGACAGACGCCAACCGATCCCTACCACTTCTCCGCTTCTTCAACCAAGCAGATGTCATACGCCTGTTGCCTAACGGGTATTCTTCTAAGTCCTCAAAATAGATGCAAATTTTGGGTGAGTTTTGCGAACTCAAAGAGAAACCATCATCGATGGTTCACTCAACTCATGCATTCACCAATCATATTAGCACACGGTAGCATTAATAATAATATCACATATTATCACATTTCAGCCCAATTTCATATACACATACAATTTCATCATTTACATCTTCCACTATTTACAAATATATATATATATGCAATGCGCATGTGACACTGCTCCATTTTCATTTCGTTGTTGGACCGCATACCAAATCGCCCCAAAGAACGGGCACATTGCGCTGAGCGGTGGCTCGAAAACATTGGGCTTGAAGCCACGATACATCGAGCCATGGCTCAATACGCTGGACCGAGGTCCCGCGTTGAGTGAAAGCTCTCACATACGTTAGGCGTGATATGCCCGATACATGGGTGCCTCCGGTCACAACCGCTTTTATCGATCACACATTTATGTTTATGCATGCAATGTATATATTCCAATTTCCATTTACATATCATTACTATTTGCCAATTCTTCTGACTTTCGGTCCAGATTTCAATTATCTACATTTCCAATTTATTGCATCCTACTATATCACATTTACAATCCCATCCAATGCATCGAAACGAAATGCATAATTAACACTTCAATATCAATTTCCCATTTCCTCGGACCTCTGGTCCGAGATCTCCAATATAACATTTACAAACAGTTACTCACAAGTAGCACTTCGTTATCTCATTTCAAATATTTGGACACCTTTGGTCCAAATCAATCAAATTCAAACACATATAAACCCTCCATTATCTCCACATGGCATAATTGCAAAAACTTAAACACATAAAGGTTGAGGAACCAACTAGGTTACTCACCTGCATTCCGAGCTAACATCCGAAGTTTCAAGAACGCCGGTAGATCGACGCCCAAATGTGCCTCTATAACAAACAGAGAGGAACCATCACTAATTATCCAATCCGACTTAGTATAATGCACATGTAAATGTATAATGCATGTTCATGAGATTTCCGCCCTAAATCCTAATTTTCCCGTAATAAAATTCCATCTAAAATTAGAAAACTATAGCCATCGACGAGTGCTCAATTCGACCTCGATCGTCCAAAATAAATAAAACAAGGACCATAGAACAATTACCCGGCTACGCCAATTTCCGCCTAAAATTCCCAATTTCTCACAAAATGAAATTCAATATTTCACAAACCGATGCCTCGAGAATCGGGTCAATCGGACATCGGACGGAAAAGAAATTGACAAAAGAAGCAAGAAATTCCAAATTATCAATTAACAAATAAAAATAATAAAAAATAAAGAAAAGAAATCACCTCATGGCGAGACGTCGCTCATGAGGTCGACCCATTTGGCCTCGTCGCGAGGGCGGCGCCCTCGCGACTGGGCTGATTACCTCGCCTCATGAGGGCGAGGCGTCGCCTCGCGATCGGCTGACTTACCTCGCCATGAGGGCGAGGCGTCGCCTCGCGATCCGACGAGGTTCCTCTACTTCCTTGCCCTTTTTCCTGTTTTCAATCCAAATTTCCAACAATCATAAATCTTAGCACACAAATCAAAAAATACAAATGATACCTTATTGGAAAGATAAAGAAACCTCTACAATTCTCAAGAAGACCATAAAATCAATCTCACCCCTAAGGGTGTCAAAATCCTTCAAAGCTACTGTCTACTCAAACCTGCTAAAACAGAACAGTACTTTGCAAATTCCATAACTCTTTGATTCTTCAGCCAAAAATTACCACATAAATATGCTCCATAAGATCACAATATCATCTACAACTCTCATAACCAACCCAAAATCAAATTCCATAACTAACTAGATCAAACAATTCAACAAAGAATCTGTATACAGAAATTAACCAATCTGGTCAGTAATTTTCAATCAACATAACTCTTAGTACAAATGTCACAAAATTCACTACCTTATATCCCTGAAAAGATGAGTTCTCAAACTTCAATTTTCATGAAGAACTCAAAATCCAATTCAATTTCTAACAATGTCAAAACCGTTATGGAAGTTACTGCCATGATCAGCAATTCATAACCTAATACAGGTTCAATGTTTGCAAAATCATAACTCCCAAATCTGACCTCTAAAATTACACACCATTTATCATTTTCAAGATAATTCCTTCCTCTGCAACTTTGCAGAAGATCACTCACACCAATTCAGTTCACATAATTTGATAAAATTGCTTCCAATCCACAAGCTCACAAAATCAACACTTTGGCTAGGTTTCTCCAAAAAGCATAAAACCAATCAATAGAAATCAGTTCATATCTCCCAATATACAACTCGAAAATTAGCAAGATTTGTGGCAATGGAAAGCTAACTCAATATTCTACAACTTCCATAAAGACCACTTTCCTAATTCCATCTCAATAAATTTAGAAAATCCACAAAGAAATCAAGTCATATATGCGGGTACTGTTCATAGACCCTACAAACAGAAACTTTCCATGCAAAACTTCACCTTCCTAACATTACAATTTAACAACACCTATTTCACACAAATTTGAAGCCAACATCCCAAAGTTTACTTGGGCACAAACCTCACCTCATTTGCTCACCTATACAATTAATTATGAACAAAACAGTACCATAGGTTCAAAACTCAATTTCCAGCTTTCAACATTAACCTATCTTCTATCACTTCCAACATCCATAACACATCACTAAGCATCAAATTATACCTCTAATTCAGCTACAAACTAATCACAACATTCACTTATATAATTTACTAAACTTTGGCAGCACATATCTACCCAATTATCATACTTGTCTCCTTTCATTTGAGCTAACAAACTCAATCCAAAACCAAGCCAAAACTCACTTAAAACTATAATCATTCATTCATCCATATATAAGCACATAATGAAACCCATTCTAACCTACCCTTCTTATGCTCAAGTACACATATAAATAGTCTCCATGCATGCTTCTACCTACTAAAAGAAAGAATATAACCAAACTACTTACCTTAAATGAGTTACAAGCTCTACTTTCCTCCAAGCTCTAAGTTCACACCAACTTCTTTGTTTCAAACCTCATCCACGGTTATGACAAGCATCCCAAAGAGCATCATCAATTCAAAGTTTCAACTTAGCTTGTGTATGAAGAAAAGCAAGCAAGGAACTAAGAAGTGTCTTGTAGGAGATAAGTAGAAGAAAATTTCAAGGAGGAGGAGGATGGTTTTGAGGATGAACTTTTCAATTTTTAAAACACTCTTGTTCAACTTTCAAGGAGATAATTTATACACTAAAGAATGATAAACGTGTGACAAGGAGGCTCCAACTTTGAAAGTCGTGGATGATGCATATAAAGAGACAAAATGAAGAGGACACTTGGCATTTAAAAGAGTAAAAGACATAAACAACTTAATTAACATAATTTAATCATAAACTTTCATTAGTCTCACTTAAACATTAATCATGGCACTAGAATAATTCTTAACATTCTTTATCCACTAATCTCATGCAATTAGGCAATCTTTTCAGTACAAAAGGTTTACTCTGTCGGTCGTCATTGAATTTTCCTGTCCGAAAGAACCCGAAAAATTCCGTAAAATTTTCATAAATTCTAAAATGGGAAACAATTTATGACGACTCCAAATAATTTTCCAAATACTATTATCCCATAAATTTCACAAAGGTCCCAATTTGAAATCTAAGTCGGAAAATGTCATGAATGCATGTTACCATGTGCATATACAAAACAATCATCACTCATAGAGGCTATAAGTCGTGCGCATGCCGAGTTCTAATTCAATACTCCTAATCCGTCCCAATTTACTAAATATCCTTCCCATCGGAGATGGATGTTACAATTCTCCTCCTAATAAAAATTTCGCCCTCAAATTTCATATACGATTTATCGTGAAGGTAGGGAGTCTTTGATTAATACCCTCTGCTTCCCATCGTTTCCACTACACCACCAAATTCGTCAATGAACGGGATCAAAACAATTAATTACTCTTTCCTTTCTAACTTTACATAATTTATCGCTTTCTCATGATTACGCAATTTGTCACTTTCAATATCATCACTATCAATAACATATATATCGGATCCTAACAATATTTCCCAATTCTGTCTATGAAACATTTTGTGAATCCGAATCATCTTTTAGATTTTAGTCTAGCTTACCAATCTATAATGCTATTTACACCACAATCGCATAGAGGCCCTCATCACTAATTCAATTTCCTTAACTACACCTTTATTTCCATCTAAGTACATTTTGGCCGAGGTCATACCCTTCAAAATATTTCATTTATTACATATCAGATTTCGTTATTATCAAACCACAAATCTCATGAGATTTAGAACCTCATGAATCAATTCGACTTATTGTCACCATCTTAAATTACTTATCCTATCACTCATAATATAGGATAACGACTCCTTTTGAACAAGTAAGACCCCTTATACACTTTTCAATGGTGACACTAATATAATGATTGTCATGCCATAATCCCTTTTACTATACATCAATCTTATATCCCAACGAAATCCAAAATACCGTTGGTTAATCACACATGTCATCGCTCACTTTGACAGACTATACCATCAATTGCTTTTCCACAATACTTTTACTAGACCGTAACGCTCGATTGTTTCTTGTGCTTTCTTGAACCATTCACTTATAATCATTTGATTTCCATTTTAACTTTTCAATTACTCTATCAATACACTCTTGATAAAACTTAAAGCTTCGATCATTCCTTACATTTTCACTAATAGCCCTATAATGAGTATCACCCATATTTCTTAATTTGAACTATACCTACCATTTTTCTCAACAATTGAGTTAATTCTCGCCTCAATACGGTTTACAATTTCTACATCCTCACTTCGGTTTTGCCAATCCGCTTTGATGCACACCAACTTTGAAATTCTATAACTAATCATGCTTTCTTTTACCCTTTTGTCAGCTCGACTTTAACACTCAATAATACACTAGATTTGATAACCTTATTACCCAAATTTTGATCTTCTGCACTTGAATTTATTTATTTATTTGCTCAATCCTTGAATTGCACCATTAACTTAGTTTGAGTAATCACCGCTGAATCCTTTTCAAATCATTCAACCGCATGAAATAACTCAATCGGTATCGATTTACATATTCATAGACATCTCCAAACTATTTCGCATTTATTAATGTCTCCAAGCTTTTAGGTCACACTCAAGAGAACAAAGTTCAAATCATCAATCATAATACCACCCATGGAATTATATTTGTCCCAAGGTGCATAAAATCACTTTATACAATTTCAATAGATCACATCGAATCTTTACTGAACACTTCAAAGTAGATAGTAAATTCTTCAATTGTCTCCTTTATGATCATCAACATAACATTCACATGTTTTCCTCAATTATTCTTGTCAATTTGTTAAAACCAGAAAATCTTTGACAATTTTGAACGCATCCAAGATTCCGTTAGGTCTAATAAATTCCCAATTCCACATACCCATATCTTTTGAATTTTCACATTTTATCAAGACTATATCTTGATTAATTCTCCCAATATCTCATGTTCGATACTAATTCATCCTTTATTCCTTCAATCAAAGTTAAGATTCACTCTTATGAGACTTGTATAACGACCAATTTCCTCAACTATACCCATTCATCTATTTCTCTTCATTATCCATTTCTTATATTTATGTCCATTATCCACTCCAAACATAATTGAAACATGTTCCTTTTAGTAATACAATAAACTTAGTTGACTCATATAACTCAATTTATTCGTGATAGACCACTCACCGACTTAAATAAACAATCGTTATATCGGTCTAGTACTTTCGTAACATAAACTTTAATCCCTCAAATTCATAATTAATATTCAGTAATTCTTTTCTTCAATAATCGAATCATCTCATTTATAACATAATGTACACTCTTTCAAGAATATAGTTTAGCTCTTACACTAGAGTCTCTCGCAGATGTAATACAAATCGCCATTTCTTGATACTTCACGAAGATAAATCTCAAGAGCACTTAAACAATTTCTTTTCCTCTACTATCTTACCATACATCACCAAAATCATCACATCCTATCTCGACAATATATCTCAATAGTCTTATCAATTTGCCCGTTAATAGATCATACCGCTAAGAATACCTTAATTGCATTTAATTATCGATAACCATTCTCTTTGGTACTAATTCTCAATCATGGGACTTTACTATATTCATGTCCTCATTTTATTTCCTCAAGCTCATTACCAATGCTAGCATCTTTAATCGCCTCACTTCTTTCTCAATTAATCAAGATAAGTATTCTCATGCCTTACTCTCACTCATTTTAAACTTGAGCTACCGCATTATAACCAAAGCTTATGTAGTAGGCCACCAATTACTTCGATATCATATTCACATAAATTATTCATTTCACCCATGATGGTAATCCCACTATCACATATACACTTACAAAGTGATAATATATTCGAACTCAACAACCTTCCTGCTTACACCCGCCCTCGCCACGAGGATCATATACAATCAATTCATTTACAACCCATCGTTATAAGCACTTTCTTTTTTTTTGACAAGAATTCTAGCTAGCAAGTATCCATTAACTCATCAATGACCTGCTTAACATTTTCACTTACTAAAAGGGCTCCTATAATCAGTGTGCATTTACTTAGTGCATCAATTAAACCCGAACAACTTTTCATCTACCAATTTCATTGTCTTACTTTTCAATCTTTTCCTTATTGCATTATACCCATATATTTCCACACTCAAAGCAATATCACAGAATGAAATCATTTTCATTTTACACTTAATATATTTTCACCCAAATCACCAATCCTTATTTATAACTCTCATCATAGTAATCAATCCCAAATGTAACTTTTCTATATCATAGAACACTTTATTTTCATTTACCTTACCATTGTCACATCTCTATTTTCCTCTATGAATTTACAACTATAATCTTTATAGCTATTCCCAATATAACGCCTATATTACACTTCACAATATACCCGTCAATCTCAATACACTAGATATTCGGTCGTCTCGATCAAACCATACTCTCTTTCCTATTTTGTGATATCCATTTCTTCCTTTCATCACATTCTAACACACTATCCTTTTCTCACTTTTTCTAACCACTTAAACGATCGAGACATACTTATGCATACAACCCATAGACTACACTGGATCGCTTGTCACCGCTCGTCGTGACATGACTTAAATACATGCACCTATGTTTCAGATCGCGCCCAGATACATTACGCATCACGGGCTCGATATTCACCTAAATGTAACACTCACTCCCGCAAGACCCAACCCGACATCGACGGTGATATCCAGATCCGTGTCTCCGCGAGGGTGGCGCTACATCACCAAGAGAAAACTCAATATAACATTTTTTTTGTTTACACAATCGCATTACATATCATCATTAACGCGAAAGCAATTTGTATAATCAATACAACGGCCTGGGGCCCACTTTTACATTTACAATTTATTTCGGCCAATTGACTTTACAACTTATCCAAATTAGTAATACAAAAGTCCAAGAATAGAAACACTAAGATGACGCTAATCGATCCCGACCACTTCTCTCGCTTCTTCAACCAAATAGATGTCATACGCTCGTTGCCTAACGGGTATTCTTCTAAGTCCCGAAAATAGATGCAAATTTTGGGTGAGTTTTGCGAACTCAAAGAGAAACCATCATCGATGGTTCACTCAACTCATGCATTCACCAATCATATTAGCACACGGTAGCATTAATAAGAATATCACATATTATCACATTTCAGCCCAATTTCATATACACATACAATTTCATCATTTACATCTTCCAATATTTACAATCATATATATATATGCAATGCGATGTGACACTGCTCCATTTTCATTTCGTTGTTGTGGACTGTATACTCAAACCGTCCCCAAGAACGGCATATTGCGTTGAGCCAGTGGCTCGAAAACATCGGGCTTGAAGCCTCGATACATCGAGCCAGGCTCAATACGCTGGACCGAGGTCTCGTCGGCGCTGAAATAAAGCTCACATACGCTAGGCGTGATATGCCCCGATATGATGGTCGCCTCGGTCACAACCGCTTTTTATCTCATCACACATTTATGTTTATGCATGCAATGTATATATTCCAATTTCCATTTACATATCATTACTATTTGCCAATTCTTCTGACTTTCGGTCCGTATTTCAATTATCTACATTTCCAATTTATTGCATCCTACTATATCACATTTACAATCCCATCCAATGCATCAAACGAAATGCATAATTAACACTTCAATATCAATTTCATTTCTGACCTCTCGTCCGAGATCTCCAATATAACATTTACAAACAAGCATTCACAAGTAGCACTTCGTTATCTCATTTCAAATATTTCGTACACCTTTGGTCCAAATCAATCAAATTCAAACACATATAAACCTCCATTATCTCCACATGGCATAATTGCAAAACTTAAACACATAAAGGTTGAGGAACCAACTAGGTTACTCACACTTGCATTCGAGCTAACATCTGAAGTTTCAAGAACGCCGGTAGATCGACGCCCAAATGTGCCTCTATAACAAATGAGAGGAACTGATCACTAATTATCCAATCCAATTAGTATAATGCACATGTAAATGTATAATGCATGTTCATGAGATTTCCGCCCTAAATCCTAATTTTTCCCGTAATAAAATTCCATCTAAAATTAGAAAACTATAGCCACCGACAAGCTCAATTCGGACCTCGATCGGTCCAAAATAAATAAAACAAGGACTATAGAACAATTACCCGGCTACGCTCAATTTCCGCCTAAAATTCCCAATTTCTCACAAAATGAAATTAATATTTCACAAACCGATGCCTCGAGAATCGAGTCAATCGGACATCGGACGGAAAAGAAATTGACAAAAGAAGCAAGAAATTCCAAATTATCAATTAACAAATAAAAATAATAAAAAATAAAGAAAGAAATCAGCCTCATTGGCGAGACGTCGCTCATGAGGTCGAACCATTTGGCCTCGTCATGAGGCGAGGCGTCGCCTCGCGACTGGGCTGACTTACTCGCCATGAGGGCGAGGCGTCGCCTCATGACTGGCTGACTTACCTCGCCATGAGGGCGCGGGCGCCTCGCGATCCGACGAGGTTCTCTACTTCTTGCCTTTTTCCTGCTTTTCAATCCAAATTTCCAACAATCATAAATCTTAGCACACAAATCAGAAAATACAAATGATACCTTATTGGAAAGATAAAGAAACCTCTACAATTCTCAAGAAGACCATAAAATCAATCTCACCCCTAAGGGTGTCAAAATCCTTCAAAGCTACTGCTCACTCAAACCTGCTAAAACAGAACAGACTTTGCAAATTCCATAACTCTTGATTCTTCAGCCAAAATTACCACATAAATATGCTCCATAAGATCACAATATCATCTACAACCTCATAACCAACCCAAAATCAAATTCCATAACTAACTAGATCAAACAATTCAACAAAGAATCTGTATACAGAAATTAACCAATCTGGTCAGTAATTTTCAATCAACATAACTCTTAGTACAAATGTCACAAAATTCACTACCTTATATCCCTGAAAAGATGAGTTCTCAAACTTCAATTTTCATGAAGAACTCAAAATCCAATTCAATTTCTAACAATGTCAAAACCGTTATGGAAGTTACTGCCATGATCAGCAATTCATAACCTAATACAGGTTCAATGTTTGCAAAATCATAACTCCCAAATCTGACCTCTAAAAATTACACACCATTTATAATTTTCAAGATAATTCCTTCCTCTGCAACTTTGCAGAAGATCACTCACACCAATTCAGTTCACATAATTTGATAAAATTGCTTCCAATCCACAAGCTCACAAAATCAACACTTTGGCTAGGTTTCTCCAAAAAGCATAAAACCAATCAATAGAAATCAGTTCATATCTCCCAATATAAAACTCGAAAATTAGCAAGATTTGTGGCAATGGAAAGCTAACTCAATATTCTACAACTTCCATAAAGACCACTTTCCCTAATTCCATCTCAATAAATTTAGAAAAATCCACAAAGAAATCAAGTCATATATGCGGGTACTGTTCATAGACCCTACAAACAGAAACTTTCCATGCAAAACTTCACCTTCCTAACATTACAATTTAACAACACCTATTTCACACAAATTTGAAGCCAACATCCCAAAGTTTAATTGGGCACAAACCTCACCTCATTTTCTCACCTATACAATTAATTATGAACAAAACAGTACCATAGGTTCAAAACTCAATTTCCAGCTTTCAACATTAACCTATCTTCTATCACTTCCAACATCCATAACACATCACTAAGCATCAAATTATACCTCTAATTCAGCTACAAACTAATCACAACATTCACTTATATAATTTACTAAACTTTGGCAGCACATATCTACCCAATTATCATACTTGTCTCCTTTCATTTGAGCTAACAAACTCAATCCAAAACCAAGCCAAAACTCACTTAAAACTATAATCATTCATTCATCCATATATAAGCACATAATGAAACCCATTCTAACCTACCCTTCTTATGCTCAAGCACACATATAAATAGTCTCCATGCATGCTTCTACCTACTAAAAGAAAGAATATAACCAAACTACTTACCTTAAATGAGTTACAAGCTCTACTTTCCTCCAAGCTCTAAGTTCACACCAACTTCTTTTGTTTCAAACCTCATCCACGGTTATGACAAGCATCCCAAAGAGCATCATCAATTCAAAGTTTCAACTTAGCTTGTGTATGAAGAAAAGCAAGCAAGGAACTAAGAAGTGTCTTGTAGGAGATAAGAAGAAAATTTCAAGGAGGAGGAGGATGGTTTCGAGGATGAACTTTTCAATTTTAAAAACACTCTTGTTCAACTTTCAAGGAGATAATTTATACACTAAAGAATGATAAACGTGTGACAAGGGAGGCTCCAACTTTGAAAGTCGTGGATGATGCATATAAAGAGACAAAATGAAGAGGACACTTGGCATTTAAAAGAGTAAAAGACATAAACAACTTAATTAACATAATTTAATCATAAACTTTCATTAGTCTCACTTAAACATTAATCATGGCACTAGAATAATTTTAACATTCTTTATCCACTAATCTCATGCAATTAGGCAATCTTTTCAGTACAAAAGGTTTACTCATTGGTCATTGAATTTTCCGATCCGGAAAGAACCCTGAAAATTCCAAAAATTTCCATAAATTCCTAAAATGGGAAACAATTTATGACGACTCCAAATAATTTTCCAAATACTATTATCCCATAAATTTCACAAAGGTCCCAATTTGAAACCTAAGCCGAAAATGTCATGAATGCATGTTACCATGTGCATATACAAAACAATCATCACCATAGAGGCTATATGTCAGATGCGCATGCCGAGTTCTAATTCAATACCCTAATCCGTCCCAATTTACTAAATATCCTTCCCATCGGAGATGGATGTTACAAGATCACAATACAATCCTATGGGCCCATCACGACTAGGGACCGATCAAGTTCAAGAATGAACTTCTTGATCTAAACCGCTTCTTCATGCATCTCATGCGACAGTATTCTCGCCTCGGTTGATGAATCAACAGCCTCTCTTGTTTGAACTTTTCCAACCGACCGCCACGCTATTCAAGCAGAATGTGTATAACCTAATCATGATTCGTAATCATCCTTATCGATTAGATACCGCATCCGAATGCTCGCCACATGGAGATTTTCATCTCCATAGATCAAGAAAACATCCTTAGTGCTTCGCAAGTATTGAGGATATTCTTGACAGCCACCCAAAGACCCTCACCAGATCCGATTGGTATCCGCCGTAACATTTAGAGCATGCGATACATCGGGCCTCGTATATAGCATTGTTTCATGCTAAACCTCTTTAGCATCTCATCTATGTACGATGCTTGTGAAAGACCAAGCAACCTTTTGATTTATCTCTATAAATCTATATCCCTAGGATATAAGTTGCTTTACCAAGGTCTTTCATCGCAAATTGATTGGACAACCAAATTTTAACTGATTGTAGCATAGAGACATCGTTTCCGAGTAACAGTATGTCATCTACATACAACATAAGGAATACGATTGCAGTCCCATTAACCTTCTTATGCACACAATGAACATCCGAATTTTATAAGAAACCAAACTCTTTGATTGACTCATCAAAACGGATATTCCAACTCCTGGAAGCTTGCTTCAATCCAAACATGGATTTCTGAAGCTTGCATACGTTTTCGCCATCGATGGAAGTGAAGCCCTCGTGTTGTGTCATACATATCCTCGGCAGATTTCCTCTCAGGAAAGCTATCTTCACATCCATTTGCCATATCTCATAATCATAATGAGCGGCAATGGCTAGGAGTATCCTAATGGATTTAAGCATTGCTACGGGGCTGAAGATTTCGTCATAGTCAACTCCTTGTCTTTGACGATATCCTTTGGCCATTAGCCTCGCTTCATAGGTAATCAGATTACCATCCATGTTGGTTTTCTTCTGAAAACTCCTTTGCACCCTGTGGGTTTTATCCCTTCAGGTGTAACAACCAAAGTCCATACTTGGTTTATGTACATGGAATCCATTTCGGCTTTCATGGCACAAAGCCATTTTTCAGACTCTGAACTTTTTAGAACCTCTTCATAGGTAGCAGCTCATCATCTCATATGAGCAATACGTCATTCTGCTCACTTACGAAATTCATATCTCTCGAACAATGCGATCCTACTTAACCTACTGAAATTGTGTGTAAAGAAGGTTGAACTGCTACCTCATCTACATGAGTTACAGCCAAGTTCAGCATTGATCAGGTTTGTTCGAGCATCTTGAACTTCTAAGTTCAACTTTGCTCCCACCGCCTTATTGTAAAAGAAACTATTTCTTTAAGAAAACAGCAAGCTTTGAAACAAACAACTTTTGTTCCTCAAAGAAGGTAGAATTGATATTCCATTTAACAAACACTTGTCGCCTTTGCATCAAGTTAATCTCGACCGTGTCCGCCTCACGAAGGTGACAATCCCAAACTTTCGATGAGAAAGATAAGGTTTTCGCTAGTCCACATCTCCATATGGAGTAACATCAACTGCTTTGATGGAACTCGCTTAGCAAGTAAACAATTGTCTCAAGCGCATATTCCCAAAATCTGTAAAACCTATCATCAATCGCACTATGTCTAACAAGGTTCGATTTCTCCTTTCACCACACCATTGTCTTTGCAAGCGTAAGGTGGAGTGTACTGAGATAAAATCTCATGATCTCTGAGATAATCCAAAACTGTTGGTCTAAGTATTTTCCACCACGATCAGATCGTAATGTATTCATACTTGTACCAAGTTAGTTTTCTACTTCATTTCTGAATTATTTGAACTATTCAAATGCTTCAGATTTGTATCTTATCAGATACAGATACCTATATCGTGAATAATCACCGATAAAAGTAATGAAGTAAAAACAACCACTTTTGGCATGGATGGACATCGGACCACATACATCCAAATGTATCAGGTCTAATATTCCATTCACTCGTTCACCCTTTCCTCAAAAGGATAACTTAGTCATCTTGCCTAATAAACAAGATTCGCATGTGTCATATGATTCATAATCAAATGACCCTAAACATCCACTCTTATGGAGCTTAGCGATGCGTGTCTCATTTATATGGCCAAGCCGACAATGCCATAAGTAAGTTGATTTTAAATTATCTCAATTATGTCTCTTCGCGTCATTGACATTCATAACTGGATATGACATATCTAATATGTCAATTCCATTGCATAATGTACCAAGCATTATGAGCTCGCTGTAACTAATATAGCAACCATTGCTACTAAAAGTCCAATGGAAACCAAATTTAATTAAACATAAAACATATAATATGTTCTTTGTTTAAAACAGTACAAAATGTCAATCATCCAATTTGAATATAAGCCCAGAGAGGAGTAACAAGACATAAGTGCATACGGCTAATGTAGCAACTCTTGCTCCATTACCTACACAAAGGTCTAGTTCTCCTTTTATGAGTTTTCATCGTCCCCGAGGCCCCGTGATATCATTTCATATGTATGAGCCACATCCGTATTAAAGACCGATATGTTTGGATCAGAATAGTATTAACCTCAATGACAAACATATTTGAAGAAGTAGAGGCATCCGATGCCTTCTTCGCTTCAAGGACTCAGATAGATTTTACAGCTTTTAGCCTCTGGTGGCTAGACTTGCCACAATGAAAGCAAAATCCTTTTGGGGAAAAATCTTTGGTTTTCTTCTTGTTGGCACTTCCTTTGGTTTCTTGCCCTTTTCTTCTTTGAACTAAGAAGAAGCATCCACCATTAGCACTTGCTATCTATCTTGATAGCTCGTCACTGTCATGAGCAGATTGATCACCAGAATTGTTGTGATATTTGGTTCATCCGATAATTTAACACTAACCGTGAATAACCATCGCATAATCCAACCGTAATTAAGTCTCTACTTAACTTATAATCCATTACAAATCCTAAGATCGCCAATCTCTCAATATAGCCATTCATCTTCGTGGTATATCGCATGCGAGCTATCCTCGAGCCATCTTTGTGATGAAGAGAAGCCTCGAGGTCTTGAACCTTCGCATCGAGCTTACTCATCAAACAGCTCCATAAGATGAAATACTATAACGTGAGCATCCATGGACTCGCGCCGCTTCGCAGCTCGTGACATCGAGACAAGCATAATGCAAGTATCCATATCATCGTCTTTAGATGCTTACGATATGCTTTCGATCCTTATCGAAGCATCGACAAGAGTGCATCTCGAAGTGGAACATCTAGACGATCCCAGCCTCGATCTCGAGAACAATTTCGATTCCTTAGCCAATCAAGAAAATCGTCCGTAATAGAGAGCGATATTCACATCGAAAGACTTCTTCAATCAACCTAAACGCGATAGAGAGAAGGAATGATAGAATAGATATGCTCGCATGATCATAAGGACTTGCATGATATGCATATGGCTCCTACTAGTTTCCTAGAATCCATAACCCTTTACTAATCCAGAGAAACAAAGTGACATAATGTCCTAGTGGGTCGATATCCGACATTGCTAAGAGTGACCTTGAGTTTGCTCAATAAGCCACAACTTAGGTCAATCGGTAGGTATCGGTCATACCAATTGCATCATCGATAACCGACTTTGAGAATGACCTTGGGTTTACCCAACAAGCTACCTTAAGTCTCGGAGGTATCGATATACCAATTACATCTTAGACACAACTATCGATCGCTATCAACTTGTTGATGTGTGCACTTACATCGGTATTAACTCTTTGATGCGCATACATCCGATATATGCTACCCAATTTCACCTCTCATCCACGCTGACCTTGAGTTTACTCAACAAACTAACGCCTAAAGGAAAACCAACCCATTAATCGAAAATCATATTTTCATGGTTTGAACATATCCGATAGAGTGAGCTTGGGTTTACCTAACAACCCATCCCTATAAGAACTCGGTTCTTACCATATTAATGGAAGGTGTTAGTTTTCATATACCGAGGAGGATTTCGTCTCTTCTTCTCCAAGCTTAAGGATTATAGTCACTAGACTATTTGGAATGATTTAGGTTTCATCAATCACATTGAATCAATCTTATAATCATCCATCATCCAACCTATGATGCCAAGTCCACTTTCATCAAATGCAAGTCGACTTATGCTTCTCGCTTCACACACAAGTCGACTTGTATGACACAAGTCCACTTATGTCACCGCCTGATGAACAAGTCGACTTATAAGGTACTACAAGTCGACTTATATCGAGATCTCTAACAAGTCGACTTATTCTATACACAAGTCGACTTATCCAATAATTCTCAACAAGTCGATTTATTTCATATACAAGTCGACTTATCCAGAAATATGCTAAAACTCTAATCGGCTAATTCCTCAATTAATGCAATTCCAATTCACAACACCTACATACCTAGGGTAATATCTGATAAATTTGATGTATTAATGAACACTTCATTGATTCATGAATGCCTTAAATAATAAACTATATGAAAAGCTTCAAATGAGTCAAAACTCATTAATTTCCAAACAATTTAGGAACACCCAAATTATCATCCTAAGCATCTCTAGCTAGCACATACATTATCAAATTTACTTCAGCACATGCCATAAAAAATATGACGTCAAAACAAACAAGATAATGCAATATACTAACGAGACGCTAATGTGATCAATTAGGCATCCGAAAATTCTAGGATAAACAACTTCAAGCAATTCAGTTTGGAAATCATACTACATCAAGATAACACATTTTAATCATATTAAAATGGTGCAAGGCATTGAACTGAAAACCACACTCAATCAAGCCAAGCAAAACAGTCCCAACAATTTTCACTAAAACTGTCCAGTCCTGTACATTGCTCGAAATGATCAATGAAAAAATTTCAATAAATTCTGAGAACATTACATAGGTTACTAAATGTTCAGAACATGCTTCATGAATTTTTTCAGGATTTTAGGCCATCAAAAACTCAGTCAACCTAAATAACAAAACCGATTCAAAATCTGTGTTCATCAGCACAGCAATTCCCAACAGCATAGAATAAATTCGTGAATAAATATCCAATCACCTTGAAATCCAATTTCCATGCTCACAGATATTCACCAACATCTTAGAGACATGTAGGTGAAGGAAAATCCAGAAAAATATTTTTCTAGAATTTATTCTCGATTTTATACTACTGCCTGTTCCAGAATCGTTTCACAAAACAGCATCTGTAACCTTAGGGAATTAATTAGCAAAACTATATCAAATCAAATCGATAAATTCTGAAAATTCATAGACATATTCTCTAACATGTTATGAACATTTCTGGGTAGAAAAATTTCGAAAAACCTATCTGTATAGCAATTCGAAATCTGGGCAGTACACATGCATCAACATCAACAGCACTTAGGGTTTCTGATCTAGCTTAGGTTATAGCTTCATACGGGATACCAGACTCTCTGATACCACTGTTGGAAAATCCCGGGAGGTACATCACATGTACAGACAGTGGAAAACAAAAATTTTTGTTTTCGGGACCTTCCCGAACCCAGGATCCAGGTATCCGTATGAAGACATCAACCTAAATAGCCAATAGAGACTATCTCTAAAGGTGATCCACGCAGAGATCAGAAAACCTAACCGAGTCAAACCCCTTTGACCCGAAATAGCTAGAACAGATTAAGAGCTGCTAGACCCTACCTCTGTCCTGGAGAGCTTAAGGAAACGTTGGAGACTTGCTTGGAAGAAGAGAAAATCGATGGTGCTTGATGAAGAAGAAGAAGATGAAATCCAATTTCACCTTAAGCTTAACTCTTAAGCTTCCTTTTGTTTTTCTCCAGCAAAACCTACGACCATCACCCATTCTTAGCCTCCTTATGTCTTTCTTTAACCATTAAAGATGCTTCCTTAAGAAGCTTACATTTGGATGATTAATAGCCATTCATTTCTTTAACTTAATAAAGTAATAAGTTGAAAAGTCAAATGGCTTTATCTCTTCTCCCTTCATCCAACGTGCACATGGCTATATATTTATATATATTAATTAATTATTTACTTAATTAATTAATATATATAATTGATAAAGCAGTCCAGTCAAACTGGGGTCGGTCCTACTGCCTAGTCAGCCCCTCTTTCAAATGACTCCTAAACCTTTCTTAGCAATATTGATGTCGCGATCTCATCGACATATCCCAATCTCATTGGGATCCATTTAATCCTAATGTTTCCATAATTGGAACTCGTCCAATTACTATTTTACTGATTCTCCAAACACTCTTAAGCGCAGGACCCTTTAGGCTCCGGCTATGTTAGCCACTTAGATTAACAATTAACTGAGCAAGTCATGAGCGGTATCTAGCAACACATCATGACCCCTAATTGACCGAAAGTAATCGGTTTGATGTATTCATCACGAACCGGATCACAAACCCTTCCATAGACAATTACTGCGTAATTCGTCCTTTCACCATCCTATACCCCACTTGGTTATGAGCATGGTCAGTGTCAACTCTCACTAGACCGAGTCTAGCCTAAGTGATAACAGATCTCGCCCTAGGACTCATTACTCTATATGTCCATGAAGACACTCTTCATGACATATTCACTCGCCGAGATTTCGAGTAATGATCCCGATAAGAGGCTACGGGTATCTCTTCGCTAATCCGTAAGTGGTGAATCCTTTATTGGCTACTCAATTATCTTTGAATACCTCAAGTCGTACCCAAGCACCACCCTATGAGTTACCTCCGAAGGCAACAAGGAATGGAGTCAGCACGTAATCAAGATTCAAGATATCCTCGAGTACCTCAAGTCTAAGGATACTTGCACCATTGCTATGATGAGATTATCACCGACACTAGATAAGATATCCATGTGATGATCTCATGGCGTGTCATCCAATGAACTTACTACCGCTAGTAAGCATCCACATGTCAATTCTAAATATCTCATATTTACAGCTTCGAGATCCACCGCTGATCCAATCAAGGAATATGACATGTGTTAGTCTATCCGGATTAATGATGTCCAGTCTCATTAATCCTATGACTAGGGAGAATTTAGATACTGACATAATTGCACATGATAGGAATCTCAGGAGTATGATCACATCATAATTTCCTTCATGCTATGTCATATATCATGGACTTCATTAATCTGATTAAAGATCCAATCAATTCATAAACAATGTTCATGAACATCAAATTAATGAATTATGCCTTTTCTTTATTTATTCATTCAGTCTGCATACGACTGTGAATAAAACGCGCTAAAGGGGATTGCCTTTAGGGCACAAATAAACAGTACCGTCCTTGAATAAGTCGACTTATGCAATGTACAAGTCGACTTATCGGTACTTTTCAAGAACAAGTCGACTTATCAGTAGTACAAGTCGACTTGTACTTACAGATCAAACCCTATTTAGAGGGATGATTGGTTCTTTGCTTTATCTTACAAAGCAGTAGACCGACATTCTATTCAAGTATGCTTGTGGTGCAAGGTTTCAGTCAACCCTAGAGAATCTCATTATATTGTCAGAAACTAATTTTGAGATATCTCGCAGTACTACCGATCTTTGCTTAATGTATGAGAAAGGTAAAATTTCAGGTTGAATGGATATTGCGATGCGGACTATGCCGTGATAGAATCGAAAAGAAGAGAACGAGTGGTGGTGTCACTTTCGACCAAACCTCGTGTCATGGTCAAGCAAGAGACAAAGCTCGATTGCATTATCAATCGCCAAGTTGAATATATGTCCGCCGCAGTTATTGTTCACAAATATTGTGGATCAAGTATCAATTAGAGGACTACTCAATACAAGAGGAAGAGATTCCAATATATCGCGACAACACCAAATACCATCACTTGTCAAAGAATCCAATTCAACATTCAAGGGTAAAGCACATAGAAGTCGATATCATTTCTTTAGAGATTACGTCGTAAGAAAGTCGCTCACCACAATTGTAGAAACGAATATCATCGCTGATATCTTCACAAAACCACTAAGTGAAGATTGCCTTAAAGAAATCGAGACGAACCTCAATAGGGTGATGGTTACGGACCATTCATCCGTTTTTCATAAAGACAAGACAGACAGACGGAGGAGTTAACGGACCATTCATCCGGTTTTATAAAGACAAGACAAGGGAACGGTGGAGTTAACGGCATTAGATTTGTTTCAGATATAAAACTTCTTTCACAAGAAAAGTTTTAGAGGGAAAGTCGCCGATCATCGAGAAGTACAATAGTTCTAGAATTCGCTATAAATTCCTAAAACTCGACTTTTGGGATTTCTACCAATTCGAAATTGCTAGTTCTCTTAAATCTCTCTGAAATTTCTTCAAGCAAGTTCCTACTCAATCAGAATCAACAAGATGAATGTCAAGCCCATTTTGCGAGTTGATCCAGGATCGGGCTGGGGAAGATTGGTAAACTTCGAAGAACTAAGAAAAGAACAGATGGATATAGAGCCGAGATAATAGCGGCGGGTTGAGAAACTTCTTTCATGTACGAGATGAAGTCTATCTCCAAGAAGTTTATGAGTTCGAAGAATACTAAGTCAGTAGACGATACAATCGTGTCGTATGTAGACACACACTCTGTTATAGTAACGAAGGAGTTACTGGAGAAAGTCACTGAATGTCCGATGGATGGAGTTCAACTCACTAATATGGCGAAATGGATGACTAAGCTTAAGATGAACGAAGATGAAGTTAGTCGTCAACTTTATGGACAAAATAACCCAACTGAAAGGAGAGCCTCTTGGCTGGTACCAAAGGCAAGGGTATTGTTCGCGGTTCTATGTGACTGTGTTTTACCGAGAATAGGTTCACGACATAAGTCACTACCCTGGATGAACAATGCATTCTTCATTTTCTGAATCATCACCCAATAGATTTACCGTATTTGATTTATCAGTACATGGTAAAATCAATAAAGGATACAAACACTTGTCCTTATGGGATGTTGTTGACAAGAGTGTTCAGAGAATCGCATCGATTGATCGGGGAATTAGACAAAGATATCCGTTAAAAGCTATATAGATTCAACATCTATTGCTAAATGGGTCCGAGATTTTCGACGTAAAAGGAGCAGAATCGCCAAGGAAAGCAACAATTGAGGGGAGCGATATTGAAGAAGTCTTCTATGAAGGAAACAAGATCACATTCTCGTGAATCAAAGTCGAGAAGTGTTCAATTTTTGAATCAGTGACTTGAAGCGTAAGGGAACCACTTCGAGTGACATTCCAAAGCAAGCAAGAAGGTCACCCAGAGCTAAAACTCGCAAATGTAAAGAAGCCACCAATCCAGAGAATCAAGCCAATCAAAGCATTCGAATCGCAAAGATCAAAGCTACAAAGTCGCTGACATCAATCCTTGAAAAAATTCAAACTCGCCTCAAGGAAGTGGAGGAAAAAGGAAAGAAGAACCTGAAAAGAAAAAACGCAACCTAAAAAGTCACCAAGGGGAAAGAAAATGAGTGCGACAAAAGAAGGAAGTCCAACAACAGAAACAAAGTCTAAGAAGGTAAGGCAAGAAAAGACTGTTATTGATACTACAGAAAAGTCTGTTGTTGATACGGTTGATATTGCTGAAGTTAATATGGAAGTTACTGGTAATCTTAAGGATACTCACAATGTCCTTGATAATCCAATTTTTGAAGAAGTAGTTTCTACTACTTTTCGCCTTCACTTATTCGCAAGCAAATTGCTACACATGTTATGGGACAAAAGGTTACTCAAAAAGTCTTGAGTGTGATGACTAATGTTCCATCCAAATATTTAACTTTTCAAAGAGAAAGTTGGGAACACAGATTGGTTGTCACAGAGGAGAAGAAGACCAAATCTGTCATCATCCGAGACAAACCAAAGAGATTTGTGAAAGCCTTCTTCAAATCAGTTGAATTTGATAACAGCATTCTACATCTGTTGGATAGCAGTTACAAAAATTTCTATGATCAACTGAAGAGAGTTGGAAGAGAACCATATCCACCAGAGCCATTTGGAGAGCGTCTTACTTTTTATCCAATACTAGACAGTACAGTAATCAAGGTGGTACCTGATTTACAACCACCAAATTTTGTTGAACGCAAGTGTGAAGAGAAACTGAAGATGAAAGTTCAACCAGAACCAGTTTTGGATGACATGACTTCGATCGATTGCGTATAAAGGTAAATTGATTGATGAAGCATGTGAAGAGAAAAGAAGTGGAAGTTCTATCTGCATTTATCAAGATCCAGGAACAAGCCAAACTAAGGCTACAGTAGATGATCCACAGGGAGGCACTATCAGAAAGGGTCAGTATCGTTCTCTTCTGATTGGCAACTTAAAATGTTCTTATAGTATTTTACAGAACATTCTGCAAAATCGACCTCCGGGAGATCAACTCACGATTAAGCTATGCCTTGGCTTGGAAGCACATTTCAATGTATACTTGATTCCTATGATCTTGATATTCCCGATCAAGTCGTATATGTTCCTCCACCTCTCCTACAAATTATTGAACCACATGTCTCAAACGTGAAGTTTATACAACAACAGCTTGTTGTTGTGATGCAAGTTGTTGAGATGTAATCCTCGATCGCAAATGAATCATTGACTTTAAAGAAACAAGTTCGTAAACTTGATAAGGATATGAAGAAGATTAAGAAGATGCTGAAAAGTTGGTGAAACAGTTTGGGAAATAATTTTTTATTAATAACAAATAGGGGAGAAGGAAGAATGACAAGGAGAATCAAATTTGAAAGGAAAAGGTAAGAAATTTTGAAAGCGTGGTTATTTTGATTTATTCATACTTCAGATATTTGATACCTTTATATTTCTATTTCACAATATTTGTTATCATCAAAAGGGGAGAATGTTAAGTCAAACCAGACTTCACGATTAAATAATTTTGATGACAAACAAAGAGAAATATACAAATGAAAAGTAGATGGACGCATGAGAAGTAAAAAAAAATTGAAGGAGAAAATCAGCGAATTAAGAATCACCAAGCTTAAAAGCGATTTAAAGCTTTACAAGAGAAAAGTAGCCGATACAAAATATCGACGGAAGAAAGAAACATCATTGAGTTAGTTACGAGTCAAACTGAATAACCGCTTTTTCAAGATTCAAGAAGCGATATTGAAGAAACAATTGAAGAACCCGACTATAAATAAGAGTCTAGATTGAAGAAGATACAACTTTATGAAACCTTGAATATTCAACTTTTGATTTTCAGATTATCTAAGAGAAAATTGTGAACGATATTTCGAGTGAACAATGTTAAGAGCATTTCTATCAGAATAATCTCTTTACTATTCTTTCAATTAGAAGTGTTACAGATAGCCCAAGAGGCTAAGAGTAAAAGAATACTTGTCAGAAAGAGACCTCGAGAGGCTCAATGAAAGAATACTTGTAAACAGCCTCGTAAATAGTGAAATCTCATAAGGATATCCGAGGATCGGACGTAGCCCACGGTTTGGGGTGAACCAGATAAATTGCTGTGTTTTTTCTTTCTACTCATATTATTTATATCGTAGTTTTCAAAATTAACAAAGTTTTTTTTTCAAACTAGTTACGAATTGATTTACGATAAGTTTTTGAAAGAACAAGTAATTTCTAAAGGGATTAACGAAAAGTTTATCACAATTCAACCCCCCCTTCTTGTGTATCTTGATCATATTATTGTTCAATATATTAACGTGTGATTCACTTCACTTCTCCCTCTCCTCCTCTACTTCGGCTAGTCGAGCCGTTAAAGCTCTCATCTCCCCCTCCTGGGCCTTCTTCTCCTCTTTAAGGGACGCGTTTTTAGCCTGAAGGAGGTCTCTCCCCTCCTTCACCTCTGACAGCTCGCCTTTCAAACCCTTCATCTGATCATGGAGATCCTAGTGTTGGACCCCGAACCTTGAGTGACAATTTGACTATGATCAAGTGGATGAGTTGATTGAAATTAAGTTGAAGATCATGAAATAAAGAGAGAAAGTATGAAATATGAAAAATTGTGAAATAGTTGACCTTTTTGGCATTTGAGAGTTGACTTTTGTTTGAGGCAAAATTTGATAAAATGATCTACATGAAACTTGTAGATTATGTTAAGAGATTTTTGTGGACATAAAGTTTGTAATTTTTCGATATCGGGAGTGAAAGTTATGATCAGTCAAAGTTTATGTTTGATCGGGGTTGACTTTTATTATGGTTGAAACTTTGACTGAGAAATTAACCTAGTTAGAGGTTAATTGAGCTTTGATGTTCTTCATAAGAATTGAAGGATTTGTTTTGATCTTTAATTCGATATAAAGTATGCAATTTTTCGATCTCGGAAAATTAAGTTATGATTTTTACAAGCGTGTATCGAGAATAGTATCTTTGACCGGAAAATGGACTCCCGTAGGAGTTGAATTGAGTTTTATGTTTTTCTTGGAAGATTTAGAGCTTCTCTCAAGCTTTCTATAGAGACTAAGTTTGTCAAAATCGGAGTTCGGGATTAAAAGTTATGAATTTTGGGAGTTTAGAGGAAAAAAAAAAAAAGTTTTAGCGCCCTCGCTAGGCGACGGCTACGCTCTAGCGAGGCGGGCGCTCAGATGCTCTCCTCATGAGGCGCGCCGCCTCTAGCGAGGCGGCGCCCAGATCACGCGTCACAGGGCGACGCCGCCTCTAGCGAGGCGACGCCACGCCGCCCTCGCCAGGGCGACGCCGCCTCTAGCGAAGGGCTGCCTCGCCTCGCATGCGGCGTCTCGCCCTCGCGAGCGCGCCTCGCCTCAGTTAGGCGCCTCCGGCTGCTTGCTTCTTAAATTTTGATTTCTTTGTTTTAATCCCACCTTTGCTCACTATTTTGCCTATATCTTTCCGTCCGACATCCGATTGAGTTGATTCTTTTTTGCGTTGGATTCCTAAGACATTGAATTTCATTTTATAAGAAATTTAGAACTTTTGAGATTAAATTAATGGTGATTAATTTAATCAAAGTGAGTCGGAAATTTTCCAGCATGATTCAGTGTTTTAGAAATTCGGGATCTGTAGAGATCCGATTGAAGCGATTCTTGAGGGAAATAAAGATAAGACAAGGGGCTACAAATCATATGAAGACATGAAATGTCAATTTTGCCCTTAGGACTTTTAATTTTGAATTTAAGTTCGGATTAGGGTTTAATTTTGGATTGTGAACACCTGTGAGTAATTTGAGTATAACTTTTGATCTGGGAATCGAAATGAGACGATTCTTGTTTTGAATTAAACTAGAGACATAAGGCTACAATTGTTATGAAGACATCGAGTTTCAATTCTGGGATTAAGAATGTGAAATTTTGGACGGAAATAATCGTATATGAAAAATGTGTTAGAATATGGATATTTCCGCACTGTTTCGCACATAACTTTTGATGTGGTGCTCGGAATTGAGCGCGGTCAGTGGCGTTGGATTCGTATGAGTGAGAGGAACATTTATCGAGAAGGAAGTTTGGACAAATTCCTTCAGATCAATAGTGCGAATCAAACCGCAAGTAAGTGTAATTTTAAGTTTTGAATGGAGGGCAAAATGGTCATTTGACCATCAATTAATGAAACACACTTGAGGAGTGTCGTTTTGGCTTATTTAAAAGCCACGAATGGGCTGGAGAAGTCTGGAATTACAGAAGAAGAGAAAGAAAATAAGAAGAAAGAAGAAGAATGGAGAAGAGTTCGTATGGAGAAAGAAGAGGGAGAAGTTTAATTTTTATTTTTTCTACTCAATTCTTCAAGCTTTTGGGATTTTTCCAAGAAGGAAAAGAGTGGAGAATGAAGAGAGCTTCTTCATGAGCCAAAAAAATTCGAATTTGGAAGAGAAAGAGGTTTTGGTATTTTGGAAAGAAGGAAAGAAGCAAGGATCAATTGGAGCTTGAAATCAAGTTTCCGGCAATAATTCGAGGTGGGTAGCATATTTATATTTTGATTTGTGAGCATTATGCAATTTTTGAAAAATTAAAGAAAGCAATTTTCAAAAATTGAAGAAAGCAAAATTTTGGATTTTTGATACATTATTGTTTTAGTAAGTGTTTGAAAAGAAAGGTTGGTTAATGTTTGAAATTGTGATTTCCAAAGGATTTCGGAAAAATTATTACAAGCTGAATTATGTTTGAAAAGAAAAATAGAAATTTCTGAAAGTTCATTTTGTTATGTATGCATTGCTAAATTATGTAAAGTGCTGAAGTTATTGATTGATTGATTGAGTGATTTAATAGTATGCATTATGTGAATGTGTGGAAAATCAAGAATTTGAAAAGTGCCTTCGGGCATTCTGAAATTTCGTATTCGATTATTTCGCTTCGCTATATTCGATTGAATCTGTTCGTTTAATTCGATTAGTTCTTGCTTCCGCTTGCATTTGCTTCCGCTTCGCTACTTTCGGATTTGTTCGCTTCCGCATTTTGTTTTCGATCCGATATGTCCGCTCCTTCGCTTCCGCTTTGTTTCGCTTTTCCGATCAGATAAGTAGTCGGGTTCTTAACGGATCCAACATTTATGGTATCAGAGCTGCTTATGTATTTTGTCGTTGGGTCTCGAAAGTGGGATCCAACATTTATGGTATCAGAGCATAGAGTGAAAGTATTAAGTTTATTCGGTTGGGATCCGGTTCCCGGATCGGGTCCCAACACCTAGACTTCCTGGTCCAGAGTCTCCAAACGCTGCAGCACGACAAAGGACATCGTCGCAGCCTGCATACCAAGACGAACGAGCTGAGAACCCAACTCCAGGTTGCCTTTCTTCTCCATGAACCGCTCGTCCGCCGGGGGAGTAACCCGCTCGGCAAGGTAGCGGGACACCTCGAGGTCCCCGATCGATACGTCCTTGCCCAACTTGATGGCAGGCTCCCACTGCCCAAGGCTCACGGCCTGCGCCTTCTCCTTGCCTTTCTTCTGTTTACCTGCTCCGGCTTGACTGGCCGGGCGGGATGGAAGGTCACCCAGCCAAACCAACCTCTTCCTCTTAAGAGGAGGACTCGCGTCCTCCTCCTCCTCCTCTACCACTGGTACAATCGACAATGGCTCCGACGCAATAGGAAGGTCCCCGGCAGGGGGAGCACCCGTCGGCACAACCGAGGAGACCAACCTCGCAGACAAAGCGGCGCCTTCACCGGTCTCCGCCTCACTCCCCTTCTTTCGAGAGGCCTGCTTCCTTGACGTAGAAGCTGGGGCGGGCATCCTCACCATGGCTGCACAATGATAAATTGAGTTAGAGAACAAAACTAATGCACAAAAGTTCAACAATTAATACAATCACGAGGAGTCAACCGGACGGGGCGGTTTCCTCCTTTATCCCGCTAATACGAGGAGAGGGGTCGACGAGGAAAGAATCGGCCGAGGCCCCCCTGGGGTATCCCTAAATGAGCCGAGCAAAATCGTATCTGCTTGAGCTCCTTGATACGACGGACCACCTCCCACTCCTCCCTGCTAAGGGACAAGGTCGACAAATCATTCCATTGCTCGGCCAGAGGATACCTCCATGGTCGGCACTCAGGGGAAGATCCTGGGGGCTTCACAAAGAAATACTTGGTCCGCTAGGAAGAAATTTTCGAGGGCGTCCTGGCCGGGCGATACCGAGCATCTCTATATTGCAGAAAGGGGATTCCAGCCCTGGAGCTCGGACTATGGCTCATCCTCAGGAAATGGCGCAGAGTGCCGACAAGAGTGGATGGTCGAATCGATGGCACAAAGAATGCCAACCCGTTTATAAACCTCCAACTGTTCGGAAGAATTTGGCTCGGCAATAACCCGAACATGGCGCACACCTCGTCAATAATCGAGGCGTACGGGAGCCTCATGCCGCTCACTGTGAAAAAGCTCCCGGAGACGGTGAAGTATCCACTGAAGTTGCTGTGGATCCGCTCATTTCTAAAGGCCAGTCGGGGCCCCCAAGACGTAGGAATATTATACTTAAGAGTCAATTTGTTCAACTCCGCCACGGTCATCGACGATGCAGTCTTTGGCGGCAACTCCACAACTAAACCATCTTTTCTCTCTCTCATCGACATCTCCTCCGCACCTTCGACCATACTCCCAGAACTACCCATCGACATGTTCACCAAGAAAAAGACTTTTGGAAAAGAAGAATGAAGAAAAAGGACGTACCTAATCAGGGGTTCGAAACAGGGAAATCGGACGGCGAAGTGAAAGGAAATTTCTGGGAACCGCGAACGACAAAGAACAAGCGAAGACAAAGTGTAAGCTGGAGAACGAAAGCAAAAGGTAAAAACCGCCACAACTCGTCAACTATGAGTATTTATAGAGGGTCGGCAGAAGGAACACTCGAAAGTGACCCAATCGGACTACGACATGTGGAGAAAATCTGAGCTATGCACAGACACGCGGCATGATCTAAGCCACAAGAATTAGGGTTGTTCGAAATCCGGAAAGGAGCGGTAGTTGAAAGGACGTACGGGAAAACTGCACAACGGTTACAAGGACGATACGTTTCAGATTCTGAACAGTTGTCAGAGAGCACGCGCCGTCAAATAATAAATATTTCAAGTCTAAGCGTCTGCCAATGATGGCTATCCGACCTACCATAGCGCAAACTGTCACGCAGTAAGTGCCGAGACCGATCAGACGGGGGCCCTCAGTAAATCGACCCCAATACGAGCAGTCAGACACGACTAGTCGGCACCCGACCGATCAAAACTGCCCGAGCAACCCCATGACTGGGCTATAAGGCCAATACCTGACCGATCGACCACCTTACGAGCAGCCTTGCTTATGAGCTATGAGGAAACCGACGAACGCCAACGTCCAACATACTCCTTCGACCCTGCTCTTCGCTCAGACTCGAGGAGTAGGAGGGCTTATGGTTGGGTCGGCTATATTGGATCCGAGCCCAATCCCACAGGCCGATCGATCGATCTCACATCCACCAATTAATTCGGTCCTGACCAACACATCCATGGCCCAACAGTAGAAGAATATCTCCCATGCAGATACGTAAAGACCTAAACCTAGCTGAAAAACCATATAAAAGGTATTATTCTCATAACAGAGGTACGCACAATCATAAACCTAGCTTTCTCTGTGTTTATCAACCTCACCTTCACTAGAAAACTGACTTAAGCATCGGAGGGGCTAATCGGGACACAACCCCCGTCAAGCCTTCTTTGTTTGGCAGGTATCTTCATACTGAATTCACCACAGAAGACAGTCAATCACATGGAGCACAACGACAACGTTACATCCTGCCAGAATCCGGTAGAACCACTCTTGTTATTTTTCATGTACAAAACTGAAAATGAAAGAGTTAATCTCTAACACTCTTTTATTCGCTTTCTTTCAACGTACTAAAACAACAAGTATCAATATTTCACTCTACTCTTTGTTAAAAAATGAAAAACTAATCACATCCACTCTTCACTGATGTTAAATGTTTTAACGTCATTGGTTTTGAAATTTGAAACAACCAACGTGACGCTTCCTTTCATTTTGTTTTTAGTTAAATATACAACCAAAACAAGAACTACCAATGCTTAACATCTGATGCCTTTTACTTTGTCTTTTAAAAATAAATAATTATTATTTTTTATAAAATGAAATAAATTAAAACTATTTTATTTTATTTATTTATTTTGTAAAAAATAATTTTCAATATTAATTATATTTTATGTGTTAAAAATATAATAATATTTCAAATAGATTATTTAATAAATTATCTCATAATAAATTAAATAATCATAATCAAAAAATTTTGCACTCGTAAGTGTGTGACCACATAAATTCATCACTATGTCGGTAGTAATTAATCTAATTAATTACTAATCAAAGTTGACATCTAACAACACTCCTCAACGACCGGATAGTGTGAAGTAACAACCTTACAAAGATTGAACTTGGTTAAGGATAATGTATTATTACTTTCTATTATTACAACTCTGGATTATCCAAAGATATGGTTTAACTATCAAAGCCTATTAGATAACCAACTATACTATATGTCGATCATTAATGATTGGTTAATGAATTAGAAAATTTCTTTTCCTCTCTCATTCAAACGCCCTAGCCAAGGTCTTGAAACAACCATTAAAATCAATGATAACATAGAGCTCAAAATTATTACCTAGAGTCGATGGATTCTATTTTGACTCACCATTAATCAGATAGGTATTTAATTATATCCAATGATCATTCAACTAACATTTTTACACACTAGGTGTCTGACATCAAAAGATAATAAGTGACCTATTGATTACTATGATGATCTCAGGTCAAAAGAAAAATATATATTTAAATCTTTATGAAAATATCTCACTTGATAATTCATAGGTAATATTAACTATTAGAAATTCTTAGTTTGGTCAGCTCAATTATCATATCTCCATATGCATCATCTATATATATAACTTAGTAAATGAGATCTACTAATATCCATCTAATAGATACTATTACATATATATTGATCTAACCGAATCATTAAAGTTTTATTTGATGATCCTATAATCAAGAACACTTTTAGATTAAACCCAAAGACTTGACTCTCATTATCATAATCTTCATTATGATGGCAAGTATATAACTTTAATCAAGGACTTATCTGTAGGAAAATCCCGGGAGGTACATCACATATACCGGCAGCGAAAACAAAATTTTTGTTCCCGGACCTTCCCAACCAGTGATCCGTGTATCCGTATGAAGACATCAACCTAAATAGCCAATAGAGACTATCTCTAAAGGTGATCCACGCAGATCGAAACCTAACCGAGTCAAACCCTTTGACCCGGGAATAGCTAGAACAGATTAAGAGCTGCTAGACCCTACCTACGTCTCCGAGAGTCAAGGAAACGTTGAGACTTGCTTGAAGAAGAGAAAATCGATGGTGCTGATGAAGAAGAAGAAGATGAAATCACTTTCCAAGCTTTTCCTTAACACTTAAGAAAAACCTTTGTCTTCCTCTCCTTTCAAAACCGTCGACCATCTACAAGCCATTAGCCTCCTTATGTTTATTTTAACCTTTAAAATCATTCCATAAGAAGTTGCCAAGTGGTGGCTTTATTACCTTTCATTTAATTAAACATTAAACTAATGACTTTCAAAAGTCAAAAGGTAATCCTCCTCCCATTCCAACGCACATGTCCTTATATTTATATATATTAATTAATTATTTAATTAATTAACATATATATATAATTACTAAGAGGTCCAACAAACTGGGTCGGTCCTACCGCCTATCGGGCCCCGATCTTTAAACAATTCAAAACCTTTCTTAGCAATATTGATGTCGCGATCTCATCGACATATCTCAATCCATTGGGATCCATTTAATCCTAATGCTTCCATAATTGGAACTCGTCCAATTACTATTTTACGATTCTCTCAAACACTCTTAAGCGTGTGACCCTTTAGGCTTCCTAAGATGTTGGCCACTCAGATTAACAATTAATCTGAGCAAGTCATGAGCGGTATCTAGCAACACATCATGACCCACAATTGACCGGAAAGTAATCGGTTTGATGTATTCATCACGAACCAAATCACGAACCCTTCCATAGACAATTACCGTGCAATTCGTCCTTTCACCATCCTATACCCCACTTGGTTATGAGTATGGTCAAAGTGTCAACTCTCACTAGATCGAGTCTAGCCCAGTGATAACAGATCTCGCCCTAGGACTCATTACTCTATATGTCCATGAAGACACTCTCCATGACATATTCACTCGCCGAGATTTCGAGTAATGATCCTGACAAGAGGCCATGGGTATCTCCTCTGCTAATCCAGAAGTGGTGAATCCTTTATTGGCTACTCAATTATCTTTGAATACCTCAAGCTGTACCCAAGCACCACCCTATGAGTTACCTCTGGAAGGCAACAAGGAATGGAGTCAAAGCACGGATCAAGATTCAAGATATCCTCGAGTACCTCAAGTCTAAGGATACTCGCACCATTGCTATGATGAGATTATCACCGACACTAGATAAGATATCCATGTGATGATCTCGTGGCGGGTCATCCAATGAACCTACTACCGCTAGTAAGCATCCACATGTCAATTCTAAATATCTCATATTTACGCTTCGAGATCCACCGCTGATCCAATCAAGGAATATGACATGTGTTAGTCTATCCGGATTAATGATGTCCACTCATTAATCCTATGACTAGGAGAATTTAGATACTTGACATAATTGCACATGATAGGAATCTCGTGAGTATGATCACATCATAATTTCTTCATGCTATGTCATATATCATGGACTTCATTAATCTGATTAAAGATCCAATCAATTCATAAACAATGTTCATGAACATCAAATTAATGAATAATGCCTTTTCTTTATTTATTCATGAAATCTGCACACGACTTTGAATAAAACGCGCTAAAGGGGATTGCCTTTAGGGCACAAATAAACAATGATCTGCCCTGAATAAGTCGACTTATGCAATGTACAAGTCGACTTATCGGTACTTTTCAAGAACAAGTCGACTTATCAGTAGTACAAGTCGACTTGTACTTACAAATCTCCCACTTGACCTAAAACCAATCGCCTTGGTATCTAATACCATAAGCGAGTCCATGAGAATCACAATTCTCCTGTGACAATGGCTTTGTCAATGGAACAACAACACTTTGCTCTGTGGGAATTCTCTCTATCAGGATATCATCTCGACTAATGATCTCCCGAATCGGCGAAGTATGAGTTCGGATCGTCGATGAGACCTTGGTTCCTTTGCCTACGCACTAGCCCCATTGTATCACAATACAATCCTATGGGCCCACCACAGCTAGGGACCAGATCAAGTTCAGGAATGAACTTCGATCTAAACCGCTTCCTTTAAGATCTTATGCGCGCTTACTCTGCCTCGGTTGTTGAATCGCCATCCTCTCTTGTTTGGAATTCTTTCCAACTGACCTCCACGCTATTCAGTGTGAATGTATATAACCTGATCATGATTCAGAATCATCCTTATCAGATTAGATACTGGCATCTGAATGCCCGCTCATGTGGAGATTTCCATCTCCATGGATCAAGAAAACATCCTTAGTGCTTCACAAGTACTTGAGGATATTCTTGACAGTCACCCAGTGACCCTCACTAGGAACTGATTGGTATCTGCTCGTAACATTTAGAGCATACGATACATCGGGCCTCGTACATAGCATCGTTTCATGCTAAACCTCTTTAGCATCTCATCTATGTACGATGCTTGTGAAAGACCAAGCAACCTTTTGATTTATCTCTATAAATCTATATCCCAAGGATATAAGTTGCTTTACCAAGGTCTTTCATCGCAAATGGAGTGGACAACCAAATTTTAACTGATTGCAGCATAGAGACATCGTTTCTGAGTAACAGTATGTCATCTACATACAACACAAGGAATACAATTGCAGTCCCATTAACCTTCTTATACACACAATGATCATCCGAATTTTGTGAGAAATCAAACTCTTTGATTGACTCATCTGAACGGATAATCCAACTCCTGGATGCTTGCTTCAATCCAAACATGGATTTCTGAAGCTTGCATACGTTTCGCCATCGATGGAAGTGAAGCCTTCAGGTTGTGTCATAGACATCCTCGGGTAGATTTCCTCTCAGGAAAGCTGTCCTCACATCCATTTGCCATATCTCATAATCATAATGAGTTGCAATGGCTAGGAGTATCCGAATGGATTTAAGCATTGCTACGGGGCTGAAGGTTTCGTCATAGTCAACTCTTTATGCGTGATTTATATCCTTCGCCATTAGCCTCGCTTCATAGGTAATCGATTACCATCCATGTTGGTTTTCTTCTTGAAAACCCTTTGCACCCTCGTGGGTTTTATCCTTCGTGTAACAACCAAAGTCCATACTTGGTTTATGTACATGGAATCCATTCGGCTTTCATGGCACAAAGCCATTTTTCAGACTCTGAACTTTTCAGAACCTCTTCATAGGTAGTAGGCTCATCATCTCATATGAGCAATACGTCATTCTGTTCACTTACGAGAAATTCATATCTCTCGGGAACAATGCGTATCCTACTTAACCTACGAAATTCGTGTGTAGTAGAAGGTTGAACTGTTACCTCATCTATATGAGTGACAGTTTCAAGTTCAGGCAGTTGATCTGTGTTTGTTCGAGCATTTTAAACTTCTCCAAGTTCAACTTTGCTCCCACTGTCCTCTTGTAAAAGAAACTCTTTCTTTAAGAAAACAGCATGCTTGGAAACAAACAACTTTTGTTCCTCAGCAAGGTAGAATTGATATTCCACGAACAAACACTCGTCAGCTTTTGCATCAAGCTAATCTGACTGTGTCCGCTTCACGTAAGCAGGACAACCCCATACTTTCAGATGAGAAAGATAGGATTTTCTGTTAGTCCATATCTCAATATAGAGTAACCACAACTGTTTTTGATGGAACTATGTTTAGCAAGTAAACAGCTGTCTCAAGCGCATATTCCCAAAACTGTGCAAAACCTATCATCAATCGCACCATGTCTAACAAGGTTCGATTTCTCCTTTCAGTCACACCATTGTGCTGCGGCGTGTAAGGTGGAGTGTACTGAGATAAAATCTCATGATCTCTGAGATAATCCAAAACTGTTGGTGTAAGTATTTTCCACTACGATCAGATCGTAATGTATTCATACTTTTACCAAGTTAGTTTTCTACTTCATTTCTGAATTATTTGAACTATTCAAATACTTCAGAATTGTATCTTATCGATACATGTACCCATATCGTGAATAATCACCGATAAAAGTAATGAAGTAAAACAACCACTTCGCATGGATGGACATCGGACCACATACATCCGAATGTATTAGGTCTAATATTCCATTCACTCGTTCACCCTTTCCTTTAAAGGATAACTTAGTCATCTTGCCTAATAAACAAGATTCGCATGTGTCATATGATTCATAATCAAATGACCCTAAATATCCACTCTTATGGAGCTTAGCAATGCGTATCTCATTTATATGGCCAAGGCGACAATGCCATAAGTACGTTGATTTTAAATTATCTCGATTATGTCTTTTCGCGTCATTGACATTCATAATTGGATATGATATATCTCATATGTCAATTCCATTGCATAATGTACCAGTACCATAGAGCTTTCCGTTGCAACTAATATAGCAACCATTGCTACTAAAAGTCAAATAGAAATCAGCTCTAATTAAACATAAAACTTACAATATGTTCTTTGTTTAAAACGGGTACAAAATGACAATCATCCAATTTGAATACAAGCCCAGTAGGGAGTAACAAGACATAAGTGCATACGGCTAATGTAGCAACTTTTGCTTCATTACCTGCACGAAGGTCTAGTACTCCTTTATGAGCTTTCTCTCGTCCCCGAGGCCTCGTGATATCATTTCATATGTATGAGCCACATCCGTATCAAATACCGATATGTTTGGATCAGAATAGTATTAACCTCAATGACAAACATATTTGAAGAAGTAGAGGCATCGATGCCTTCTTCCGCTTCAGAACTCCAGATAGATTTTACAGTTTATTCTAGTGGCTAGACTTGCCACAATGAAAGCAAAACCTTTGGGGCGTAATACTTTGGTTTTCTTCTTGTTGGCACTTCCTTTGGTTTCTTGGCCTTTTCTTCTTTGAACCGAAGAAGAAGCATCCACCATTAGACTTGCTATCTCTCTTGATAGCTCGTCAATGTCATGAAGCAGATTGATCACCAGAATTGTTGTGGATATTTGGTTTATCCGATAGTTTAACACAAACCGTGAATAACCATCGACATCCAACCGAAATTAAGTCTCTACTTAATTCATAATCCATTACAAATCCTAAGACGGCCAATCTCTCAATATAACCATTCATCTTCGTGGTATACTTGCATAGCGAGCTTGTCCTCGAGCCATCTTTGTGATGAAGAGAAGCCTTGAGGTCTTGAACCTTTCAGACCGAGCTTACTCATCAAACAGCTCCCTAAGATGAAATATTATAGTGTGAGCATCCATAGACTCGTGCTGCTTCTGCAGCTCTAGTGACATCGAGGCAAGCAGCCATGTCACTGTCCTTCAGATGCTTACGATATGCTTTCTGATCCTTATCAGAAGCATCGACAGCAGGTGCATCTGGAAGTGGAACATCTAGGACGTATCCCATTTCCTCAGATCTGAGAACAATTCTCAGATTCCTTAGCCAATCAAGAAAATTTGGTCCAGAATAGAGAGCGAAAATTCACACTGAAAGAGTTCTTCAATCAACCTAAACGCGATAGAGAGAAGGAATAATAGGATAGATATGCCTGCATGATCATAAGGACTTGCATGATATGCATATGGCTCCCACTAGTTTCCTAGAATCCATAACCCTCTTTACGAATCCAAAGAAACAATGTGACATAATGTCCTAGTGGGTCGATATCCGACATTGCTAAGAGTGACCTTGAGTTTGCCCAACAAGCCACAACTTAGGTCAATCGGTAGGTATCGGTCATACCAATTGCATCATCGATAACCGACATTAAGAATGACCTTGAGGTTAGCTCAACAAGCCACCTTATGTCTCGGGAGGTATAAGATATACCAATTACATCTTAGACACAACTATCGATCGCTGCTATCAACTTGTTGATGTGTGCACTTCATCAGTATCAACTCTTTGATGCGCATACATCTAATGTATGCTACCCAACTTCCGCCTCTGTCCACGCTGACCTTGAGGTTAGCTCAACAAATCAACGCTTCTAGGAAAACCGACCCATTAATCCGAAAATCTTATTTTCATGGTTTGAACATATTCGTATAGAGTGAGCTTGAGGTTAGCTCAACAACTCAACCCTATAAGAACTCTGGTTCTTACCATATTAATGGAAGGCGTTAGTTTTCATATACCGAGGAGGGATTTCGAGTCTCTTCTTCTCCAAGCTTAAGGATTATAGTCACCAAGACTATAAGGAATGATTTAGGTTTCATCAATCGTATTGAATCAATCCTTATAATCATCCATCATCCAACTCGAGATGCCACAAGTCGACTTTCATCAAATGCAAGTCGACTTATGCTTCTGCCACACAAGTCCACTTGTATGACACAAGTCGACTTATTTCACCTGCCGTGAACAAGTCGACTTATAAGGTACTACAAGTCGACTTATATCGAGATCCCTAACAAGTCGACTTATTATATAGACAAGTCGACTTATCCTAAAAACAACAACAAGTCGAATTTATTTCACATACAAGTCGACTTATTCAGGAATTTTGCTAAAATCTCTAATCGGCTAATTCCTCAATCAATGCAATTCCAATTCACAACACCTACATACCTAAGGTAATATCTGATAAATTTGATGTATCAATGAACAATTCATCAACCATGAAAGCCTTAAATAGTCAAACTATATGAAAACTTGAAATGAGTCCAACTCATTAATTTCCAAACAATTTAGGAACACCCAAATTATCATCCTAAGCATCTCTAGCTAGCATATACATTATCAAATTTACTTCAGCACATGCCATAAAAAATATGACGGTCAAAACAAACAAGATAATGCAATATACTAACGAGACGCTAATGTGACCAATTCGGCATTCAAAAATTCTTGGAAAAGCAAATTCAAGCAATTCATTTTGGCAATCATACTACATCAAGATAACACATTTTTAATCACATTAAAAATGGTGCAAGGCATTGGAACTGAAAAAGCACACTCAATCAAGCCAAGCAAAACAGTCCCAACAATTTTCACCAAAACTGTCCAGTCCTTTACATTGCTCGAAATGATCAATGAAAAAATTTCAATAAATCATGAGAAAATTATATAGGTTACTAAATGTTCATAAAATGCTACATGAATTTTTTTCAGGATTTTAGGCCATCAAAAACTCAGTCAACCTAAATAACAAAACCGATTCAAAATCTGTGTTCATCAGCACAGCAATTCCCAACAGCATAGAATAAATTCGTGAATAAATATCCAATCACCTTGAAATCCAATTTCCATGCTCACAGATATTCAAAAACATCTTAGAGACATGTAGGTGAAGGAAAATCCAGAAAAAGATATTTCTAGAATTTATTCTCGATTTTATACTACTTCCTGTTCCAGAATCGTTTCACAAAACAGCATCTGTAACCTTAGGGAATTAATTAGAAAAACTATATCAAATCAAATCGATAAATTCTGAAAATTCATAGACATATTCTCTAACATGTTATGAACAATCCTGGGTAGAAAATTTTCAAAAATCCTATCTCTATAGCAATTCGAAATATGAGCAGTACACATGCATCAACATCAACAGCACTTAGGGTTTCTGATCTAGCTTAGGTTTTAGCTTCATACGGGATACCGACGCCTCGATACCACTGTAGGAAAATCCCGGAGGTACATCACATGTACCGCAGCGGAAAACAAAACTTTTTGTTCCTGGACCTTCCCAACCCAGGATCCAGGTATCCGTATGAAGACATCAACCTAAATAGCCAATAGAGACTATCTCTAAAGGTGATCCACGCAGAGATCAGAAAACCTAACCGAGTCAAACCCCTTTGACCCGGGAATAGCTAGAACAGATTAAGAGCTGCTAGACCCAACCTCTGTCCTGGAGAGCTGAAGGAAACGTTGGAGACTTGCTTGGAAGAAGAGAAAATCGATGGTGCTTGATGAAGAAGAAGAAGATGAAATCACTTTCCAAGCTTTTCCTTAACACTTAAGAAAAACCTTTTGTCTTCCTCTCCTTTCAAAACCGTCGACCATCTACAAGCCATTAGCCTCCTTATGTTTATTTTAACCTTTAAAACCATTCCATAAGAAGTTGCCAAGTGGTGGCTTTATTACCTTTCATTTAATTAAACATTAAACTAATGACTTTGAAAAGTCAAAAGGTAATCCTCCTCCCATTCCAACGCACATGTCCTTATATTTATATATATTAATTAATTATTTAATTAATTAACATATATATATAATTACTAAGAGGTCCAACAAACTGGGGTCGGTCCTACTGCCTATCGGGCCCCGTCTTTGAAACAATTCAAAACCTTTCTTAGCAATATTGATGTCGCGATCTCATCGGACATATCTCAATCCATTGGGATCCATTTAATCCTAATGCTCTCCATAATTGGAACTCATCCAATTACTATTTTACAGATTCTCTCAAACACTCTTAAGCGTGTGACCCTTTAGCTTCCTTATGTTGGCCACTCAGTTAACAATTAATCTGAGCAAGTCATGAGCGGTATCTAGCAACACATCATGACCCCAATTGACCGGAAAGTAATCGGTTTGATGTATTCATCACTTAATCTAATCACGAACCCTTCCATGTACAATTACCGTGCAATTCATCCTTTCACCATCCTATACCCCACTTGGTTATGAGTATGGTCAAAGTGTCAACTCTCACTAGACTGAGTCTAGCCCAAGTGATAACAGATCTCGTCCTAGGACTCATTACTCTATATGTCCATGAAGACACTCTCCATGACATATTCACTCGCCGAGATTTCGAGTAATGATCCCGACAAGAGGCCACGGGTATCTCCTCTGCTAATCCAGAAGTGGTGAATCCTTTATTGGCTACTCAATTATCTTCAAATACCTCAAGTTGTACCCAAGCACCACCCTATGAGTTACCTCTGGAAGGCAACAAGGAATGGAGTCAAAGCACGAGATCAAGATTCAAGATATCCTCGAGTACCTCAAGTCTAAGGATACTCGCACCATTGCTATGATGAGATTATCACGACACTAGATAAGATATCCATGTGATGATCTCATGGCGGTCATCCAATGAACCTACTATCATAGTAAGCATCCACATGTCAATTCTAAATATCTCATATTTACAGCTTCGAGATCCACCGCTGATCCAATCAAGGAATATGACATGTGCTAGTCTATCCGGATTAATGATGTCCAGTCTCATTAATCCTATGACTAGGAGAATTTAGATCTTGACATAATTGCACATGATAGGAATCTCAGGAGTATGATCACATCATAATTTCCTTCATGCTATGTCATATATCATGGACTTCATTAATCTGATTAAAGATCCAATCAATTCATAAACAATGTTGAACATCAAATTAATGAATAATGCCTTTTCTTTATTTATTCATGAAATCTGCACACGACTTTGAATAAAACGCGCTAAAGGGGATTGCCTTTAGGGCACAAATAAACAGTACCGTCCTTGAATAAGTCGACTTATGCAATGTACAAGTCGACTTATCGGTACTTTTCAAGAACAAGTCGACTTATCAGTAGTACAAGTCGACTTGTACTTACATTATCATATTAGAATAAAAATAATAAATGTAATATGATAATAAAATCATCTTCCATGTTATTAATCAAAATTAATAATTACAAAACTAGGGTGTTCAATCTAGATTGGGTCATATTGTCTCCTTATGCATATTTTCTATTTATAGAAATAGATATAAGAGTTTTATTTTTATTGACATTAAATCTCCTTATTATAATTAAATTCAAACTCTAATTATAATTAAAAATTATTTTTAAAAAATTAAATATCTTATATTTGGTCTATGAAATTTCTTAAATTTCACAATTAAATCTAACTTAATTTAAATTATTCTCTTTTAACTACTCTTTATGTGTGACCTATTAAGTTCCTATTATGAAGACAATGATTATAAATCATAATTCTAATTCACAATTAAAATTAGATAAATTAAAACTTTTTTAATTTATCTAAAATTTTCAATTAAATTTTAATGAAATGTTAGGATTTACATCTAATATCATGTCGATAACTCAAATATTAAGAATGCCAAAGTAATTTGACTCAACCTATTCCATGAATGATTATAATGTATACTTTAATTAGTTAGCTACCCAATATTCCAATTGGATATAAAGTATAAATACAATGTCTATTCTTTTAAATTCGCTTATGTTCGTTATTGTTAATTAGTAATTAGATTATAATTGATATTTGAAAAGTACCTTTTCAAATGTCAATTCACTCAAGCTAGAAAATTTCTTAAATTATTACTAATAAAAACAGTGAAACATTTTTAAATTACTTTAAAATGACAAATCCTTGTTTAACTTATTCAACGATCTCCAAATGGTACCTTTTCAAATGTCAATTCATTCAAGCTAGAGAATTTCTTAAATTATTACCAATAAAAATAGTGGAACATTTTTTTATTACTTTAGTGACAAATCTTTCATTAACTTACTCAACTATCTCTATATAGTTCATATTATATCTCAATATCAATGAGTGAGCTACTTTAAATAGAATAGGTCCTAAACAATATTAAAACATAGTAAATCTCATATGAGATACTTTGGTAATCCTACGTTTAAGGATCAATTGTATAACCATCGTAATAAAGAAATTCATATACATATAAGTAATATTCTAATTGGGTGAGTCAAGTTAGTAAACTTATTCTCTAATAAGTATCCAAGCGTTTGTTTAAGTATTTTCATACTTTAATTTATGAAAATAATTTTTATTCATAAGTAAAAATATAACGTGTCCTAGTTTTATCGTGTCATCAATACCCGCCTTGATAAAACTACAACTATAAACAATTTATAAGTAATATACAAATGCAAATTAAAGAGCATTAAATATAATTAACAAAATATATAAAGATAGAAAATCATTATTAATGAAAATAATAATGTCATATATAAAATTGTAACCAATTGACTGGATGGAAGGGTGTAAACTTACATAACTAACTTGCATTTTGGATAAGAGGATCAAGATTAAAGGCTTAGAAACGTCTTTATGAAGAGAATTTAAATTTTTTTCTTTTTTAATTTGAAAGAAACTAATACTATAACAATTCAAATAGACAGAACACTACAAGAAATCATCCAATTGTCAACGAAAAATTGGCAACGGTGAAGAAACCATCACCAATTACCGAAGGTTATCAATATTCGTTGAAAAACTTGTCTGGAAATTTTCAACTACCGACAGTAACAATATCCATCACTGAAATTGGAAGAAAATGAGGTGAGAAATGTTGACACAAAATGTTTACACACCATTCGCAATCCTCTATTTCCAGTATAGCAGCGTCTGCTACACCAATGCAAACCAATGAAGTCATTGAGCTTCGGACTACAGTGCAGACATTGATGGAGCAGGTGGCTTAGCTAAGATAGGAGATGCAGCAGTTGAAGGGGAGGGATAGCAGCTCAGAGTACTTGCGATTCCCGAGACAATAGAATTGTTGTAATCGTTTGTTTTTAATTGCAAAGACTTATTATATACAATGTAATGCTTTTATTATCAATTAAGAAAATTTTAACTTTATATCTTCAATTAACTTTTTGTTTAAACAAATTAAATATATAAACAAATAAATTTATTATGCACAGATAATTCATAAATGTTGAAATTATGCATTTTTCATAAGATCATCAGATCAAATTTCATTTCGAGATTTTAAAAAAAATCTTACTTTTAATTACTGACGAAATACACAAGACCATCGCAAAAAACACTATCATTACCGGCGGAATACCATAAACCGTCGAGAAATTGTTTATGGTATTTACCGACCGTTTTTCTTGTTTCTTCCGTAATATTGAAACCTTTGCGATAATCTTAACGACAATTTACCGACGGTTAATCTGTTCGTTGATACATTTTACTGACGGAATAACACATATAATTTATGTCGTTAAATTTACATACGGTCGTATTAACAACGTCTTTGTCCGTCGTTTTATTCCATCGGTGATAATTATTTCCGATAGAATTCTCCCGTTTACCGGCATTTTTTTCGTCGGTAAATCGCAAATTAATATAGTGGAATATATGGAAATATTTGCTGACGGAACTAGTAAATACGTCGTTTACATTCCAGGTTCTTCTATAAGCCATTGTATAGCTTAGAAAGTACTAAATCGGGCTCCTTTCCATTCGTCAAGAGTTTCCGGGAAAATTATTTCTGCCCTGTTCTCTAGAAATTTTGGAGAACCTTCTTCAGGCTGCACGAATTTAACAGAAACATTAGGAGAAACCTCAACTTCTTAGAGCTCTAAAATATAAGCAGGAACAGAAGTTGGGAAGATGAGTGGTGTCACTCCAGGTGATAACTACTGGTAAAAGTTATTGGGTTAGCTATTAAATTAGGAGCAGGTAGCATTAGTCAATCATCTCTTTTTTTTATTTTGGTTTTAGATTATTATGTTTGGTTTTAGATTATTATGTTTGGTTTAAAGCTAGTTTTCAAATTAATGTTCCTCTGGCTGGAAACAGAAATGACAACCGAAACAAGGGTATTTTAACTGAAATGTGGGAGATTCGGTAGTTGAAACGATGGTTTCTATCTTTTTCTCATTTTTCTTTTTAAGGATTGATAGTTTGCAACCGTGCACTCTTTGATTATCTTTCAGTCTTAAATTTGATTCGGACTATAGACTTCACACAGATCAAACCATTGATTTGAAGCTTATATTAATTCAACCAGACTAAATTAAGTTAATTTGAATCAAATCAATATTTAGTTTAAATGTAGATTTTATATACGGCAGACATTATCCGGTACCAGTCGTCGTCTTCAAGCAATGATCTTGTTTGATTTGGTGTTTCTTAAAGAAACAAAATGTATTCGACAGTATTGACAAAATTGGGACCCGCTTCATCATCTCAGGAGGTTTTTCTAATTTGGAATCGTAATTTGGGCAGGTGGTGTCTGGATACTAAAAGTGAAAAGACTAATTATACCTTTTTTGTTGTTTTCTAAACTTTTTTATTTGAATTTATATTAATTCTTTGCAATTAAATAATTGAAGAAATTTATTTTGATAATATTGTACAATAATCAAAATTTCATATATTGATAATAAAATTAATCTTAAAACATGATTTTATCGATTCATTTGTAACTTTAAAGAAAAGTAAACTACATATAGTTTTTCTACAGAAGTAATATTACATAAATTTAAGTAAATTATGTTTTGAATTTATAATTTTATTTAAATTAAATAATTAAAATGTTAATTTTGCTGTAAATATAACTTCACCTTTATTTACTTTAGTGTCATTATTACTTACCAAAACACCGCATTTACAATAATATATACGTGAATTATAATTAAGTAAAAACAAATAAAAATATTTTTATATTTCATTAATTAATTATGTTGAGAGTTATCTCTTACTTTTCTTGTCACTTTGCATTTTTTGGTTTGGCAAGCAGATAAAGAGCTCATCGTCGTCTGACTCGACATAACCAAATAAAATTCAAGTCAAGGATAAGAACCAATAAGACCCATTTCACATGAAATGTCATGATTAACCTTCTCAAAATGTACTTAGAATTGGGGACAAACTTGAGTGACGACAACGAAGATAGTAAGACCCAAGCTTGAGAGGTGCGACAACGAGGGCGGGACCTAGATTTAACAGTCTGTTTGGTTAGCGTCTTCAATATGTAGAGACGGAATAAGACAAGACAGACGTGACGGAGACGACGTAATGAGCAATGTTAATTGAAGACAATGAGATGTTTGGTTGCGGTGGGCGAAAAATTGTCTTATCTTCATCCCGGGATGAAAATGTGTTTGGTTGCGATGAGCGAAACAAAAAAATGTTGTTTAATGACAAAAATACCCTGCAGATAATGTATTAAAAGATATAATTCATTGGCTATTTCATAATTGTGTCAATATTTATATGAAGTGTATTTGCAACTCTAATAACATTAATTATCTTATTAATTATAATTTTGTAATAACAATTATTATTGATACAATTAATATTAATTTTTATAATTGTTGTTATTATAATTCATTGATTATTTTATAATTGTATCAATATTTATTTGAAGTTTATTTGCAACTCTAATAATATTAATTATGTTATTATTATAATTTGTGTAAATTTAGTGGAGATGATATCAAGGGGCAATGATACGTATTAGGCATTCTTCATAATGCATCAAATAGGTAGCCGAATAAACTTCAGCCATAACTAACAAGCATAAGCAGATCGAATATCGCACCCAGACCAAAATTATTGTTATCTGAAGAATTTAACTAGCCTTTAAAAATATATAACTGAGTGAGTCATATCATTCTTGAGAGACATATTCTCCATTCTCAATACTCTAAGCTCTTCACTGAGAGGAGGAGTAACTGTATTCTCGTGAATTCGTGACCTAGATCTAAAGAGCAAGTGACCCTCCTTTGAATAGAAGGTTCGAGAGGGAGAAAAAAGAGAGTAAATAGAATTGGCTTTTTATTATTTCAAGTGTATAGTTGACTAAACGCTATATTTCATTATATACAACCGAACTAAGCTACTGTACATGACTGAACTAAAACACTCTACTCTGTACAAACTAAAACGACAACATTTCATTTAGTAAAACAACAAAAACTAACTACTAACTTAACATCCCCCCTCAAGTTGGAGGTTGGTGAATATCAACCAAACCCAACTTGGATAGAAGGGAAGTAAAAAGAGATGCAGTCAAAGCCTTTGTAAATAAGTCAACCAATTGATGTTGAGAGGAAACATGAGCAGGAGCGATAAAAACCAACTTGAATTGATTATGAACAACATGGCAATCAATATCAAGATACAACATCAACCAATTGATGTTGAGAGGAAACATGAGCAGGAGCGATGAAAACCAACTTGACTTGATTACGAACAACATGGCAATCAATATCAAGATGCTTGGTACGTTTATGTAACACCAGATTGGCAGTAATATGAAGTGCAACCTGATTATCACACTATAAAGGAATTTGACAAGAAAAGGAAATCTATAAATCTTTCAACAAATAGGAAATCCATAGCAACTCATAAACTATTAAAGCCATACTACGATACTCAGCTTCAGCTGAGGATCTAGAAACTGTAGCCTATTTCTTAGCCTTCCAAGAAACCAAAGAATTGCCCAAAAAAACATAAAAACTCGAAACAGAATGACGAGTAGTCAAACACGAACCCCAATCAACATCACAATAAGCAACAAGTGAACAAGAAGAAGAAGGAACAGGCACAAAAAAATCAAAGGAAGTAGGAAAAAAACAAACCCTTAGAAGGGCAACCTTTCAAATACCGCAACAGATGCATAGCAGCAGCCCAATGATCCTGACATGGGGTAGTCACAAATTGGCTTAATTGTTGAACTGCAAAAGTAATATCAGTTCTAGTAAATCCTAAATACAACAATCGACCAACCAACCTACGGTATTTCCCTACATCCTCCAAGAGAGAACCAGAAGCATCCAAGAACTTCAAGCCCTTAGGTAATGGGGTAAAAACAGGTTTAGCACCAGTCAAACCTGCATCAGATAACAAATCAAGCGCATACTTGTGTTGATTAATATATAAACCAGTGGAAGACCTAGCAATCTCCAATCCCAAAAAAATACTCGACAGGACGAAGATCCTTGACAAAAAAGGCATAAGCTAAAAAGTGTTTAACATCATCCAAAACATCCACAAAAGACCCATTCAACAAGACATCATCCACATGGATAAGCAAAGCCACAAAATGAATACCAGAAGACTTAATAAACAAATAGTGATCAGAAAACCATAAGAAAGTAAATGCTTAGTGATATTCACAATTCCACTGACGGGAGGCTTGCTTCAAACCATACAAAGATCGATTGAGCTTGCAAACCTGATTAGGACCAGCTGCAGTATACCCATCTAGAGGTAGCATATAAACTTCCTCATCAATATGCCCATGCAGAAAGATATTATTAATATCTAATTAATGTATAGGCCAAGAAAATTGAGCAGCTACAGACAACAATATACGGACAGTGATAGTTTTTGCAACAGGAAAAAAAATGTCAGTGAAATCAACACCCTCAACCTGGTGATAGCCTTTGGCCACTAACCTGGCCTTATATCGATCAACAGTCCCATCAGGCTTAAGCTTGACCTTAAAACCCATTGGGAACCAATGACCTTCTTACCAGCGGGTAAAGAATTCAATTCCCAAGTATTGTTAGATTCCAATGTCGCTAACTATTGCCTTTATCTAATGATCATGAACCTTAGCCTGATGATAAGATTAGGGTTCCTCAATAATAGAAACATTAGCTAGAAAAGACATGTATGTGGAGGAAAGATGGGGGGTAGGAATAAAAGGGAAAGTATGGAGTGAATGGCTGGAGGAACTAACAACAGAAGGATGAAATTGGTTTGTAGTGGCATGAGAGACAAAATCATTAAGCCAGGCAAGTTTAGTTGTGACTCTTATACTCCTATGTAGAGCAGGAGTAGAAACAATGGGATATGGAAAAGAAGAAGAAGGAAGATTAGGGGAAGAATGATCAGTGTGGGAAGGAGGGAAAGTAGGAACAGAAGAATGGGCATCCAAAACATCATAATATTGATAAGAAGAAACTAAAGGAAGTGGAACATCCACGGGGGCAGTAGATAATGACTTATAAGGATAAGTAGTTTCATGAAAAACTACATCTCTAGAAACCAGAAAAGAACTAGAAGTTATGTCAAAGAACTTGTAACCTTTTTTCCCTACACCATATCCTAAGAAAATACATTTGGAAGATCTCAGATCAAACTTATCTTTATGAGGCTTGACATTTGTAGCAAAACATAAACAACCAAAAGATTTTAAATGATCATACTTAGGAGGAAAACCATATAAAATTTCATAAGGGGTTTTCCACTTGAGTAGTGGGGTAGGAAGCTTATTGATGAGATACGTAGCAGTAAGAATTGATTCACTCCAAAAGTTTTAAGTAAGCAAGCCTGAAAGATGAGAGCTCTAGCTATCTGCAATAAATATTTGTGTTTCCTCTCCACAATCCCATTCTGTTGAGGTGTATAAACACAAGACCTATGATGTAAAATGCCCAAATCTGTAAACAATTTCTGGCATTGTCCACTTAAAAATTTTGCCCCATTATCTGTTTGGACTATCTGAACAGATTTCTGAAATTGGGTCTTAACCATCTTTAAAAACTTGTCTAAACACCTAAGAACTTGACACTTATGAGTCATGAAATAATTCCAAGTTGCCCTACTAAAATCATCCATTACTGTGAAAAAGAATTTTCCCCCAAAAAGAGTATGTTGACTATAGAGTCCACATATGTCAACATGAATCAACTGAAAAATGTAAACAGTGTGAATGTTACTATAAGGAAAATGCAACCGATGTTGTTTTGCAAGTGGACACACATCATAAACATCAAACTCTTCAACATTTTTATTATCAACAGGAATAACATGTCTAAGTACTGTATCTGAAATATGTCTTAAGCGTTTATGCCAAAGTTTGTATGTTGACATAGACTATACATTATTATCACCACTTGCAATACTACACAATGAATGTTTTGCTACTGTATCTCCCTTAAAAAAAATCCTTGTCAAGGATATACAACTTGACTATAACCTTTCCTACTGCCAAAATGCGATCAGTCTTTAGGTCCTGCAAAATGTAGTGATTTGGAAAGAATGTAAAGGTAATAGAGGATGAGTTGGCAAGTTTGTTCACAGATAACAAATTAAATTTGAAAGTAGGAATATGCAAGGTATCTATCAAGATAATGTCATTTGGTAACACAACATCACCAATGTGATGGACCCGATTTTGAGTACCATCAGGAAGATAAACATGTATGTAATTGGAAGGAATAACAGGCTTGTTTAACAAAAAACATCCACACACATGTGATTAGAAGCTCCTGTATCTAATATCCAAGAATCTGAATCTATATTATCAAGACTAAAAAGGGTTAATATAGGAAGTGTACCTGCAAATTCTAAAATTTGTGCAAGGTTCACTATGAGAGGATCAGTAAGGGCTTTGTTCTTAACTAGCTTCAGCAACTCTTGCTTAATCAATTCAGATAATGGAGGATTAGTAGTATTGATAGAACTGTCCATAACTAATTTACTGCTATCTACAGTGAATGAATTAGTATCATTTACTATATTAGTAGTATAAGATTTCCCAGTCCTTTTCCCTCTTTTGTTTTGCAACTTCTTGTACCAAATAGGTACACCAGTAAGTTTAAAACAATTCTCCTTTAAATGTCCATTCTTCTTAAAATAGTTACAAAACAATTCACTCTTATCACCATTTCCCCACTTTTGTTTGGACTGTTTTCCTCCCCCATCAACAACTCTCTTACCACCTCTAGGATTTGCTAACAGTGCACTATGATCTATTCCTTCACCAAAAACCATCTGAACTTCTCTTTGTATTTCTACCCTCAACACCATAGAATAAGCCTTATTAATAGAAGGTAGAGCTTCCACAACCAGTATCTGGTTCCTAACATGATCAAAGCTCTCATTCAACCCCATCAGAAATTGCATTAATTGATTCATTGAAGTTAAATTAGCCAAAGCTTTAGGTGCTCCACAGATGCATTATGTTGCCGCCCCACAAGTGCATTGGGGGACAAACATAAGACACTAAAACACATCCCACAATTTTTTTAAACTAGTAAAATATTTTACTACAGACATATTACCCTGAGAAGCAACACTAATCTGCCTCTGTAAGTGATACAATAAAGGCCCATTGCTCTCCCCAAACCTTCATACTAAATTTGACCATAATTCTTCAGTAGAATTTATGTAGATAAAAGCTTCAACTATATCTTTTGAAATCGAATTTAAGATCCAGGATCTAACCATATAGTCAGTCCTAATCCACCTATCACACTCAACTGAGCCAAGACTAGGTTTCGGAAAAGTACCATCTATAAACCCTAATTTCATCTTAGCTCCTAGGGTAATTTTTACAGATCTACTCTAGCTCAAAAATTGCTCCCATTCAGTACTGCGGTAACTAAACTCATACCTGGATAATCCTAACCTTGGAGATACACCTGATTTTCTTCATGCATACCTCGTAATCGAGGGTCCAGTGTTGATCCAATAGCGGATTCCACAGAGACTCCCTCCATTATCGCAAAAAAACACAAGCTAAAATCACAGTCATAGAAACTGATACCAAGTGCAAAACCCTAGCCTCTCGATTCGTCAAAACAAAGCGTCTTTCTTCACCACCGAAGAAAATACAACTATCGTAGATCTCTCATACACTTCTCCGTGTTGTATATAGCTTCAATCGACCTCCAGTAAAGATCAATCACCGAGATCATTACTGCTTTGATACCATGAATAGAAGGTTCGAGAGGGAGAGAAAAGAGAGTAAATAAAAGTAGCTTTTTATTATTTCAAGTGTGTTAAGTCAAACCAGACTTCACGTATTAAATAATTTTGATGACAAATAAAGAGAAATATACAAATGAAAAGTAGATGGACGCATGAGAAGTAAAAAACAGCTGAAGGAGAAAAATCAGCCAAAGTAAGAATCAACTGCTTAAAAAGCATTTAAAGCTTTACAAGAGAAAAGGAGACGAAAGCTTTACAAGAGAAAAGCTTTACATTTAAAGCTTTACAAGAAAAAGCATTTAAAGCTTTACAAGAGAAAAGGCATTTAAAGCTTTACAAGAGAAAAGGCATTTAAAGCTTTACAAGAGAGAAAGCGGTATTGATACAAAATATCGACGGAAGAAAGAAACATCGAGTTTGAGTTAGTTACTGAGACCTGAATAACCGTTTTTTCAAGATTCAAGCGCGATATTCAAGAAACAGTTGAAGAACCCGACTATAAATAAGAGTCGAGATTGAAGAAGATATAACTTCATGAAACCTTGAATATTCAACTTTTGATTTTCAGATTATCTGAGAGAAAAATTGTGAACGATATTTCGAGTGAACAGTGTTAAGAGCATTTCTATTGTAACAAGCTCTTTACTATTCTTTCAATTAGAAAGTGTTACAGATAGCCTGAAGAGGCTAAGAGTAAAAGAATACTTGCTGTAAAGAGACCTGGAGAGGCTCAGTCGAAAGAATACTTGTAAACAGTTCAGAAATAGTGAAATCTCATAAGGATATCTGAGGACTGGACGTAGCCCACGGTTTGGGGTGAACCAGGATAAATTGCTGTGTTTTTTCTCTCTACTCTCATATTACTTATATCGTAGTTTTCAAAATTAACAAAGTTTTTTAAAACTAGTTACGAATTGATTTACGATAAGTTTTTGAAAGAACAAGTAATTTCTAAAGGGATTAACGAAAAGTTTATCACAATTCAACCCCCCCTTCTTGTGTATCTTGATCATATTATTGTTCAATATATTAACGTGTGATTCACTTCAATTGGTATCAGAGCCTGGTGTTCAAGAATCACTTTAATAAAGTGTGAATTAAAGAAAATGGTGGAATCACACATGTATATTGTCGAAGGAGCTTCAGTCACTAGACCTCCAGCATTCAATGGTGAAGACTACCACTATTGGAAGGACCAGATGAGATTGTTTATCGAATCTACTCACATTGACCTTTGGGACATCATCGAGAACGAACCATACACACCTGAAGATGATGATAAAAATCCAATTCCACGAGAAAGATGGACAGCTGAGCAGATAGCAAGATTTCAACTAAACTCCAAAGCGAAATTTTTCTTGAGTTGTGCATTGAAGCGAAGCGAGTATGACAAAGTTCATGGATGCGACATCGCCAAAGAAATGTGGGATACATTATCAATTGCACATGAAGGAACAAATCAAGTCAAGGAGTCCAAGATAAGCATTCGGTGCATCGATGCGAGTTGTTTAAAATGAAAGAAGAAGAGACCATTGATCAAATGTTTGGAAGATTTCAAACAATTGTTAATGGGCTAAAAGCTCTTGGAAGAGCGTACAACAGTTCAAGACCATGTTCGAAAGATTTTGAGGAGTCTCAAAAGATGGAGACCCAAAGTAACTTTGCTGTACAAGAAGCCAAAGACTTAAGCGTACTAAAGCTTGATGAATTGCTTGGATCATTGAAGACACACGAAGTAGAGCTTGATACAGAAGATAAGCCCAAGAAAGAGAAGTCCATAGCGTTCAAAGCAGGTCAAAAGAATCACAAAATCTAGAAGAAAAATACAAAGAGGAATACATCAAAGGCATTAAAGATTGAAGAATCAAAGGATGATGATTCCAGCAAGTCAGAATCTGAATCAAGTGATGAAGACGATGAACTATCTTTCATTTCAAGAAAGATAAGAAGAATGTGGAAAAAGAAGTCCAAAGGAAATTCAACATTCAGAAGGAACAGCGGCAAAGACGATGGAAAAGTCGAGAAAGCATCTATTACATGTTATGAATGCAATAAGCCGGGACATTACAAGTCCGAGTATCCAATGTTGAAAAGACAACCCAAAAAGAGTAGGGATAACAAGAAAAGCATGATGGCAACGTGGGAGGATCTGGATTCATCAGAATCATATACAAGCTCAGAAGCGTCAGAACATGCTAACATATATCTGGTAGCTGAAGAAGAAAGTGATGAAGAGGTAACTTCTAGCTATAATAATATACAAGATGCATACTCAGAATTGTTAGAGGATTCTCATGCTATTCGAAACAAGTACAAAATTTGAAGAAGAAATATGTAGAAAACCTCAAACATACTCATGAGATAGAGAGTGAGAATATAAGTCTGAGAAAGCAAGTTGAGGAACTGAATAACAAATATAGATAGATCCGAAGAGATTAAACAGTTGAAACTGAGAATCAATAATCTCTCGATTGATCTAGCTAAATTTACTGATAGTATAAAAAGATGAATGAAATGCTAGGAAATGCGTACATCGAGTGATAAAAGCTGGATTAGGGTTTACTAAAATAAGTCCCAGCATTACGTGAAATCAATTGTTCAAAAAGATAAGAAAAGATATCAATCAGGTTTTCAAAAAGGTCATCAACGTTTTCATTCTACTTCTTATTATCATTCATTACACCATACTAACCCTAAAGGACCCAAGAGAATCGGGTACCTAAAAACAAGATAATATCTCCTACGAAATCCTTCTTTGGAAGAGCCAAGCAGCACCATTGGTATTTGGACAAGGATGCTCGCGTCACATACGACGGAAAAAGGTCTATGTTCCTAGATCTTGATCAAGAAAGGAGGTTCGTAACTTTTGGAGACAACAAGCGAGGCAAGATAATCGGGATTGGTAAGATTGGTAAGAATTCCCATGCATGCATTAACAACGTCTTCTAGTTGATGGTCTAAAGCATAATTTGATAAGTATTAGTCAATTATGTGATTACGGTTTTGAAGTTACATTCAACCAAAACTTTTGTGAAGTCGAAACAAAGATGGTTCTATCTTCTTTTCGTCGAAAGACTAAACAATCTTTACAAAATTGATTTAGGCGATTTTCGCCTCAAAATATTTCATGTTTTTATCTATCAAGAAGAAAGACTGATCGGCATAAAAACTAGGTCATGTCGATTTTAAACATATTTCAAAACTTTGAAACATAATTTGGTAAAAGGTTTGCCACAAATTTGTTTTGACAAAGATTTCTTTTGTGAAAGTTGTCGAGGAAAGGGAAACAAGTTAAAACCTCTTTCTCTTGAAACATTTCGTAACTTCATCTGACCACTAGAGTTTTTACATATGGATTTATTTGGTCCAACAAGGACAATAAGTCTTGGTGGAAAGAAGTATGGACTTGTCATTGTTGATGATTTTACAAGGTTTTGTTGGATACTTTTACGGCACATAAAGATGAGTCTTTCAAGTGCTTTAGAAACCTTTCCATGAGGTTCTGAGAATGAAAAGGAGTGTCTATAGCCAAGATAAGGAGTGATCATGGTGGAGAATTGAGAATGAGAAATTTAGAGTATTCTGCGAAGAAAATGAAATTTTCCATAACTTCTACCCCAAGGACTCCGCACAGAATGGAGTTGTTGAAAGGAAGAATAGGACGATTCAAGAGATAGCAAGAACAATGTCTTTGCGAGATGAATCTTCCTAAATATTTCAAGGCAAAAGCATCAATCAAAGATGCTATATTCGAGATAGAGTGTTCTTGCGACCAATATTGAAGAAAACTCCTATGAGTTGTGGAATGGAAGGAAACCAAACATTTCTTATTTCCATCCTTTCGCTTGCAAATGCACTATTCGAACACAAAGGAAGTTTTGGACAAGTTTGATGCAAAGACACTTTCAGAATATTTCTAGGTTATTCTCTCACCTCAAAGGCATTTAGAGTCTACAACCTCACCTCAAAGATCATTGAAGAAACTATTCATGTCAAGTTCGATGATAGCTCTCAACCCAATAAGGAAGAGGAATCGATAATGATGTTTATTACGAGGCCTTTGACGGAGTACAAAGAAGTATCTTCATCGAAACACTATATGATGAAAAGAAAGAAATTTCAAGAATTTGGAGTTAAAGAAAGATTGAGATACAAAAGTTCTCATCCTAAAGAGTCAATTATTGGAGAAATCTCAGAAGGTGTTCGAACAAGGTCCAAGTTCGTAAGAGAAGCCAACGTGGCATTTATATCTCAAGTATAACCTAAGAAGATTGATGAAGCTCTAAAAGATGAAGCATGGATACTAGCTATGCAAGAGGAGTTGAATCAATTACAGAGAAATAAAGTCCGGTCCTTAGTTCCTAAACACGAAAAGAAATCCATTATTGGTACTAGATGGGTATTCAAGAATAAACTAGACGAATCAGGAAAAGTAAGTCAAATAAGGCAAGATTAGTAGCACAAGGCTATAATCAACAAGAAGGAATAGACTACAATGAGACATATGCTCCAAAGAGCAAGACTTGAAGCAATAAGGATACTGCTTGCATATGCGGTTTGCCATGACATAAAGCTTTTTCGGATGGATGTAAAAGTGCATTTCGAATGGTTTTATAGATGAAGAAGTCTATGTTAAGCAACCTCCGGATTTGAGGACATAAAGTATCCAGATCATGTCTCTGCACTTCATAAAGCCTTATATGGATGAAACAAGCTTCTAGAGCATGGTATGATCGTCTGAGTTCATTTCTTATAGAAAATGGATTTACTAGAGGTAATGTAGACAAAACTCTTTTAGGAAGAACTTGAGTAATGATTTCATTATTGTGCAAATTTATGTTGATGATATTATTTTGGTGCAACTTCAAGAAGGTTATGCATGAGTTTTGAAAATCGATGAAAAATGAATTTGAGATGAGCATGATGGGTGAGTTAAAATTCTTTCTTGGATTGCAAGTAAAGCAAACCGAGGATAAGATTTTATCCATCAACAAAATATCTTAAAGAATTGTTGTCTAAGTTTGATATGTGCGTGTTAAATATATGTCTACCCCGATGCATCCTTCAAACTTGTTGTCAAAAGACGAAAGTGGTAAGAAGGTGGATCAAACCCTATTTAGAGGATGATTGGTTCTTTGCTTTATCTTACAGCAAGTAGACCGACATTCTATTCAAGTATGCTTGTGGTGCAAGGTTTCAGCCGATCCTAGAGAATCTCATTATATTGTCAGAAACGAATTTTGAGATATCTCGCAGTACTACCGATCTTTGCTTAATGTATGAGAAAGGTAAAATTTCAGGTTGAATGGATATTGCGATGCGGACTATGCCGTGATAGGATCGAAAGGAAGAGCACGAGTGGTGGTGTCACTTTCTTGGACCAAACACGTGTCATGGTCAAGCAAGAGACAAAGCTCGATTGCATTATCAATCGCGAAGCTGAATATATGTTTGCCATGAAGTTGTTGTTCACAAATATTGTGAATCAAGTATCAATTAGAGGACTACTCAATACAAGAGGAAGAGATTCCAATATATCATGCGACAACACCAAATACCATCGACTTGTCAAAGAATCCAATTCAACATTCAAGGGTAAAGCACATAGAAGTCGACATCATTTCTTGAGAGATTACGCTCAAGAAAGTCGCGGTCTACAATTTGTAGAAAAGAAATATCGGTGGCGCGATATCTTCACAAAACCACTAAGTGAAGATTGCCTTAAAGAAATCGAGACGCAACCTCAATATGGTGATGGTTACGGACCATTCATCTAGTTTTCATAAAGACAAGATGCAGACAGACGGAGGAGTTAACGGACCATTCATCCGGTTTTCATAAAGACAAGATGCATGATCGGAGGAGTTAACGGACCATTCATCTGGTTTTTTTGTAAAGACAAGACAAAGGGACGATGGAGTTAACGGCGTTAGACGGTTTCAGATATAAAACTTCTTTCACAAGAAAAGTTTTAGAGGAAAAAAATCACGATCATCTAGAAGTACAATAGTTCTAGAATTAGCTATAAATTCCTAAAACTGACTTTTGGGATTTCTACCGAATTCAGAAATTGCTAGTTCTCTTAAATCTCTCTGAAATTTCTTCAAGCAAGTTCCTACTCAATCAGAATCAGCAAGATGAATGTCAAGCCCATTTTGCGAGTTGATCCAGGATCGGGCTGGGGAAGATTGGTAAACTTCGAAGAACTAAGAAAATAACAGATGGATATAGAGCCGGAGATAATAGCGGCAGGTTGGAGAAACTTCTTTCAAGTACGAGATGAAGTCTATCTCCAAGAAGTTTATGAGTTCTGGAAGAATACTAAGTTAGTAGACAATACAATCGTGTCGTATGTAGACACACACTCTGTTATAGTAACGAAGGAGTTACTGGAGAAAGTCACTGAATGTCCGATGGATGGAGTTCAACTCACTAATATGGCGAAATGGATGACTAAGCTTAAGATGAACGAAGATGAAGTTAGTCGTCAACTTTATGGACAAAATAACCCAACTGAAAGGAGAGCCTCTTGGCTGGTACCAAAGGCAAGGGTATTGTTCGCGGTTCTATGTGACTGTGTTTTACCGAGAATAGGTTCACGACATCAGGTCACTACCCTGGATGAACAATGTATTCTTCATCTTCTGAATCATCACCCAATAGATTTACCGTATTTGATTTATCAATACATGGTAAAATCAATAAAGGATACAAACACTTGTCTTATGGGATATTGTTGACAAGAGTGTTCGAGAATCGGCATCGATTGATTGGGGAATTAGATGAAGATATCTCATAAAAGTTATATAGATTCAACATCTATTGCTAAAATGGGTCCGAGATTTTCAGACGAAAAGGAGCGAAATCGCTAAGGAAAGCAACAATTGAGGGGGAGCGTATACTGAAGAAGTCTTCTATGAAGGAAACAAGATCACATTCTCAGGAATCAAAGTCGAGAAGTGTTCAATTTTTTGAATCAGGTGACTTGAAGCGTAAAGGGGAACCACTACTGAGTGACATTCCAAAGCAAGCAAGAAGGTCACCCAGAGCGAAAACTGTGCAACAGAAAGAAGCCAGTCAATCCAGAGAATCAAGCCAATCAAAGCATTCTGAACTGCAAAGATCAAAAGCTACAAAGTCGTTGACATCAATCCTTGAAAAAGATTCAGAAACTCAGTCTCAAGGAAGTGGAGGAAAAAGGAAAGAAGAACCTGAAAAGAAAAAAACGCAACCTAAAAAGTCACCAAGGGGAAAGAAAATGAGTGCGACAAAAGAAGGAAGTCCAACAACAGAAACAAAGTCTAAGAAGGTAAGGCAAGAAAAGACTGTTGTTGATACTACGTAAAAGTCTCATTGTTGATATGGTTGATATTGCTGAAGTTAATATGGAAGTCATTCATCGACAATCTTAAGGATACTCACAATGTCCTTGATAATCCAATTTTTGAAGAAGTAGTTTCTATTACTTTTCAGTCTTCACTTATTCGCAAGCAAAGTGCTACACATGTTATGGGACAAAAGGTTACTCAAAAAGTCTTGAGTGTGATGACTAATGTTCCATCCAAATATTTAACTTTTCAAAGAAAAAGTTGGGAACACAGATTGGTTGTCACAGAGGAGAAGAAGACCAAATCTGTCATCATCCGAGACAAACCAAAGAGATTTGTGAAAGCCTTCTTCAAATCAGTTGAATTTGATAACAGCATTCTACATCTGTTGGATATAGGTTACAAAAATTTCTATGATCAATTGAAGAGAGTTGGAAGAGAACCATATCCACCAGAGCCATTTGGAGAGCGTCTTACTTTTTATCCAATACTGGACAGTACAGTAATCAAGGTGGTACCTGATTTACAACCACCAAATTTTGTTGAACGCAAGTGTGAAGAGAAACCGTCGAAAGTTCAACCGTAACCGCTTTTGATGACATGACTTCGATCGATTGCGAAGCGGGCAATTGATTGATGAAGTATGTGAAGAGAAAAGAAGTGGAAGTTCTATCCGCATTTATCAAGATCCAGAATAAGCCAAACTAAGGCTACAGCAGATGATCCACGTGGAGGCACTATCGAGAAGGGTCAGATGTCGTTCTCTTCCGATTGGCAACTTAAAATGTTCTTATAGTATTTTACGTAACATTCGCAAAATCGACCTCTGTGGAGATCAACTCGATTCTGAAGCTATGCCTTGGCTTGGAAGCACATTTCAACGATACTTGATTCCTATGATCTTGATATTCCGATCAAAATCGTATATGTTCCTCCGCCTCCTACAAATTATTGAACCACATGTCTCAAACGTGGAAGCTTATACAACAACGATTCTTCGTTGTTGATGAACAAGTTGTTGAGATGTAATCCTCGATCGCAAATTAATCATTGACTTTAAAGAAACAAGTTCGAAACTTGATAAGGATATGAAGAAGATTAAGAAGATGCTGAAAAAGTTGGTGAAACAAATTGGAAATATATTTTTTATTAATAACAAATAGGGGAGAAGGAAGAATGAGAAGGAGAATCAATTTGAAAGGAAAAGGCGGAAGAAATTTTGAAAGTAGAAGTTATTTTGATTTATTCATATTTCTGTATATTTGATACCTTTCATATTTCTCTATTTCACAATATTTGTTATCATCAAAAAGGGGGAGAATGTTAAGTCAAACCAGACTTCACGTATTAAATAATTTTAATGACAAACAAAGAGAAATATACAAATGAAAAGTAGATGGACGCATGAGAAGTAAAAACAATTGAAGGAGAAAAATCAGTCAAGTAAGAATCACCAAGCAAAAGCAAACTAAAGCTTTACAAGAGAAAAGGCATTTAAAGCTTTACAAGAGAAAAGGTATTTAAAGCTTTACAAGAGAAAAGGCATTTAAAGCTTTACAAGAGAAAAGCGCATTTAAAGCTTTACAAGAGAAAAGGCATTTAAAGCTTTACAAGTTTAAAAGGCATTTAAAGCTTTACAAGAGAAAAGCATTTAAAGCTTTACAAGAGAAAAGGCATTTAAAGCTTTACAAGAGAAAAGCAAATTGATACAAAATATCGACGGAAGAAAGAAACATCATTTGAGTTAGTTACTGAGTCAAACCAATAACCGCTTTTTTCAAGATTCAAGCGCGATATTCAAGAAACAATTGAAGAACCCGACTATAAATAAGAGTCGAGATTGAAGAAGATATAACTTCATGAAACCTTGAATATTCAACTTTTGATTTTCAGATTATCTCGAGAGAAAAATTGTGAACGATATTTCGAGTGAACAAAGTTAAGAGTATTTCTATCAGAACAAGCTCTTTACTATTCTTTCAATTAGAAAGTGTTACGAGATAGCTCAAGATGCTAAGAGTAAAAGAATACTTGTCAGTAAAGAGACCTGAGAGGCTCGATCGAAAGAATACTTGTAAAATGCCTGTAAATAGTGAAATCTAATAAGGATATCGAGGATCGGACGTAGCCCACGGTTTAGGGTGAACCAGATAAATTGCTGTGTTTTTCTCTCTACTCTCATATTACTTATATCGTAGTTTTCAAAATTAACAAAGTTTTTTTTAAAACTAGTTACGAATTGATTTACGATAAGTTTTTGAAAGAACAAGTAATTTATAAAGGGATTAACAAAAAGTTTATCACAATTCAACCTCCCTTCTTGTGTATCTTGATCATATTATTGTTCAATATATTAACGTGTGATTCACTTCAAAGTGTACAGTTGGCTAAAAGCTAGATTTCATTATATACAATCAAACTAAGCTACTGTACAAGACTGAACTAAAACACTCTACTATGTACAAACTAAAACTACAACATTTCATTTAGTAAAACAACAAAAACTAACTACTAACTTAACATCCTCCATATCTGAAAATGAGAGGCGTTATAGTAGGAAGAAAGAAGATAAGAGAAGATCAAGGAGTGACTCAATCCTTTGGGAAGCGGCGAGGCACATCAGCTCCAGATGAATGAGACCTAAACGAGCTTCAATAAAGCTAAGTCCTAGATCTCCTTGTTAAGACCCATGTGAGCTCTATAGCAGAGAATGGGACACCTTCACCCTTGTCCATGGAAGAGTTCCGTGTGCTCACCCAAGAGGTTTGTTAGAAATATGCATTTGAAAAGGGGGTAAGTTCCCCAAAACCCTCCCTCAATGCTGGTGCTTGGAAAAAGAAAATTCAATTACAGCAGTCTAAGACATAATTGAAATACTACCCAACAGTATTATGAGTATCAGACTGTACCAACCCAAACCAGTATGGTATTTTAAGTTTCGGTACTAGGTTTGAATACCGGTCAGTACCGGCTCGTTTCGGTTGTACCTGGTGGTACCAGTCAGTATTCAAAATATCGGTTAAATATTGGCTGATATTGAAAATTTTAAAAATTAGGGTATTTTTTGCAAAATTTTCAAAAATTTTCAAAGTCTCCCTCCCTCCCTCCTACCTCTCCTTCCCTTTTTTTTCAAAGTTTTTAAAATAATAATAAATATTTTATTACTAATAATAATTATAAATTAAATAAAACTTAAAATAAAATATTTTATTTTATTACTAATAAATTTTTTATTTATATTTATTTTAATATTTATTAATAAAGTATTAATAAAAATATTTTATTTTTAAAACAAATAATTTAAATATTATTATTTATAAACTAACATTTATTATATATATTTGTAATTATTAAATCAAAATTTATTTGAAATTTATATATTTTAAAAGATATTTTAAATTTAATTATATTTATTAATAATTATTAAATTAATTTTATATGTTAAATTAAAATTGTGATTATGTCTAATTAAATGTAAAATGAAGTGGAATATGAAAAAATAATAATTTAAAAAATAATTCAAACTTTTGATAAAATACAAAAATTTGAATTATTTTCATTATCTTACAAGAAATTATTATATTTAGATAATTATTATATATAGATATATATTATACATAGATAATGTTTAAGTTCAACTTCCTCTTGTGCTAAGATAGTTTGATACTCTTGAATGCTTTCATAACATCTTTCTATTTGGATTGTAGGGGGTTTGGAATATTGAGGAAGTACAGAATTAGATGCATGTTTTTCTTGTTGTGAGAATTTGTTTGCTCAAACTTATCTTCTGGTTGGTTAACTCAATATAATTCCATATTGCTTGACAACAAGTACAAGATGATGATGGCATATTGATGAATCTAGAAAATAATTTATATATAGAAATAATTAAAATATAATAAAGACATATATAAACTAAAATGGATAAGATATAAACAAAAAAGCTAAATTAAATAAACTACACACGTACAATATGACAATAAACTATTTTGTAATTTTTTAAAAAAATCTAAAGATCATTTTATAAATTTAAAAAATTACTCGAAACGATATCTAGTATTAACCGGTACCGGTACAGTACCATACTAGAATCCAATCCGATACCAAATCCGATATGGTATTCATAACATTGCTACCTGAATGTTATGAAGGATGGTGTCATCAATCCAACGATTAAAGGCTTGGTCTATTGCTCTAATTAGATCTTTTTAGAGTAAGAGACCCTTATTTCCAATCATCAATGCCTGGGCCAATGCACGATTGGGTAAGAAAAGTTTGGAATAAAACTTTACTTATGGATGATGACACTATTCTCTTTAAATTTGTTATTAATAGTTGTTGGACCCCGAATTTTTTTATGATGTCTTTAAGCATGATTTGTGTTAATTATGTGATTATACCTTAGTTTGATAAAATTGAGACTGTTAGTGGATAATTGAGGTTTATTTGAGTTTTATGTGGTTTAAATAGAAATTAAAGGGTAAGAGTGTATGAGGGTATTTTGGGAAGATTGCCTAGGTTGGATTAAGTTAAGGCTTTGAAGGAGGGGTAAAATGGTCTTTACCTATCTCCTTTAGATATAAGTGAAAGAATTAGAAAGAAAAGAAGAAGTGAGGAGAGTGTCGTGAGAGAAGAAGAAGAGAAGAGAAATAGGGTTTTCGATTCTTTGAGTTTTCCGACAGATTTGAGACGTTTCTTGGTAAGTTTAACTTCTTTAAATCTGGTTGTGGTTAGATTAAACCCTAAAATTGTTTTGCATATGTTAGAATCGGTGGTTTAGGGTTTTAAGGGAAAACTGGATAGTCTTCTGGTTCATGAACAACACATGAATCCTTTGGTGGAGGAAGAACAAGCATTGAAGGTCACTCATGGAGAGCAAATTGGTGGTAGAGGACGTGGACGTGGTGGCAGCGGCAGAGGAAGGCGGAGGATTGACAAAGCAATGGTTGAATGCTACAACTGCCATAATCTTGGACACTTTTAATGGGAATGTCCACAAAAGAAGAAGGAGGCTAATTTTGTTGAGGAAGAAATGCTGTTAATGGCTCTACTCGAACCAAATCCTCTTGGTCAAGAAGGAGGTGATGTATGGTTTCTTGACTCAGGCTGTAGTAATCATATGTGTGGTAAAAAAGAATACTTTTTCGACTTTGATGAAAATTACACTGACTCTGTGAAGTTGGGTAATAATGCGTTTTTAAATGTTATCGGTAAAGGCAATATTAGGCTTCAGGTGAAAGATTCTGTACAAATCATCACTGGTGTGTTTATGTACTTGACTTGAGGAATAATTTGTTGAGCATTAGACAGTTACAGGAAAAAGGCCTGGCCATTTTGTTTCAATGCAACATCTGCAAAATTTTTCATCATAAGAAAGGACTAATTATGGAGACAAAAATGGCTTCAAATCGAATGTTTGTTCTCAATGTTGTGTCTCGACCTATAGGTTCAGCATGCTTCAGTACTGTGTCAGAGGATGCAACTCACCTTTGGCATAATAGATATGCACACTTGAACTTCAAAGGTCTACAGACACTACAATAGAAGGAGATGGTGCTAGATCTGCCCCAGCTTAAGCCACCCTCAAAGCTGTGCAAAGATTGTCTAGTTGGAAAGCAACACCGTAACCCCTTTCCAAGCACAAGCAGCTGGAGAGCTACACAAGTCCTACAGCTCGTCCATGCAGACATATGTGGACCAATCATGCCCATGTCAAATGGCAAGAAAAGGTACCTGTTCACTCTCATTGATGATTTTAGTAGAAAATTGTGGGTTTACTTCTTAACTGCAAAATCAGAAGCATTTGATTGCTTTAAGAACTTCAATAGTTATGTTCAAAAAGAAGTGAACTTACCTATAAAGAATTTGCGAATTGATAGGGGAGGAGAATTTACATCCCAAGAGTTCACTGATTTTTGTGTTGAGCATGGCATTGGAAGACAGTTAACTGCTGCCTACTCGCCTCAACAAAATGACGTAGCTGAGCGCAAGAACAGAACCATCATGAACATGGTTCGTAGTATGCTATCTGAGAAGAAGATTCCAAAGACGTTCTGGCCTGAAGCTGTTAATTGGACTGTACACAGGCTGAACAGAATTCCAACTCTTGCTATCAAAGACAAAACTCCAGAAGAAGCATGGAGTGGCATCAAACCCTCAGTTAAGTATTTCAGAGTCTTTGGTTGTGTCTCACATGTGCATATTCCTAATCAAACTAGAACCAAGCTCGATGATAAAAGCATGCCTTGCATACTACTGGGCGTTAGTGAAGAGTCCAAGGCCTACAGGTTGTATAATCCTCATCACGAAAAGATTACAGTGGCGAGATGTGGTGTTTGAAGAGGATAAAGTCTGGTCATGGGAAGACAACAACTCTGAGCACATGGTGTGTGATCTAGAGTGGGACAATGATGAAGATGCTGGACCAAGTGAAAGATCCGATGGAGACAGTTCTGGTGAACCAGTTGTAGGAAATTCCTCTCCTACACCTACTGGACCTACTACTGGATTGCCTCCAAGAAATCGCAGACCACCTGCTCACTTGCAAGACTTTGTGTCAGGATAAGGGTTATCTGATGAAGAAGAAGTAGAAGGAGACATGGCCATGTTCACTGAAACAATTGGAGATCCTTTATTTTTTGATGTGGCCGTAAAAGATGAAAAATGGAGATTAGCAATGGATGCCGAAATGCAAGCCATAGTAAAAAACAACACCTGGGAATTGGTGGAGTTACCGAATGGGAGCACGAAAATTGGGGTGAAATGAGTTTACAAAACCAAATTTGATGAAAATGGCGAGGTAAGCAAGTACAAAGCGAGACTTGTGGTGAAGGGATATGCCTAACAACATGGTGTTGACTACACAGAAGTGTTTGCTCCAGTGGCTCGAATGGACACGATCAGACTGATAATTGCTTTTGCTGCAACCAGAGGATGGTCCTTATACCAATTAGATGTAAAGTCAGCCTTCTAACATGGTAACTTGCAGGAAGATGTTTTTGTAGAGCAACCGTGTGGCTATTGTAGGAAAATCTCGGTGTGAGCATCACATGCCCACGGTGCAGAAAACAAAATTTTTATTCCGGGACCTTCCCGAAAGCCAGGATCCATGTGACTATATAACAAAGTCAAACCAAAACGACCAAAGAGACCGTCTCTAACGGTATCCACGCAGAGATCGGAGAACCTAACCGAGACAAACCCTTTGACCCGGGAATAGCTAGAACAAAGTAAAGAGTGCTAGCTCCTACCTTTGTCCTTGGAGAGCTTGAGAATGATGAAGAGGAGATAAAGCCTTGGAGAAGAACTTGAAGGATGATGATGATGGAAAGCTTGAAAGATGAAAAACCCTTTCTCTTCTTTCTTGCAAAACCCACGAAGAAGCCCTTATACACTTAGGTTTAAAACTTGTTTTTTAAACCTCTTATACATCATCAACGAGCATCATCATCTTTCATCTTCATTATTTTGTCATTTTGTCATTTAATGCTTGATGACTAAGCATTAAAGAAGAAGTTTCTAAAGCTCCATCTCCTCCATCCACGTACACACCATATATATATATATATATATATATATATATATATATATATATATATATATATATATATATATATATAATTAATTAATCATATATATATATGCATATAATTCTTTGGCGGTCCAATCGCATTAGGTCGGTCCCTAAGGTCCCGGTATGGAAAAACCCCAAAAACCCTTTTCAAAGAATATCGATGTCGCGATCTCATCGGGACATATCTCGATCTCATCGGGATCCATTTAATCCGATTGCTCTCCATATATTGGATCTCTATCCAAAACTATTTTACAAATTCTCCGAGACACTCTTATGCGTGTGACCCATTAGGTTCCCGGTTATGTTGGCCACTTAGATTAACACTTAATCTGAGCAAGTCATGAGCGGTATCTAGCAACACATCATGACCTCCAATTGACCGGAAAGTAATTGGTTTGACGAATAAACATATATTCATCATGGATCATATCACGAACCTTTCCATAGACAATTACCGTGTAATTCGTCCTTACACCATGCTATACCCCACTTGGTTATGAGTATGGGCAATGTGTCAACTCTTACTAGACTGACTACGTCAAATCTAGTCCAAGTGATTTCAGTTCTTGTCCTGGGACTCATTACTTAATAACTTAATATGTCAATGAAGACACTCTTCATGACATATGTACTCTGATCAGAGATTTCCAAGTAATGACCCTGACAAGAGACCATGGGTATCATCTTCTGCTATCACAGAAGTGGTGAATCCTCTATTGGCTACTCAATTACCTTCGAATATCTCAAACTGTACCCAATCACCACCCTATGAGCGACCTCTGTAAGGCAACAAGGAATGGAGTCAAAGCACAGAATCAGTATCCAAGATATCCTTGAGTACCTCAAGTCTAAGGATACTTGCACCATTGCTATGATGAGATTATCACTGACATTAGAATAGGACATCCATGTCATGATCTCATAGCAGGTCATCCAATGTACTTATTACCTCTAGTAAGCATCCACATCTCAACCTTAAATATCTCATATTTATAGTTTCTGAGATTCACTGCTTGATCAAATCAAGGAGTTTGAGATGTGCTAGTCTTTTCGGATTACCGATGTCCAGTCTCAGTAATCCTATGACTAGGGATAATTTAGATACTGACATAATTGCACATGATAGGAATCTCAGTAGTATGATCACATCATAATTTCCTTCATGCTATGTCATATATCAAGGACTTCATTAATTTACTTATAGATCAATATCAGTTCATAAATAATGAACAGCAACGTAATAAAATATGTCTTTCTTTATTTATTTATAAAGAATGTACACAATTTTGTACAAAACGCGCTAAAGGCGATTGCCTTTAGGGCACTACTCTAACAGCTATGTGCAGGAAGGGGCTGAAAACAAAGTCTATAAATTGAAGAAGGCACTATACGGGCTCAAGCAAGCACCACGAGCTTGGTATAGCCGGATTGAAGCCTACTTCCTGAAGGAGAACTTTGAGAAATGTGAACATGAGCACACTTTATTCGTCAAACGAGGGGAGGAAGGGAAAGTACTGATTGTAAGTTTGTACGTTGATGATCTTATTTTCACTGGCAATGATGAATTATTATTTGCAGAATTTAAAAGATCAATGCAGCTAGAATTTGACATGACTGATCTCAGGAAAATGAAGTTTTTCCTAGGCCTTGAGGTGTGCCAGAACAATGAAGGAATTTTCATCTGCCAGAGGAAATTCGCAGAAGAAATCTTGAAGAGATTCAGCATGGATCAGAGCAAACCTGCACGAAATCCAATTGTCCCAGGTACAGAGCTTGTGAAAGACGAAGAAGGAGTGAAAGTGGATACAACTCTCTTCAAACATATTGTGGGGAGCGTGATGTACCTTACTGCTACTCACCCAGACATCATGTTTGCTGTCAGTCTGATTAGTAGATATATGGAGCATCCCACTGAATTACATTTGCAAGCAATAAAGAGAATTCTTCGCTATGTCAGAGGAACAACTGATTTTGGGATTTTTTTTATAGCAAAGAAGGAGGAAGGAATCGACATATCTGAACGATGATTATCTTTGGTGATTTGAATGACGAAGAGCACATCCGGATATGTTTTCTTGTTTAACATCGAGTCAGATCATGGTGTTCAAAGAAACAGCCAGTAGTAAGCTTGTCTACTACAAAGGCCGAATTTATTGCAACATCTTTTTGTGCATGTCAAGCGATTTGGATCAAAAGAATTCTGCAAGTGCTGGATTCTAGTCAGGATGAGTGCTGTGTTATCATGTGTGACAATAATTCAAGTATTAAATTGTCAAAGAATCCAGTTATGCATGGACGAAGCAAGCACATAGATGTGCGTTTTCACTTCCTGCGTGATCTCACAAGAGCTGGGACTGTGAAGATGTAATTTTGTTCTACAAAGGATCAGTTGGCAGATGTGATGACAAAACCCCTCAAACTTGAAGATTTTGTGAAGCAGCGAGAAGCCTTGGGCATATGCTGCAAAGCGTTTATAAACTGAATATCTGAGACAAGCAGTATTCAGTTTAAGGGAGGATGTTAAAGTTGAATTAGTCGTTAGTTCAGCTATTAACCTGTTAGATAGTTAGCTTGATATCTGCTAATAAGGTTCCTGATTTGTAGGGAACACAAAGTTTGTTTTTCCCATCTGATTATTAGCATATTTTTAGGGATTCTATTTAACGTTCCAATTCCTTTTGTATTGCTATAAGTAGCGTTGATATCAGTAACAAAGATCATCGAATTCTGATTTCATTTCTGAGTTGTGTTCTTTATGTGAGTCTTCTATTTTTAACAATTACTAATAATTAAATTAAAATTTGTTTTTATATTAAAAATAAATAAACATAAACTAAAACAAAACCAAACGATCCGTGAGTTTTCGGCCAAAACCATAGATTTACATGTGCATATTCATGCTTCGAATGTTTTTATACGTGAAACTGTCAGAATTTACGTGAAAGCATTGCTACCTCCCTGAATGGCAACAGAAACAGATGTTAGAATAGACGATTAGCCGAATGTATTGACTCGATAAATCTGAAGAAAAAAACGGAAAAGGCAACAGATTCATCTTTAAAAACATCCTCTGAGGGGAAAATTAATGACAAGCCAATATGAGATGCGTCATCTGAAGGAGTTCTTGTTGGTGAACATAACATCTTATTCCCTCCGAGGCACGAAAATACCATAAAATTCGTGGTACAATTTCTTATTTTCAGGCACACACATACATGCGGACCTCTTCTAATTACATACCTATCTTTCTCGTTGCTTCGTTCGCTTTGTATCCTTCAATTTTTGGAAGAGCCAGAATTGGCATATTGAGAAACGAGAACCCCCAATTTATTGAGTGATATCTCCATTTTTGTACATAAGGATCTGTTTTAACATATCGCAGAAATCTATACATTTAGCGTGGAAGAACCAGATTCCTGTTTCGGTTTTGTCTTGATGAAAATATCCTCCCACTACACGAGAAAGACCTTTTCATTAAAACTGGACTTCTACTCAGGCACTGCCTTATTGGAGAACTTTTCATCATTCTAATTGAGCTTGCAGTTTTAGCAACTTTTTTGAGTCAATAGCCGAGGATGATTTCTCCGCGTTTTCTGTTTGATCAACCAAAGTTCTCTCTTGTTTTATTGGATTATGATAGTCGTTCAGTACAAGAAGCAGGTCTGCAGATGTAAGACTATCCATTGACAAAGATCTCCTCATCGGCTGCATATCATTATCATCAACTTCAGAATCATTGTCAGTGTCGTAAATTGCCTGGAAATGACCATTATCATCCGTAGAAATGACTTCTCTCTTCTGTATTCTTTCACCACCAACATATGTTATATCACCTCCTTGGTCTGTCACAACTCTTCCCTCACAAAGTTCATTTCTCAGCGCAACATCGGTGAATTCAGGATCAATCTCAGTATTATTCTCCATCTGGGCTCCTACAGCGGCAATCAAGTTCTCGGGATTTTGATTCCGCGGAACTAATGGGGCGACCACAGCATCATTAACGATATGTGCGCGACACATGGGGCAGTTGGTGTGAGACCTCAACCAAGTATCAATACAAGATATGTGGAAAGCGTGGCTGCATTTCGGCAACAACCTAAGCGTCTCATCCTGCTGGAACTCGCTCAGACAAACCGAGCAGTCAGTGCTGTCAATCAATCCATCGCCTTTCTTGTACTTGAATATCGTTATCGAATTGATGACAGACTGCTGTAACCCTGTGGTAGTGATGAACCAGATTGGATGTTGCACTTGGTTCTCATCAAAAAACTCTTCTGCTACGTTATCTGCTTGATGTTGTGATCGCCTGTCGCCCCTTGAATAAGACCTGGCCACGATAAAGTAATAGCAAACAACAAGGAGCAGAGTTGCAAGGATGATCACTACAATGATAAAAAATGGCGAAATGGAATGTTGTTGGGAGGTGAACGGAGGTGGCGGTGGTGTTGTCAGGAAATAGTAGTCGGAGTATGAATCGCAGTTGTAAGGACAAGCTGGATCGCAGAAACCATTGCAAGCATCGGTTTGGTTTGTTTCGGAAGGAGCAGGGAAGAGTTTTCGGTGCCTCAATGACGCCATCACAGAGCTTTGGCAGACTCAAGAAATTGAGACTCACAAATGAAAAAAAAAAAAAGGTTGAGCAAGTAGCTAGTGTGTTTGCGTAGGTAACCACTGAGTTGGTGTCCTTTTGTTTTGAATTGAAAGATAAGAAAAACCAAGAATGCGAATCTTCTCTCTTTCACGTTCAGTATAAAATTAATATCCGTGTAGTTTGTGTTATTGTGTTGGACCATATAGAATTAGAAACGAAACTCTTGTAGCTTCCTGTTCATTTATTGTCACGGCAAGTTCGTTTCTTTTTCAGGCATTTTCACACTAATACTTAAATGTTAGAGTAGAGTCTGCAGACCCCTCTGCAGATCCATTGCAAGTAATATCATGATTGTTCACTGCAATATAGATTCGTCATTAATGGGTTTTAGTTCATTTTTGTTTCTGGTTTTTGGTGAATGTCCTATTTTTGGCTTTTGGTGGTAAGTCAAGTGTCACATTTCTCATGGTTGGTGTTTTCTACTGTTTCTTTCAAGGAATCTCCGCGTAAGTAACTGTAGGCCAATTCGATGAAATAGACCTTTTATCTACCTAAAATCATCTAGTTTATGAAAAATGCCCGCCGGATAGAACTGGGTTTCCCAAAATATTCTAATTGTAGCTTCGAGAATAGGGGAAAAAAAAAACTGAATCTCTTTGTTTGCACCTCCCTGCCAAATACATTTCTATTTGGAATCTTCAAAATTAGAATTACAATCAAAAAATTTGAAATTTTAATTATTATGCTATTTTGCATATTAATTATATAAAAGTATAGTTTCAATTTCTTATCCAAATTCTGCGAGTTTATATAAAATTAAAGTTATTATGACACCATCAAAGACTTATAATTTTGAATAATTCAATTTTTTCCTAAAAGATTGGTTTCTATAATGTTTGAGTAACAAAATAGTCATTCTAATGTCACGAGCAGTTCTAATCCCGATCATGAATTAGATAAAGATGTTATTCGTTAATCCTATATTCATACAAAAGATAGATGTCTCTTAAGTATGTCATTCCTTGATCCGTTATCTATAAAGAAAGCACAAAATTTGTGCAATGCTGTTTGAATTTAAAAATGTAAATGAATATTTATTAAAAATCAGACAATATTCAAATTGGATGGGTGACGTTGAATGAGACCTTTTATGCGATTTAGTGGCATTTCTGGTTTATATTAGGCCTGCTTTATGCGATGGGCTTAGAAATATTCATCGGCTTACTTTATAGTGTACAGTCCCAAAACCATGCTTTTACGCGTGATTTTGACGAGAACGCGAACACCCAATTTCCCATTGTTTTCCTCGTCACTATGAACACGTTCTTAAAGAAAGAAGGAGAGGGTGATACCAACATAGACAAAGCCTATAATGTACTCAGTTTCTTGGTAATTGTTTGCAAGGACTATTGGTTTGTCAAATTCCAAAGCAACAATTTAACAAAAGTAACATAAAGAACTAGGAAATATAAATGATTGGACTCTTTTAGTCTATTCCACTTTCTAATTTTTTTGGAATATATTACGTACTTATTTATTTAGTGAAGAGAAACTTTCATAAAGTTTGTTAAATTTCAAATTTTGGCTAATAAATTGTAAGAAATTCACCAGTAATCTCCAACAATTTTGAATTTCAATTATGACTAAACAAGTTAATGTGTATATTTTCATAATCTTGATTTCAACGGCCGTTTGATTCCACTTTTGTTTTTTTTGTTGTTATTTTTTCTTTCTGTTTCATGTTTTTTGTTTCTGTTTTTTTCAAAAAAAAATACTGTTTGATTGAGATTTGTAATATAAAATCTGTTTGGTTGAATTCAGATAAACTCATTATTTTATTATTATTATTATTATTATTATTATTATTATTATTATTATTATTATTAATTTTAATAAGTTATTCTTATTCTTATTCTTATTCTTATTATTATTATTATTATTATTATTATTATTATTATTATTATTATTATTATTATTATTCTAAATTTTATTATTATTATTATTATTATTATTAAACTTATTATTATTATTATTATTAAGTTATTCTTATTTTATTAATTTTATTATTATATTATTAAATTCATCATCATCATCATTATTATTATTATTAAGTTATTCTTATTTTATTATTTTATTATTATTATTATTATTATTATTATTATTTTTTAATAAGTTATTCTTATTATTATTAATTTATTATTATTATTATTATTTATTGTTAATAATAATATTATAATTAATAATTGTTATAAATTTTCTACTTACTGTTTTTAATACTATTAATATTAATATTTTTATTATTAATTTTATTATACAAGTTAATTATCTTATTATTATTATTAATTATTATTATTATTATTTTTACTTTTAATAATAATAATAATAATAATAATATTATTATTATTATTATTATTATTATTATTATTATTATTTTCTAGATAAAAAACAAAGATATGTTGGTTTTACGTCAAGAAAACATGTTAAAATTCAAAGAAATGATGTTTTCTAATTTTTGTAAATCTGCTGTGATTTTTTTATTTTCAAAACAAAAATCGCAACAAAGTAAGTCAAATACGTTTTACTTATCTGTTTTTCTTTTTACAAAAACGACAACAAAAAGCAGGAAAAAAAAAACAGAAACAAGCAGCCCTTTATAACTGACACTTATCTTTTACAAATTTTCATTGCCACTTCTCAATGGTAACTGACACTTATCTCTTTCAAATTTTCGTTGCCACTTTGCAATTTCTTTCCAATCTTCTTCTAAGGGTATACTTGCCATTCTATATAAAAAAATAGTTTTCTTTTCAATTACAAAATGATCTTTTAATCTTTAATTAACTTAAATTTGGCTTTATTTTAAAATGATTTTTCATCATTGTTTTTTTTCAATTTCAATGTATCTTTTACTTTTAATTACAATTAAATAAAATATTGATAATTTAATTTATTATAACGATCTAAATTAAAAGCAAAAGCTTGATTCAACATATATAAATTCAACAAAATACATACAAATTTATAATTTCTTATTTTTGTACATTGTCCAATTTAACTTTAATTTAAGGAAGTTCCCTCTTTTTTATTAAAAATGACTTACATATGTCACCAATCTTTTACTAACCTTAAAATTATTGGGAAAAAGTACATTTTGCCTTTTAAAGTTTTCTCTAAAGTTTAATTTAAATAATAACATTTGACAATATTATAAAAATCCTAACATTTGTAAAACTAAATTATTTGAACCTCAAACTCACGAAACTCTAAATATTTATTCAGGTTTGGTCAATATATGATATGTATCATTTTTATTTATTTAAAGGACCGTGGATGCATGTCATTAACATCTTATGAAGCACTTCGCTTAACTAAAACTCTAACATTTACAACATGTTTGTTTCAATAGAATAAGTATTATATTTTTAATCTCTCTCGCTCTTGTCTGCATGTTTCATGCTCTTGTCTCCCTCTCTTTTGTCCTCCTTGCCCTCGTCTTCAAGCTCTCGTCTCTCTCGCTCCTCATGGTCTTCTCTAACATTTCTTTGCCAATTTCATGAATTAGGTATGTTTCTTGTAAACCTAACTTCACTGCTAATTTTTTTTCTTTTGCTATCAATGTAGTTGTTTGGCTTACCTCATCAGCCAAATAGCTTTTGTGATGCTTATTTGGCCTTCTTGTCTCTTCCAATGAACTTGATTTTCTTTTGGAATTTATCTGCTTCCCGTCTCTTCCCTGTATCTGTGCAAGTCTTTCTATTTTATGAAGAGTTAAAATAACCTACTTGTTCCCCTTTGTGGTAGTCAAGTGGTGGGGCCAACTTGTTTAAATATGTTTGCATCAACTTGTTTAAAGTTGGAGTGAAAAAACATCTGAACTGCTTGGGACATGTTAATTGCTAATTGATATGATTGAAGGGTGTTTGAGTTATTTGGGTGGTATGAATTATGTTGAAAATACATTATTTGTGTGGTATTAACATAGATTGTAGAGTGTCTGCATTATCTAGATTATGGAACTGACTAGAAGAGTTTATTCCCAGATAGATTTGCATTAGGACAAAAACTAGAAGAGGAGACCACTAGTAGTTAAAATTAATAATGAATGAATTTATCCATTGACAAAAATTTTATTTCTTTCAATAGGCTATATATGGTATGAATGTAGTTAGAGAGACTAGTTACCTTAATTATGTTCATGTTGTGGAAGATAGAAAATTTGTTAATCATCTTCAAATAGAAGATTATTATTGGTTTTAATAAAATTTCATCATCGAAAAACTTGTTGGAGCATTGATAAATTATTGTTGGTTTTAGATATGAAAATAGAAAATAAGGCTTAAAGTTGAAAAGAAATAAATGTAAGGCATAGATAGCATTACATAGTCTCAAGCATAAGTAAAGGGATATATATAGCGTTATATATAGCATTATATATGTAAAGGGATATTAGATGAACACATAAGTAATTGTTGAGGCGTAAACTACTACTACATAACTTAACTTCTTTAGAATAGTAGATTATAACTTAACTTAATTATAGTGAACTTCAAATTGAATATTGAATAAATGGTGTTATTAGTAATTGAAACAAGTCATAAAAAATTCTTAAAATGCTTTGGTATGATAATTATGATTATGTTAAACTGTAAAAAAGAAAATATGTAAGTTACAGATCTTCATTTACTTCAAGCATACTTTAAATCCTTTGTTTCATTTTAGTATTCACGAATTTGCAGGGGTGACTAGTTAAGTCACTAGTCAGGCATGGGCTAGCCAAGCACGGGGGTGACTAATTCAGTCACCCCGTGACTAGCATTTAACTTCAATGCTAGCCATACACAAGGGTGACTTAATTAGTCACCACCGTGCATGAGTCATCCCTATAACTAGCCACGAACGAGGGTGACTAATTAAATCACCCCCACCCTCGTGACTAGCATTTAACTTAACTGCTTGTCACCACTTTAATTTTTAATTTCTTTTTTCATGCAACTTTATATGACTTTCCCTTCAACCTATATGCAAACTTCACACAAATAATCTAATTAATATTAATGCAATATTCACACCATTTGTACTCAATTTATCTCACATTTGGATCAAAACACAAAGATTTGTGACCAAAACCAAGATATGAATGTACTTCCTTATCCTTAGCCAATAAGGTCATTATGCTTATTATGTTTTTGCCTTTCTTGTTATCTTCCTTAAGTTGGTCTTGGGTTATTTGCGTTAGGGTTTCATTTAAAATGTTTGTTTGAGTTTTGATTTTTATGTTCTATAATCCTCTTTTTTTAACTCTGGAAATATTATCTTCTTTTTTCTCTCTTACTCTACTTTATGCCTTTAACTATTTTGAATTATTTCATAGTTTTTTTTACATTGTTTGAACAAATGTATGAAAATACATTAGAAATTTTATTTTTTGCGGTCATGATTCGATTTAGTTTGAGTTTACATACAAATGCCGAAAGAACAAAAATGATTGTGGCTGTCTTAACTGTATGATTGCAGTTGTGTAATGTTGTTAGTTCGCTATTAAGTTTTTTGATATTAGAGGCTTCTTTATATAGTTATAGGCCAACGGTTAGAAGTTACTTTCTAAATTTTTATGCAAATCGAGATTATGTGAGGCTAATTGTGCATGACAGTGATGGGTCATGTATTTCAATGGTTAGGATGAATAGGCAAGCTTTTTTGAAACTATGTGAAATGTTAGAAAGTATAGGAGGATTAAGGTTAACAAAAAAGATGCTTATTGATGAACAGGTAGTAATTTTCTTATATATTATTGCTCATCATGTTAAAAATTGAGTTATTAGGAAAAATTTTAGAAGGTCAGGTGAAACAATTAGTCGATGTTTTCATAATGTTTTAAATGCAATGATGCATTTGCAAGATCATTTGTTTAGGAAACCTGAGCCCATACCAACTAACTCTCCTGACCATCAATGGATGTGGTTTGAGGTAGATAATCACCCTATTACTTTTATAAGAAAATATAGTGAATGTGATTAAGGTTCCTCGTTATTTTTTATTTCAATTTAGTGAATCTAATTAAGGTTCCTTATTATTTTTTTATTTCATTTGAATTGTAGAATTGTTTAGGTGCTCTAAATGAGCCACATATCAGGGTTAATGTGTCAATTAAAGATAAGCCTAGATTTTAAACTCGTAAGGAGGATATTGCAACAAATATGTTAGGTGCACACCTGACATGCAATTTATTTATGTTCGTCCCGGTTGGGAAGGGTCAATAGCTGATGGTCGAGTTCTTCGTGATGCAATTAGTAGGAGACATGGACTAAAAGTGCCTTATGGTAAGCTTTCCTATATGATATAGGAAAGTTGGTTGAAATTTTGTATATAATATTGTATATTGAATAACTTATGTAGTATTTTCTTACATAACTTATGTAGTGTTTTTTTATAGAGGTTTCTATTACCTAGTTGACGTAGGTTATACAAATTGTGAGGGATTCCTTGCACCTTTTAGGGTTCAAAGGTACCATTTGAATGAATAGCATCAAGCTTACAAACCAAAAACTGCAGAGGAATTTTTAATATGAAACAAGCGATTGCATGCAATGTAATTGAGAGGTGTTTTGGGTTACTAAAAATTAGGTGTGCTATTCTTAGGAGTCCATCATTTTATCCAATAAAGACTCACATTCGAATTATCATACCTTGTTCTTTGCTTCATAATTTTATTAGGTAGGAGATGAGTTCTGATCCCATGGAGAGTGATTTAGGAGATTATTTTTACACCAATCCAGTTATTGAGGAGGAGTGTATAACTACTATTGACCCAACTAATGCTTGGACAAATTGAAGAAATGAATTGACACGCAAAATTTTCAATGAATGGCAAACATATAGGAAAAATGAGAATTGACATTTTTTAGGTGTTCTATTATGTTTGAGTGTTAGGAGGTTTTATATTATTGTTTATAGAAGTTGTTGTACTCTTTGTTGTTTATGTTCTACGTTGTTATTGAACACTATATGAATGTTTTTGTAAGTTGTTGATCATTAATGTTAATTGGTATGAAGAATTTTATGAATGTTTCCTTTATTATAATGTTTTGTAATTTATCAATATTGTTTTAATTTGGTAAAAAAGTACGTCGATGAATTCCCCTTTAATTATTGATTCTCAAAGTTCAAAAGGAACGAAAAGAAAGTGGAATTATGATGAGAATGTTGTGCTAGTTTCCTGCATGGTTGATTTGCATATTGTGGGAACGTATCAACGCTAATACTGGATTTAAAGCTGGGTATCTCAATGAATTAGAAAGAATGGTAGCAACAAAGTTTCCTAATTCAAACTTAAAAGCTAGACCTCACATAGAGTCTAGGATTAAGACTTTAAAGAAAGAGTGGAGCATTGTTTATGATATAGTAAGGAAAGATACTTGTGGATTTGGATGGGATATCGAAAGGAAGATAGTCATTGATTAAGATCATGTATGAGATTCTTACTTAAGTGTAAGTATTGAACTTTTAACTTGTTTTAAGCATTTTCTTTAACTACTTTCTTGCTGTTTATATAAATTATTGATGTTTTTTTTTCATCTTGTCAGAGTCACAAATATGCTGCTAAATTTTGAAGGAAGAGCTTTCCTTTCTATAATGAATTAACTGGAATCTTTGGAGAAGATCGTGCAAGTGGAAATGATGCACAAGCTGTTGTAGATATTCTTGAAGAAACGGAAAGGCAAGGTGTAGGTGGGTGAATGAAGGTGGTAAAGATCAATATGAGCATCGATTACATGATTTTTTTTTTATTTCATCTATTCCATGATTGATAGACGATTCCTTTACCTAACCTCAAACATCAAATCTTGAAAGACAAACTAAAAATATTTCAGAAAGGAGGAGAAAAAGGAGAAATGATACAGGAGAAGCAAGCTGTGTAGATTCACTTATTGTTGCTGTTAGGATATTAGGTGATACCATGAATCAGATTGGAGATAAATTGTTTAAAAGTATTGGGATTGAAATGTGTAATTTTTTTTGCCGAAATTAAAACCATTTTATTAATAGCGAGAAATGGGATCGGCATCCTATTGCTCGGTTTACTATAGGCTTTGAAGGAAAGAATCCGGTAAGAAAACCTCCACAGATTCAGGCCAAGTACAAAAATTCAAAATATTAAGGAAAAAATCATCTAATACGGATGTAGGGAGTAGCATTTCGTTCTAAGACCAAAGTTCCACGAACAACCAACGACAAATTTTCCTCTTGGCTAAATTGAGTCGAAACCCCAGATGATCCAATCCTGGACAAATAATCAGCAACAGTATTTAACTCGCGGTAAACATGTAAAATCGAAGAAGAAGAAGCAGTCATCATATCCTTGATAATTTTAAATTCAGTGTAAAATTTCCATGGCTAGCCTCCATTCCTATGTAATAAAGCTGCAATAGCCGAGTTATCTGTTTGAATTTGCATTCCAGTGAATCCACAAGCATTGCAAAACCTCAAACCGTTAATAATAGCCTCCAACTCCATCTTCATACTGCTCGATATTCCCACATAAAAGGCCTCGGTAGAAGAAAAAATTGTCTAAAATCTTACAATAAAACTGACCCGACTTTCCTTGATTGCTGACGATGAACAATCGTATTCAAAACCATAACATCGAGAATCGGGGGTCTCCAATGGCCATGTGAATCTGCTTTGCTTCCTCGGTTCTTTATGTCGGACGGTTGAAATTACGTTCAACAAAGCGACGATAATGGAAATCCCTCGGCATCGGACGGTGAGCCAACAAAATCCTGTAAGTTGCCGATGCACAGCATTGATAATAATCAGCTTATTTGGTCTTATGTTGTTGAAAACAAAATTATTCCCAGACTTCCAAACCTCCCACAGGACAATTAAAGGTATTATTGAGATGATCGTCTGACGAAGAGACGAAGAACTTCCCAAGCGGCACCAATACAAAAACATCGACCACAAATCATGAAAACGTGGGACAATTATTTCTAGCAATGAAGCAAAATAATCCCAAATTTCCAACACTACAGGACAATAATAGAAGGAGTGGTCACAACTCTCGAGAACTGATCGGCGAAACAGCAGATAGTAAGATTCAAGACAAAACCAATACCAACCAGGAAATCAGGAAGAGGCAAAAGTGAGTTCCAAAATTTCCAAACAAATATTAAGATTTTCTTAGGAAGCAACTTAGACCAAAGAAATTTTGCCACAGAATAAATGGGAGCAAGAAACCGATCAAAATCATATGCGGTTGCGAGTAAAAACAAACCGTGAGGTAAGCTTCCAAAACACACGATCGGTACATCATCAAAGCAAGGTAAAGCATTCAACGCTTGAATTTGTGCATTGGTCGGATGATTTGTAATGAGAGGTAAGCATAATCTCTATTTCGGATAAAATCAGAAGCGCTAATAGAGCAAGAGGAATTGGTGCTCATCATCCATATGCGAAATGGTCCCAAACCGGACCACTTATCATCCTAAAATTGAGGAGCCATTACGGATGCAAAGATGGGCGTGATTACAAGCAAACCTATCAGCGAAAGAAGCCTCCACCATTAGTTTTCACTTCAAAAGTAGACAAAGAGGAGATAAACGGACCCATTACGAACTCCATTTTAAGCGCCACCACATTTGATCATGTAGCTTTGACCACATCTTCTAACTTAGGAAGCCTAAACCGTTTTCATTCACGGCATTGCTATTCTCTCCCAAGATTGCCAATGTCGTTTGGATATTCGATGGTCTTTGCCCCAAAAAACCGTTGAAAAATCCGCTCCATTTGGCCCAACCACAGTTTAGGAGGGACCATCATGAGCATTATATGCAACGACAAAGAAGAGAGTACATGTTTTATCAAAATGAGACGACCTCTAGGCGATAATAATTTATGTTTCCAGTTGCCAACTTTTGTCTCCACTCACTTTACCTTGAACCTAAATATTCATTCTGTTTTTCGTCCCCGATAAGGAGGAGATCCAAGATAAAGTATAGGCAAACAACCCGGCACCATTTGTAAAATAGTTCTAGAGATTTCCACCCTTGGTGAGGCCAATCCTTCAAATCGAATAAAACAACTTTTAGACTTATTAACCTTCTGACCAGTTGCAAACTGATAATCCTCTATCAATAGCATAAATTGCTCCATTGAGCGTTTGTCGCCACGAAGGAAGAATATCGTATCATCAGCATATGCAAAGTGATTTACTGTTAGAGCGCCTCTTGGAAGACCATATGATCAAATTCTGCCAGCTTGTACAAAAGCATTCATCCTCCTGGATAAAGTTTCAAATACAATAATGAATAAATATGGAGAGGCGGATCTCCTACTTCACACCCGAAGCTGGAAAAACCAATGAGGGCTTCCATTGATGAATTGAAAACCAACTTGCACGCAAACTGCCCATAATCAAATGTATGAAAGCTTCACAAAAACCAAATTTACGTAGAATTCTGGCGAGAAAAGCCCAAGACACTCGATCAAAGCCTTCATCATATCAATTTGAGAATCACATTACCACCCTCGCCGGTAGTCCGGAAAGCGTGTTGGGTCTGAGCCAACAATATATTTTGAAAATATCTTGCCACCAAGAAACTTTGTTGTCTTGGAGATCAACTTTTCCAGGATTGGTTTAACCCGTTTCGTCATGAGTTTGGTGAATAAATTTCCAATAAAATTGCATAAACTAATTGGTCGGAAGTCTGCAAAAGAGGTTACATGTTGCTTTTTTGGAAGGAGGATAATGAGGACACTTGCTATAGCTCTCGGGCGGAATCCCGACACATACTCAACCTGAGCATTGAAGAGATCATCTTTGATAATAGACCAACAATTGTGATAAAAAAACCACAAAACCCATCAATACGGGTGCCTTATGAGAGGAGAGACTCATTACCACGTCTTTTACTTCATCATAAGTTAGTGCCCTCATCAAAGATGCATTATCCGCCTCATCAACTAATGAAGGGATGAAATCAAGCAAACGAGCTGCCGAAGTTTCATCCATGTCAGAATCTTGACATAGCAACTTTTGGAAGAAATCGATTGCCTCAGCTGAAATGTCAGGAGGGGAATCTAGCCACCTGCAGTTAGCTGCCCTTATGGAATGGATCCCCAGAAATGATCTTTTTTCACGTAAGGAAGCAAGAAAGAAATTACTATTTGTATCACCCTCCTTGCACCAACGGATTCACCACTTTTGAAGCAGAAAATCATCACGTTCACATTCTCTCAGAATCAAATTCGCCTTTGCTTTGTTTAGCTCAACTAGAGTATCTGGGGAAGGCAATTGTTCATAAGTCGTCTCATAGTGCAAAACCAGGTCTTCGGAATCTTGTAAATTCTGAAAAACATCTCAAAAATGAGACTTATTCCAAATCTTCAGAGCCTCCTTCAATCATCTGACCTTTAAAGAGAATCTCAACATTCCAAAGCCGTCGACTGGAGCCCCCCAATGTTCCCAAACCACATCATAAAAACTGGAGTGACGAAGCCACATCCTCTGGAAACGAAAGATTCTAGGCTTGAGTCAATAGCCATATCTAATCGATGCAAAATAGGAGAATGATCAGATTGAATTCTACTTAAGTTATGAACAGTTGCCACCGAAAACCGGTCAAGCCAAGCAAGGGAGAAAAGACAATGGTCCAATTTCTTCAACATTGGTCCGTTAGATCAAATTCCAAACTAGGTAAACTCACAGCCCTGAGTAGGACGCTCCTCTAATCCACAATCAACTATGAATTCATTAAAATCATCAATCGAAGATAATTCGGGAGTAGCTTGTCCCTGATATTCCTCCAGATAGCGAATAACATTAAAATCACCTGTAATTGTCCAAGGAGTATCAGAATCCAGATGCCGAAAAGAAAGCAGATTGGCCCATAACGCCTGTCTTTCTCGGCGAGTAGACTTAGCATAAACAATAGAGACAAAGAAAGGAGCAGCACGCTTATGATGTTTAACCCTTAAATATAGAACTTGTTCATCGCCACCCAGGTTATCCACCATATAGTCAGCTGAAAATAAAGCCCAAATTTTATTCATGAGAGAGACAAAAGTGGTTTGGAAGTGCAGCTCTCTCGATACCTCAGACAAAACTGATGAATTTCCCATTGGTTCTAATAAGAAAACAACTGTCACTTTATGCAAAGCAACTAGATTTTTTAAACGTCGACATGTTGGCTTGTTGGCCACACCCCGAATGTTCCACGTCAGGCTACTAATCAATGAGAAAATTTTGAACCGTTACCAATAGGAGCTCTCCTGGATCGACGAAGAGATGCCTCATCCACAATAGGAATCTTGTTTTTGGAGCCCAAAGGCCGACCACGTCGACTAGAATGCTGTAAATCATCATGCTGGGGCATGAAAAGTAACATTTGATTAGAGACCATGCCTAGTGTCAAATCATCACGATAGGCAGGCAAAGCAACAGTATCAAAAACATCAGATTGTGAAATAGGCAATGCAGCATGTTGTAGCGGCAAACTCAAATCTGCAGGCGGATGATCACAAACTAGTTCCTCATCAATAGGCTCTTGATGATCAGCCATAGACGAATAAGGTAATAAATCCACCTGATATTCTGTAGGTTGCGAAAAAGATGGTATGATTTCCTCAGTAGAATGCAATGTAGGTAAAGCAGTCGATGATGGTTGCAAATCGAACTGCTTGGTCAAAAGCGAGAGTTGAGGGGTGGGCGAACAACACGATCGATTGAGTCATTACTGGCAACAATGTTGGGCAGACAAGGCCACCATCATCATCTGGGAGTTAAGAGAGAATATCAAACCTGGATGACAGTTGGAGAGCAGCGGAGGGCGAATCCTTCGATTTGGGAAAGTCCAAACCAATAGTCGGCGATTGATCAGAAACCATCAAGGGAGTATCAACTAGAACATCAACTGCCGTTTGCACTGGGGGTAAAGTAATCAAAGAAGAGGAGGGAATATCGATAACAGTGGTGTTCTTCTCTTCGATCGTTAAACCAGATGAGCTTGGTAGAGTCTCTTTTGGCTTCCATATTTTCGGTGCATGGGGAACACTAGAATTGAAAGGCAGCGACTTTGACGTAGGATCTACGGACTTACCTAGATGCAATTGACGCAATGATCCTTGTCATGGACAACTTTGTGACAGTGACGACAGAAAGCCGGGAGGTCTTCATAGATAACTGATTGGAAAAAAGGTTTTGATTCCGTACCCAATCGAATACGCTTAGGCAACTCCTTCAAGAGATCAACTTCAATACATACTCGAGCCATCGACGGCTGCGATAGATTCATAGTAGGAGCATCAATTTTTATCAAAGTACCAATCTGATCAGTCATTCGCTTCAAATATTTCTCGTGAAAACCATAAACAGGGAGGCCTTTAAAAGAAACCCAGATAGGGACGATGGATGACTCATGATTGGGGTGAAAATCTGGGGTCCATTTGAACACACGCATGATGTGGGTATCAAAAGTCCAGATTGTGCGCAACCAACATCTCTGATAATCTTCTTCAAGATCAAAGCTAATTAGAACATGTCCAAAATCGATTAACCCTATAGTAAAAACACCAATAAACCCTATCCGATCGAAAGTTGATCGTAAAAAATCCAATTTAGGGTTTCCTTTTGTGAATTTTCCCAGGAGAGAAAGCCTGAATGGTGTCGATAACTGATCTTGCTCCTTTTGTGTCAAGAAAAACGTAGGTTCTCCTTTCAGCAGCTTCGATTTTGAAACAATTTCCACATCGGCAAGTGGTCGAAGAATGGAGCGAGGGGTTTTTTTTTTATCCAGATAACACTTGAGCGAAGGTACGGTTGCCTCCCCATGGGGGCGGCGCCAGGCATGTGGCCTGAAACTAGGTCGGAAGTAGAGAGATATGGTTTAAATTCACTCAATCAAAAGTAAGATTCAGGTGATTTCAATTCTATCTTTGAAATGTGTATTCAAAAAAGAGTTAAATAGTTATATAGGGCATTAGGTGAGATAGAGGGGCTCACAGATGATGAAAAGGATACTGCTTTAAGCAAAATTTCTAATTATCCTACACAAATGCTTGTGTTTTTCATTGTTCCACCTTCTCAAAGACTTGGGTAAGTGAGGATGTTTCTTGTCACACATTGAAGGTTATGTTGAAGTTTAAATATTTTTGTCTAGCTATTTAAAATAGGGTTAAAACTTAATTTTTGTTCAACTAAATAACTTTTTAACAATTTAATGCCCAATGTTATATTTATTTTCAATATCGTTACATTGTTATTTTATATTGCAATTGTCACTATATAATGAATGCTAACATGAGTCAGACAAAAAAAATTAACCACTGCAAAATGTTGGAAAGTCATATGAGAAGAAAAAATTAATAATAATAACAATAATATTAATAATATTTAAATTAGAAAGAAGAAGAAAAATTTAATAATAATAAGAAATTTAATAATAACAATAATATTAATAATATTAAAATTAGGAAGAAGAAGACAAAATTAATAATAATAACGAATTTACTAATAACAATAATATTAAAATTAGGAAGGCGAAGAAGAAAATTAATAATGATAAGGAATTTAATAATAATAACAAAAAACATAATTAATAAAAATACTAAAATTAATAATAATATATAACATTACGTTTCCCATACAAAGGGTTAGAACCTAGATTTTTGTAAATGAGAAATAGCAATGAGAAATTAGAAGAATGTATTTCATACTTATGCATAATGTTAGTATACACACACATGAATTTGAATTTTTCACACATTACAATGATTTGTTCATACACTCATTTGATATTTTCAGGATATAAATGATTGTTTTAATGTGATTATGATAGGGATAGTTAATATTTTTGCCTTAAAAATTGATCTGGTGAATTAAATTATTGATTTAGAATTTTGGTGAAATCTGAGAACTTTCTGAAATTAAAGGTATTTTTGGACTAGAAAAATATTAAGTGACTGAACAATTATGAAATCGTATTAGAATTAAGTATCAAATGGCAAAAGAAATTATTGATAAGAGACATTAAGATTTAATAACATATGTAATTGAAAATTGAGAGTTAAGTGGATTAAAAATTGTAGACAAATGGATTGGTTATTAATGGAGACCCATTAAAAACCACAAGGTGATGACATGTTGCAAGTAACAAGTATCACTAGCCACACACGGAGGTGACTAATTAAGTGACCCTTTTTTTAGCAACAGGTGTTTCCTGAACCGTGCTTTCTTTAGCTGGTTCTTCTTCTTGTTGAACAATAGGGGTATCCTTCTTAGTCTTTTTCTCTGCTTGATTAGTTTCTTGATTTCTTCGTTGGAGATTTTCTTTTCTCGGATGTTGCTTTTCTCTTCCTCTCGGTCTCTTTGGATTTTCGGCGTATCTTCTTCGAATAGAGACTAAGGATCTTGTGGCTCTGGGTGCACAAGATTTAGAAGTTTCTTCTCGACTACTTCTCTGGCAATCTTTTCTTCTGTTGCCTCAAAGTCCTAATTCTTGGTGATCTCTTTGCTTTCTTCTGACTTCGTTCAAAGACTTTCTCCTTGTCTCTTTGGCGCACTTTGTTTTGTCCTCTGAGATTGGCTTTTTATGAAAGAGGACTCGCCATTTTCATGAGAGGTCTACCTAGCACTCTCCTTAGTTGAAGTAGGTGATTTGATACTCATTTGGGCGAGAACTTGAGGCAGTCTTCTTCAATACACACCCCCCTGGTTCTTGACTTCCTTGAAGAGTCGGCTTGGTCTTTGTCTCGTGTTCGGACCCATTAGCCGTGTCGTGTGTGCATCGATCTTGCTCTTCACGAAGCAGTTTGTTTGATACCGTGGTGTGAGCGAATCTTTGGATTCCTTAAAATCCTCGTCAAAATCATACCATAAGGATAGCTGGTAGTTTCCTTTAACCCTTAACCATATAGTGAAAGATTAAGAAGGGTAAATCTATGGGGCTTCGATTCGATGGGTAGAAACGGACATTGTTTATCCAGTGGTCACTAAATGTCTTGAACCGACTCTGGGTAGAATGCAATTAAACAAAATTGCATGAAGCACCTAACCTTGGAATCATATTTGATGTCTTCCTCTCCCTTGAGTTATTTGTGCCATATAGTTGCCTCTTGATATCTTCTTCTTTCATTCAGTGAGGTCATCCATCCGACCTTGGTAGACAATTTCTCACCAATGATGGACGATCGGTCACCTTCTTTATCAAATCCTTTGTGACAAGAGCAGATATTCTCTCTCGGAGGATACAATGGTGTTATCTATCGACGGCGTTCTTCGAACTTATAAACTTCATTCGTATAGATGGTTCATGTATACGAAGAAAGTTCTTCCAACCAGCTCTTATGATTTACGGTTCTACATCCATCTTAGTCTCTTCTTAGTGACTCAAAGTCCACAAGTCTTCCATAAACCATGGCTGCTTCCATTGTATAGAGTGAAAATATCTTCTGGAGAACTTTTTGAGCAAAATGTTTTTGAGAGAATTGGTAAAGCAGAAATGAATCGTCAGGAGATGATGAAAAGATTGCTATAATTTCATCTTCAGTCTACATATAGGGTTATGGTCCGGTGGGTTCTAGAATCATTAAGAACCTCGAGATTATCAGATTTTTCCTCAAAAATCTTTCTTGTGAGAGAAGTTACCGGTATAACTCAATGTAACTAACTTGTAGTTAGTTTCCACATTACTTTAGCTTTGTTGCTCATTTAACATCACCATGTTAAGATTCGTCTTATCTTAAAACCGTTCTTGACTTAGTGGTTTAGTGAAGATGTCTGCTCACTGAAGTTCTGTTTCAACAAACTGTAGAAGCACCACTTTCCTCTGAACATAATCTCTCAGGAAATGATGTCTGACTTCTATATGCTTCACTCTGGAATGCTGAATTGGATTCTTTGATAGATTTATTGCGCTGGTGTTGTCACAATAAATTGGAATCTCCTCTCTTTAACTGAATAGTCTTCAAGTGATACTTGATCCACACGTCGTGAGCGACAACTTCGGCGGACATATATTACTGCTTCACGGTTGATAAAGCAATTGAGCTTTGTCTCTTGCTTGACGAGAGACTAGATTTCCTCAGAAAATGACATCCTCCACTGTGCTTTTTCTTTCGATTCTGTCTCGGCATAGTCCGCATCGCAATATCCAATTAACCTGAAATCTTTACCTTTCTCAAACATTAAGCAAAGATTAGTAGTACCTGCGAGATATCTCAAAATTCTTTTAACAGCAATAAAATGAGACTCTCTAGGATCGGCTTGAAATCTTGCACACAAGCATACACTGAACAGAATATCAGGTCTACTTGCTGTAAGATACAGTAAAGAGCCGATCATCCCTCTATATAGGGTTTGATCCACCTTCTTACCAAGTTAGTCTTTTCGACAAAAGGTTTGAAGGATGCATCGGAGTTGCCATAGGCTTCACATTATTCATATCAAACTTATTCAAAACTCTTTCACATACTTTTGTTGATGAATGAAGATCTTCTCTTGATGCGCTAACTTGCAACCCAAGAAAGAACTTTAACTCGCCCATCATACTCATTTCAAAATCTTTCTTCATTAAGCTCTCAAACTTTAAACACAACTCTTTTGAAGTAGCACCAAAAATGATATCATCAACGTAGATCTGTACTAAGATAAAATCATTATGAAAACTCTTTCTAAAGAGCGTCTTATCAACTTGACCTCTCTGAAACCATTCTCTATTAGGGCGTTACTCAGACGATCATACCAAGCTCTAGGAGCTTGCTTGATCCGTATAAGGCTTTGTGAAGTTTATAGACATAGTCGGTTTTTAACATCTTCAAGCCGGTGGTTGTTTCACATACACCTCTTCATCTATAAAACCATTGAAATGCACTCTTAACATCCATCCGAAATAACTTTATATCATGGCGGATCACATATGCTAACAAAATCCTTATAGCTTGAGTCTATACTTTGGAGCATATGTTTCATTGTAGTCTATTCCTTCCTGCTGATTATAGCCTTGTGCTACTAATCTAGCCTTATTACGACTCACTCTTCTGATTAAGTCTAGCTTATTCTTGAAAACCCATCGGTTCCAATAATGGATTTCTTAAAAGTTTTAGGACTAAGGACGGGCGTTATTTCTAGTAAATTGATTCAGCTCCTCTTGCATGGCTAACACCCAAGCTTCGTCTTGAAGAGCTTCCTCGACCTTCTTAGGCTCCACTTCGAGATAAAGGCTACATTAGCTTCTCTTACGAATCGGACCTTGTCTAACTCATACGAGGTGTCACCGATAACTAGTTCTTGGATGAGAACTTTTATATCTCAATTTTGTCTTAGTTCTATAGTTTCGGAATATCTTCAATCTTGTTCTCATGAGTGTACGGCGAGGGAGTTTAGAGGTATCATCTAAGTTCTTTGAAGGACCTTCATTCTCCACGTCATCTTCCTTATAGGGTTGAGAATTATCATCAAACTTGACATGGATCGTCTCTTGACAATCTTTGAAGTCAAATTGTAAACTCGAAGCGCTTTAGGCGATAATGAGTAGCCTAGGAAGATTCTGGATGGGTCTTGAATCGAATTTATCCAACAACTCTTTTGTATTGAGAATGGAACATTTGCACCCAAATGGATGAAAGTAAGATATGCTTGGTCTTCTTCCATTCCATAACTTCGTAAGGAGTCTTCTTGACATAGGTCGCAACATGATCCTATTACGAATATAGCATCTTCATATTCACGACTTACCTTGAAATATTTAGGAAGATTAAGTCTCACATAGCATTGTCCTTGCCATCTCTTGAATCGTCCTATTCTTTCTTTCAACAACTCCATTTTGTTGTGGAGTTCTAGAAATTTGAAGTTGTGGGAAATTCCATTCTCCTCACGATACTCTAAACTTCTTATTTTCAAATTCTCCACCATGGTCACTCGATCTTTGCTATGGACATTCCTTTTCATTACGTAACTTTTCGGATAAGATTCTAAAGCACTTAAAAGACTCATCTTTGTGTGATAAAAACAATATCCAACAAAATCGAGTAAAGTCATCAACAATGGCGAATTCATATTTCTTTACGCTAAGACTTAATGTCCTTGTAGGACCAAATAAATCCATATGTAACATTTCTAAAGGTCTTGATGAGGTTACAAAACTTTTAGAAGAAAGAGGTTTTAACTTGTTTTCCTTTCAAACAATTTTCACAGAAAAGTTCTTTGTCAAAACTTATTTTGGCAAACCTCTTACCAAATCATGTTTTACCAATTTTGAAATATGTTTCAAAGAGACATGACCTAGCTTTTTATGCAGATTAGTCTTTCTTCTTGAAGATAGAAAACATGAAATATTTTGTTTTGAAAATCTTCTAAATTGATTTTGTAAAGGTTGTTTCTTCTCTTGGCGAGAAAAGTATAGACCCATCTTTGTTTCGACTTAAAAGATTTTGATTGAATGTAAGCTGTGAAACCGAATCACACAATTGGTAGCGCTAATCAAGTTATGCTTTAAACCATCAACAAGCGATACATTATTTATGCATGCAAAGGAATCTTTACCTATTTTCCTGATTCCAATAATTTTGCCTCTTTGGTTGTCTCAAAAGTTCTTGATCCTCCTTCTTATCTTGAAGGTCTAGGAACATAGACCTTCTTCCCGTCATGTCATGAGCATCCACCGTCTAAATACCAATGGTGCTTGCTGTATCTTCCAAGGAAGGATATCTGCGGAGAAACTATTTTATTTCTTGGTACCCAAATCTTCTTGGGTCCTTTATGGTTAGTAGTATGCATATGATGTGATCTATGATGCATATTATTAGAATATTGATTAAAATGAATCATCCTATATCTTCCTTTTGAATGATGATTTTTACGAGGCTGAATCTTGTTTCCTGTAAACCCTAATCCAGTCTTATCACTTGGATGTCTACATTTTCCAAGCATCTCATTCATTTTCTTTGTACTTTACGTGAAAGTAGCTAAATCAATGATAAGTTCTTAATCCTTGGTTTAAGTTGATTAATCTCTTACGATCATCTACAATTTTCTTTTTATCTTCTAATTGTTTCTTTAAACAAACATTTTCTCTCTATTACCTCGGTATGTCTAATATTTTCTACATACTTCTTCTTTAACAACTTGTCTTTGTTTGAATAGCATGAGAATCTTCTAACAATTATGAATAGGCATCATGCAAATTATCATAATCTGATTTTACCTCCTCATCACTATCTTCCTCGGCCATTAGGCAAATGTTTGCATGTTCTGATGACTCGGAGCCTGTATCTGATTCAGATGAATCTAGGTCCTCCCATGTTGCCATCATGCTTTTCTTGCCTTCTCTACTCTTCTTTGGTTTCTTCTTGAGAGTAGGACATTCGGACTTGTAGTGTCCAGGCTGGTTGCACTCGTAGCAAATGATAGAAGACTTCTCTAGTTTAGCTTCATCTTTCCCATTCTTTCTGAATGTCTGGTTCCCTCTGGGCTTTTTCTTCCACATGCGTCTTATCTTTCTGGAAATGAAAGATAATTCGTCATCTTCATCACTTGAGTCTGATTCGGATTGGCTGAGGTTGTCATCCTTTGATTCTTCAATTTTTAACGCTTTTGATTACTTTCTCCTTCTCTGAGTCTTATTATTCTTTTGTCCGGCCTTTAGTGCTATTGACTTATCTCGCTTGGGCTTGTCTTCAGCGTTGAGTTCTACTTCATGAATCTTTAAGGATCCCAGCAACTCATCCAGCTTTAACACGCTCAAGTCTTTGGCTTCTTACCGCTACGATAACTTTAGGTCTCCATCTCTTAGGAAGACTTCTTAGAATCTTTCGAACATGATCTTGATTGTTGTATGTCCTTCCAGAGCTTTCAATCCATTGACAATTGTTTAAAATCTTCCAAACATTTGATCGATAGATTCTTCATCTTCCATCTGAAAAGTTCATATTGATGCACAAGAATACTTATCTTGGATTCTTTAACTTGGCTTGTGCCTTCGTGAGCAATAGACAATGTGTCCCACATCTCTTTTGCGAGTGTCACAACCGCACTTTGTCATACTCGCTCTGCTTAGGGCACGTGTCAAGAAAAATTTAGCCTTTGAATTTAAGCGTTGTTCTTGCTTTACGATCGGTAGTCCATCATTAGTGGAATAGAATTGCCTTCTTCATCTACAGTGTGTATGCGGTTCGTTCTCTATAACTTCCCAAAGGTCAACATGAGCGATTCGATGAATAACGCATCCTATCTTTCCGGTAGTGATAGTCTTCTCCATTGAATGCTAGAGGTCTAGTAGTGAGGCTCCTTCATGATGTATACATGTGACTCGCCATTATCTTTAATCCACACTTAGCCAAAGTGATTCTTGGATACCTTTCTCGATACCAATTGAAGTGAATCACCGTTAATACAACACTTAGAAAACAATAATAGAATGCGAGAAGGGGGTTGAATTGTGTATTCCCTCTTTATAAGTCTTTTCGAATTACTTGTTAGAAATAAAAATCTTTCTGAATTTTTATTTGTTCCGATTGATCAAACTTCTCAATACTATGTATATGAGCGATAAGTAATAATAGAATTTGAAACTAAAAGCGAGATAGAGAGTAAGAGTGGTAGACACGGATTTATCTGGTTCACCCCAAACCGTGGGCTACGTCCGATCCTCGAGTTTCTTACGAGATTTCACTATCTCTTCAATCGTTACAAGTATTCTTTCACGAGCCTCTTCAGGTCTCTACAACCAGTATTCTTTCACACTTAGCCTCTGCAGGTTATCTGTACACCTTTTTTTTTCAGAAAAATATTTGAACACTTTGTTATAGTAAGATAGCACTCAGCTAGTTTGCACTTAATCGATTTTTCACTTTGTGTAATTTTTCTAAGATCAGTAGCTTTTCAGTTTTCGACTTCGACTTGAATTTATAGCCTTTGTCTCTAACTGCTTCTTGATTCTTGAATCTTGAATCTTGAATTTTGAATCTTTAATCTTTAAAGAAACGGTTAATCAGTTGAGTTCTGTAACTAACTCGAACTGACTCTTGCGTCTGTTTCTTTACTTCGTCTACATCTGCTTCATATTTGCGTCTGCTTTGCTTTTGCGTCTGCGTCTGCTTTGCATTTGCATCTGCGTCTGCGTCTGCGTTGCTTTTGCATCTGCGTCTGCGTTGCTTTTGCATTTGCGTCTGCGTCTGCTTTGTATTTACGTCTGCGTCTGCGTCTGCGTTTGCGTTGCTTTTGAGTCTGCGTCTGCGTTGCTTTTGCGTCTGCGTCTGCGTCTGCTTTGCTTTTCTTGTATATGATCTCTCTTTATTTGTTATACATCAAAATCATTTTTATGTAAAGTCATTTTGACTTAACATAGCCACGCACGGGCCGGGGTGACTAATTACCCTGTGACTAGCCACACACGGGGGTGACTAATTGAGTCACCCTTGTGATTAGTCATGCACAGGTGTGACTAGCATTTAACTTAAAGCATGTGATATTAAAAGCCTGTTAATTTTAGCAAGATCGTTTGTCACGATCTTGCACCCCTATAAGTAATGGGTTCTATCACGATCGTGCACCCATATGAGTGAGGGGTTCTGTCAAGATCGTGACTAAGCAAAGGAGAAGAATTAGGATGAAAATGATGAAGTAGAAAGTTAATAAGAATAAGAATAAGAATAATACAATTAATAACAATAATAATAATTAATAATAACAATAATAAGAAGAAGAATAAATTAATAATAATAGTAAGAATAATAATAATAATAATAACAATAAGAATAATAATAATAATAAGTCAAAAATTAATAATAATAATAATAATAATAATAATAATAATAATAATAATAATAAGAAGAAGAAGAAGAAGAAGAAGAAGAAGAAGAAGAAGAAGAAGAAGAAAATTAATATTAATAATAATAATATAAAATGTTAAATTAATAATAAATTAATAATAATAATAATATAAAAATCTTTTAATAACAATAATTATAGTAATATTTTTGTATTAATAATATTAATATTAAGAAGAAGAAGAAGAAGAAAATTAATAAGAATAATAATAATAAATAATAAAAAATTAATAATAATAAGAAGAAAATTAACAATAGTAAGGAATTTAATAATTAATAAAATTAATATTAATAAGAATAATAGTATGTAGAAAATTCATAATAATAATAATAATAAGAATAATAAAATGAATAATAATAATAATAAGAAAATTAATAATAATAAGGAATTTGATAATAATAATAATAATAATTTAAAAAGAATAAAAATTTAATAAAATAAGGAATTTGATAATAATAACAAGAAAATTAATAATAAGGAATTTAATAATAATAATAATAATGATGATGATGATGATGATGATGAGGAGGAGGAGGAGGAGGAGGGAGGAGGAGGAGGATATGGATATTTTAGTCTTGTTATTAGTTATTCCTTTGTCATTCTAAGGTTATATTTTCAAACCAAACATTGACATAGAAATTCTTTATCAGTAAACCAAATAAAGTAATACCTATTCTATTTTTTCATCTTCTTTTCTATTCCTAAGAATAATTATTCTATTCCTTATCTATTTTGGCCCGTTAAACCAAAAAAAATAAATCTCCAAATGTCTCTCTCTTTTTCAAAGACCAATCTTTGTTTCTTTATCTATCACATTTTCTCTATCTATCTATTGTAAGATCTCAGAGGTGGAACTAAATTGAGATCAAGTATATTACCTCTACTTTTGATATTTCTACATATATCATTTAGCAAAGAACCAATCAATCGATATTTCTCACTTAACCTACTTCTCCAATCTAATGGAGAATTAAAAGCCTTGAGAAGATATGATTGATAGCTTCAAAACTTCTCTCTTGGTTGCTCCTTCTTCTTCTTCAAATATATCACCTACCTCAATGCTATTCTTATTAGAAAAACTCTTTTCAAAACTCCAATTCCTTATAATTTTCACCAAGTATCGCCAATTTTCAATACCTAATTGTTTCTTATTTTTTGCCAAAAATTATTGGACTAATAATGAAATGAAACTATAAATCGAGCTTTCCCAAGATATTTACCTTAGTATTGATATGTCTTTAAGAACAACCAACCATGAAATGGTTCAAAGATTATTTGATGATTAAGAGATCCATTAAGTTTTGGTGAACCAGTGAACCTTAATTGTTTATAAAACTACTACATTAAAGAGTTTGAGTAAAAAATTCTAAGACAAGTAAAGTTTCAGGCATTATTGTCACTTAAAAGCTATTATGTGAGTATAACAAACTTGTAGTCAAAATAATAGACTAAAGGACCTATCTAAGTCATAAGCAATGAAGTTTATTACTTCTTACATTTTATTTTCCAACTGGAAGCAACTTGTTTAATTGTCAACTTATATGTACACAAATTTATAGAACACTTGGAAATAATATATTTGATTGTTACTATTCCTCAACCATCATATATTTTTTATCCATTATAAGCTTTAGTTAATAATTACAACAAGTTATGACTCTAATCAATATGCCTTAGTGATAAGCTATATATAGAATCATAATAGACAGAAAAAGCAAAGATAGGTCATTAAGAGAGATAGAAAGATATTTAGGGATTTAATGGATTTTGAACCTTAAATCCCAAATTTTAGAGTTTCACTTAAGTGAGGTGCCATATAATATACCAATATGGTATCTATGGTCCCTCAAATTAAAAAGAATACTATATCATCATGTGTTGACATGACTCATATAGAAGTTTATATTTTCGTTAGGATGAGATTTAAGTAGTTTAGTCTTACAAAAGTTATCTTTTTTAATAATTTAAAACGATAAAATCTAACTTAAATTTTGATATAAATCTTAGGGATAAAATATGCCTCTCGCCTAATTTAATGTAACGATAAATAACGAGATATGATAGACAACGTAAAGATTTAACCCATAGCTTTGATGATAATAAAACATATTACTACTAATTTTTTTTATCTTTAATGATATTAATAAGCTAATATATGAAAGATCAAGTTTAATGGAAGGGTAAAATGATTAGTGTAACAAAGGATAAAAAATAAACATAGTATAAGACATACGTAACTTAAGAGAGCTTTAATGAAATTTTAGTGAATAACCAAGAATAAAGAGGAATTAAACACATTAAGATTTAATAAAATTATTGTAATCCTTCTTATAATTTTCTCTTGACCATTTCAATAAATTACAGACTCAATCTTTGCATGATCATTTTCATATAGATCACAACATTTAAATCCTTTTATAATAAAGAGGAAATTTGTTTTGATCCTTCAAGAAAATTTTGAAGATGAAATGGTTTTAAATCAAGTTTTTATCCTTAAAAGAACTTTAGAAGTTTGTAAAACTTCATTTAAAGTATAATGGCCAACCGATCTAGGTCTAGATAATGTGTTTATGATCACATTATTCGATCGATATTATAGAATGATTAATAAATGTTACAGTTATCAGTCATTATAATGACAAATTTTTGCTTCTAACCACTAATTTAGGTTATTTTGAGTATAAAAAGACTCAATACAAGTTATGAGTTTCTAACGACTATTTTAGGTTATTTTAGAGTATAAAAGATTATATAAAAGTTGAGAGAGGTATTTTGTAAATCGTAAAGTTGATAGGAGCTTTAAGATGATAAAGATGCAAGTATAAATGATATAATGTGTATTAAGGTTTTCTTTATTGGTCTGAGTAAGAGAGGGATGTTTTGAGTTATATGATTTTATAGTTATTGAAATTGATGAAATTACTAAAGATACATATTACAAGATCCCTCTTGACCTTAAATAAGATTTATAAAGGGTTACTCTTCACCTTTAACAAAGAACGTATTATACAGAGTGTTTCTCTTCATCCATTGAAGAAAGAAGATAGTGAATTTATAATGGTATTTGGTTGAATCATTATAAATCAATTTATCTCTCTTTCCTACTCTCTTTAATTATTATCATGATTTATTTGTGATTATCATATATAACCTTTTATAATCATTCATTAGAACATATAATTTATTTATTTATTTTAAATAGGACACGAGATGGATAGATATAATTCACCCTCTCTTGTGTGTCATCTAGGAAAATTATGAACTTATTAAGAAACATTATAAAATTTATATATGGAATTAATACAAATTAAAGTTTAGGCTTTAATTCAATTTTAATGAATTTACAAATTTGATATAATGTACCCTTATATACTACATATATGTTGCAATGCTTTTGTTTCCTTTATCTCTTCAAATTCCACTAACTTGACCATACACACTCTCTCTCACACACACACAAAGACACACATGCACGCACGCACACACACACACACACACACACACACACACACGTTCATATGTATGTATGTATGTATGTATATATATATATATATATATATATATATATATATATTAAATATAAATTTTACTCAAATTTTATAATATTAACAAAAGTTCAAAATATTTTTCAAATGTTATACATTTTAATTTGTTACAAATAGTCTAAGTAAACTATAATTAGCATTCATCCTAATATTTAAAGTGTTATTAGTGTTGTTAGCAAGTATATATCCAATCTTAGAAAAGAGCATTGACATATTGTGTGGTAGATTATGAGATACTTAAGAGGTAGTATATATGCATTTTTAAAGTTTAGAAGGAAACAAGAAAGATTATTTGGTTAAATTAACTCATATTATATAGGTGATCTTGATAAGAGATGATCCTATATTAGTTTTATGTTGTATATTGGTCAATATGTAGTCAGTTAGAAAGTAACTTTGTAGGATATACTATAACAGCCTAGATCATTTGCTCACAGATACTGTCTGCTTTAGGCCTTGGCCCAGCCAAGCCCTCACAATTTTACTTTTCCCAAGAATTTCCCAGGAGGTCACCCATCTTGGTACTACTCTTGCCCTAGCACATTTAACCTCAGAGTTCTGATGGTATTCGGTGCGTTGGGGCATGAAAAATGCATCTGTAAGGAAGAAGCATCCGTACCCTTATAAGACGTACTTCATTCCTCTCTCCAACCGATGTGGGATCTCACAATTTCTACCCCGTTAGGGCCCAGTCCTCTTTGGGGTCCAGCCTAGCTGGCACAATGGTTCAGGTACCATCTCTGATACCACTGTAACAACCCAAATTATCCGCTCACAAATATTGTCCGCTTTGGGCCTTGGCTCAGTCAAGCCCTCACGATTTTGCTTTTTCCAAAAACTTTCCAAGAGATCACCCATCCTGGTACTACTCTTGCCTAGCACATTTAACCTTGGAGTTCTGATAGGATTCGGTACGTTGGGGCATGGAAAACGCGTCTGTAAGGGAAAGGTATCCGTACCCTTATAAGGCATACTTTGTTCCCCTCTCCAACCGATGTAGGATCTCACATATACTACTTATAAATTTGTCATCTTATATATTATTATATAATAAAATTTTTAGTGAAAGATTAATTTGTTATCACATTAATTGTATAAATGTATAATTAATTATTAATAAAATATGATAAATTAGGATATTAATATTGTTAATAAAATAAACCAATAATGCATATTAGATATTATTATACTTTTTATCATAATGATGACATGTATATATGATACACCAATAAATTAATAAAAATTTTACATTGACATATATAACCCATATAATTTTCTAATTCTAGTCCTATATGATTTGGCTTTTCACGTGTGAAATTGATGTCATGTGACTCCTTCATTAGTGTTCCAATGGAAATATTTAATAAAATGAGGTATTTGTCTTCTTTTATTAACTATAACATTTTTAGAAACCACATGAAGTTTTTTAACCTTTTTGATTTTACTGTTGTTATCTAGTTTAAATTTATTGATTTCTCTAAAACATATTCTAGGGTATTTACGCTACCAAATCCTATTTATTACTCACACCATTAATCTAATGAACATATGTGGAACCTAATCTTCAGGGTAATCGAAATAAAAGAAAATTAATTAAGACTGCTATTAAAAGTAAGAGGTGTTCCAAAATAGATAATAAAAATTTTGATGGGTTACTTTATATTCTTGAAAAAATACAGATTTTTGGCAAATTTTGTTTGAACAGTATGATCATTTTCTCCTTCCAAAAGGAAAAAGGACATACCTAAAAATATATAAAAGTTAAGTATAAGTTTAGGACTATGAAGTAACTAAATTTTATAATGGAATTTATTGATTTTCTACTTTTTTGGTATTTTATTTCATTGACTTATTTTCAAGTTACATGTTCAAAATTTGTTTTGTTTGAGATTTTGGAAAGCCCATATGAGCTTTTATATTCCATGCTTCATAAAAGATCATAAAATTGTCAAGTTTTTAACTCTTATTATGTTTTTCTCTCTATAATCATTACAATTTCAACTATAAGGTTAAAAAATGAAGAGCAAAAGAGAAGTGATAAAGTTATATTTCAGACTTGAGTGTTAGTCACTTTTCATTGCATAAAAATTATATACAAAAAAGCTAATGCATATTTAAGACATGCCATCATATTAAAATCCCAAAATTATGAATAAAAATGTAAAATCTATAGGACAATATAAAGAAGTTAATTTTATCATCACAATTAAAAAATTCAACTAATCCCATTATAAACTAGCTCATCTTTTAGCTAAGTTTTACAATAGTTAAATTAAGGTGACTAGTACATAAATAAGCTTCATATAAACCAAAATATCTTACTAAAATGTCTAAATTGATAATGGAAGATTTTATAATTGAGTGCTATGAATTCTTTGCTCCATCATTTTTTGTGTATTATTACTGAATCAAGGTTATAGCCTTCAATTCTCTACTTCTTTAGCTTGAAAAAGCCTTTATCACTCTTAATTACTAAAATTTAACACGGATTATATTCATGAGAAGATCAGTTGTGGATGTTAGAAGCACAACTTTGATAGTTATAATATTGCTTCCAACTTTAACAACCTTTGGTTCCTACTCCAAAACTTGTTTGCAATCTCATGGTTGTATCATTCTAGAAAAAATAATTTTGATAACATTGAATTAACTTGTATGTTATTTTAAAATTTTAATTTCTTCACGATAAAACTCACCAAGTATAAAAAACATTGTTGTTAAAGTTCATTAGCTCACTTAAAATTTGACAATCTATATCATTTCTTCTATAAAGTCATTTCTTATAAAAAAAAATTGATTTGGGCTTAAGAAAATTCTACCCTTTATCTTTTATAGAAATACATCAGTATCAACACTCTTTCTTGGTTTTTTTTTTTCAGAAACACAAGCCCACATCTAGGAATGATGATAGGTTAGGCAATGCACTGGCTTGATCTATCCCGACTCTTTTCCATAGGGACTGAGCTTAAACCCGATTGGACTTGTCTTATATCATCCAAGCTTGAGCCAGAACATATTTTGGGTGGCCTAAATCCTATCCAAAATTTGTTTGAGTTTTATCCTCTTCATGGATGTGATAATTCATTACTAAAAATCTCTACTCCACTAGGTCACCCATATTGTCATTTGTTCAAAAATTAACATGGAATTTCAAACTCCCATAATTACATAACCAACACCATAGTACTTAAAAGCCATAACATCAAGATTGTGGCCATAACCATGCTCCCAGGTTTCTTATATCACTAGTTGACATCATAAGCCTCCTTCTATAACAATGATCATTTACCATTAACTGTAGATAGTCTAACCTTTGCATTTCCTTATATATCAAATCATCATTAGTAATAATAGAAACAACCATTGAATTTTGATCATCCTTCTCTGTTTTTATGTGAAAGAAAGAAGCTTGAAAAACTTGGCATATGGAATAGTGAAGCAAAAGTTAAGGAATAGTGAAGCATCACAAGTAATGTTGCGATAGAAGAGGAGGCAAAAAATAAAAACTAGGCTAGGGTCTTAACTTTATGTGTATATATAGTTGGGCTTTCAAGCTTAGTCTAGGTCATGAAGCCCTAGTTTGAGCCTAACATAAAGCTCAAAATTTTAATAAAATAAAGCCCAAGTCTGATCAAAAGTCTAATTAACTTTGGCCAAACCTGTTAACTATAAGCTAGGCCAGGCTAAGCTTGGGCTTCCTTGCTAAACCTACCTACACCTTAGATAAATAATTTACATTTGGATAAAGCTTTAATCATTATGTTAACCATTTTCTCTTTTGAAGAATGATAATCAGGTCTTACTTTACCCTTCTTTTTAACTTGTCTAATAATGTGAAAATAGACTTTAATGTACTTGATTCTCATATGTTGAATGAGATTATTTACAATGGTTATAGGTAAGTTATTATCAATGTAGAAAGAAGTACTACCCTCTTGTTTTATTTTAAGATCAACTAATCACTTCTTTAGACATATGCATTAACTTGAAGCACTAATAGATGCAATATACTCGACTTTAAATGATGATTAAGAAACAATTTCTTATTTTTCAATTTCAATTAAACACACTACTATTAAAAGAAAAAGAATATAACTAAATATATTTTTGCATCATTGATATAACCAACCAAAATCACTTTCAAGATACCATATTAAACTAATGCTCTCATTCATTTTGTATATTAATCCATAATTTAGTATTCCTCTCATATATTTTGAACACTCTTAACTACACCAAATTGAATATTACTTGGATTTTACATGAATCTTGATATCAAACCACTTGTATACATCAATTTATAGTCTTATAGCTATCAGATATAACAAATTCTCACACTATAAGAAAATTACCGATTGTTGACGGATCATTACAAATGGGAATAAAACTATAGAAAATTAGCGATAGAAAATCAAAATCTATCGATAAAATTTTCACAAGAAATGGTAATTTGCGATAAAAAAATATCCATTGGTAAAGCTGTGGGGAAATTATCCCAACGGTTTTTTGCAACATAATATAGTGATAGAATAGGAATCACTGTTGGTAAAAGAGGCTCAAATTATAGGCAGCAAAATAAGCATCATCGTTTATCAACATAAATGTATTACGTCGGTAAAATTGAAAGTTAAACACGGTCGTTTGTTTCGACTTCAATTTTTTAAATAAAACGTAAACTACATCGTTTGGTGGCAAGGTTTTTCAGGATAAATCAGTGAGGACATTTACCAACGGATTAATCTTTCGTTAGCAAAGTCAAACGACCTTGACAATGTTCTTAAATTTATTATAAAATGATGCCATTAGGTAATTATAAAAGATGTTAGTAATGTTCTATCACTCAAATCCCCCACCTGTCGTCTTCTTTGGGTTTTCGATTCTTTCGTTTTCTCCCACATAATTAAAGTGTTCTTTTCTTTCATTTTTCAGTGGCTCGATGCCTTACATCTATTGTATTTGTCCTCACTGTCATCCTATTAATTGGTTTTTGTTGTCTTCTTCCATTGCCCGACATCGTCGTCGTCTTTGTTTAATTATCGTTTAAGGTAAATGGTCCATCTAATTTTATGGTGACATTGTTGTATTTGGGTTTTGTGTACTACTTTGATTGTATGGGTTTATGTTTCTTTTTTGAGTCATTATACAGATGGGATGGTGATTTTTGTTTTGTGTTTTTTACCAATGACATTGTGATGGCGATTTCGTTTAATCGTCTTCGTTTGTTTGTGAAGACGATTGAATTTGAGATATTCATAGAAATAGAATTTTGCAGCTTAGGTTTTTGTTTTTGATTTGGTGGTGAAATATGAGCTGAAGTTTGAATTATTGATTCGGATACTTTTATTTTTAATTTTTATTCTTAGTTTGAATCTATGATTCATCCAACAATTGCATATAAATGAGAAATGGAACAATTTCAAGGAGTGATATTTTTTAATTTCTATTTGAATATTTGTTTTATTTGACCAAAGGAGCAAAATAAATGGTGTTAGGTGGATGTTTTTGGACTACCAAGTTCTAAGTAATGGATTTATGTGATTATTGTATTGGATTGCACTTGAAATTTGAGTTTGTCCCCTATAAAGGGGGGATTTGGAAGCAAGGTTCATAGTAGCAAATAAGCAAATAGGAATTAAAATTATGACTTTTGGTTGATACAAAATGTTGTCTTCATAAACAATCTTTCTTGTTGTATGCATCAACATTTTAATTTAATTTATGTTGTTGTTTTGTTCATGCTATAAGTTTGATCGTGATTGGAAGAAAATTGAAGCATTTTTTGGGACAAAGATAGACATCCAAGTGCATTTTAACTTTTAAATTTTCAAGCATTCCAAATATAAGCATTGAATGACATAATTTTTATTAGAATGTTTCTTTTTAAAGCCTTTAAGCATTTGTTGTGAAATTGAACTTTTGTGAAAGTCTTTTACTAAAGGTTATTGTTAAGTCCTGATTCAATTATCTTAGAAATGATTTCATATATATCTTTTAACTAGTTTTGAAGTATTAAATTCTTGGGATAGTTATCCCCACTTCCACCCCCTTCTCACTAGGAAAGATTCTTTAAATATTTATCCTTATTTTTCTTCCTTGTAGTTCTTTGAGTTCCTAATTTAAACTCTACACTATTCTCAAAACCCTACTTATCTTGCCTTTTTTTTCTTGGGGATCTTTCTTATGTATTTGATCTATCAAAGTTCTGCTTAACAATTAGTTTAGCAACTTTTGCCACTTATTGATCCTTAATATCTACCTCTGAGCCTATAGTTATCTATATCAACTAAAACAAAATCACTTAAAGTAGATGAGCCTTGCATTAAGGGTGCAACTCCTTGATTTTCTTGTACAATATTTTGTTTCTTATGAGTTATATATACATCATTTTCCTTTTTCTTTCTCAATTCATTAGTGGAAGAATTATTCTCCAATTTTAGAAGTTAAATATAGTCACCATTTTCAAAAATTTTACTTATTGGCCTCTAAATTTTACCTAGCTCAGCTAGGGATAGCCTTCGTTGATAGGACAATCTTAATGGATCTTTATATAGAGAATCATTAGCTCCAATTTTGGGAAGGAGAATCACAATATGGAGTTACTTACTAATATCCACCACGATGGAATGATAAATATCAATGATTCTTTTGAGTGATTTTATTTATTGTGAATGTTGATCTAGACACAAACTTGGTCCTCTTAATAGTTTTAAACTTCATATTAGGATGCTAGAGTTGAATATGAATGTGTTAACCATAAAGGTGCCAAAGACCTTCATATAAGACCTTATGGGTAATTTCTCTAGATGTGAAATTAAATTATTATAGGTTGTTTTTGGAAAATAGTCTTTTTCAATCCCATTTGTTTTCATTTATCCTAAACCTAAGCATGAATAATTAGGAAACTAGGCCTCTTTCCAAAAAGTAACCAATCAATAAGGAATTTTACTTTAAGTGCTAATGTTTAGGAAACTAGGCCTCTTTCCCAAAAAACACAAATAATTAGGAAACTAGGCCTCTTTCCCAAAACCACTAGGCTATGCTAATGTAAAGGATTTAATTACTAAGTAAGCAATATCATGGGGTTTTAATTATACCTTACAGTATGCAAAACTATAATCCTAATTCTACCTTCAATAAATCTTCCCAGTAAATATTTAAATCCCCTACTCTTAAAGACACTTAAAATAAGTTAGTCTAGTTCAAACAAACTCTTGATCCCAATAGATAAAGGAACTAATCTAAAGACGAGGCTTGAGAGTTTTAGACTTTACTTGCCTATTTTTCTATGCTTTTAAATTAAAAGATTCTCACCTTTAGATCTTTGTTTTTTGGGCTATGATACTTTGATAATAGATTAAACATGTCAACTTTTGAACTCTTGGCCTATTAATTATAGAGATATAGTTTTTTTCAAAATGGTATAAGTAATATATTATTAGTTTTCATCATGTTACACCTATTAATTATAAAGATTGTAGTTGTGTTTAAGTAGATCTTTCTTCTTAAAGCGTTATTTATTTATTGCGATGGTACTTTTTATATATAGGTGTGGTATTGTTTGTGTTAAAGAGCGTCACTCATCCATCTTTTCTATAGTCTGTGGTTGTCCGTCCATCTAGGTAAGTTGTCCAACTAATGTCTATTATATGAGTTGTTTTAATAGTACTAGTATTTGTGTTTGGGTTTTCGATGAATACAAAGGAGGTCTTGATTTTTTGTTGTTGTTTAGAATATTCTTATAATCATTGATGAGTTTTTATGTTCTTTAATAGCATAAGTATTTATATTTTGATTTTGTTTGAATGATTGATAAGTAGATGTATGAATTACATAAGTAGTTACTGTATGTGGAATGATTTTGATATCTTATGGATGACCCAATACATAATAAACCCCTAGGACAGTATATAGGCTAGAAACCAGTAATGCAGCTCTCATGAGGCTTATCGATGAAAAATTTCATAGGCCTAAGAGTCACACTGTGAACTTACTTTCTTGATTCACAGGTATAAACAATGTCATGTACCATAATATTAAAATCAATTGTTGGTCATAAATTCAATTGATTAATAGTCGAACTTCAATGTGATTGCTCAATGTAGAGTTCAAAGAAAAATGGTCAAAGAACTATTAAAACTTAGGGGATGTTGTGTAAAGGTTAAATATTCTATAAACTTAGGAGAAATGAAGGATACTAACTATGAAATCACTTTTCTAAATGAACAATTTTGCAGAAATGAGTAATGTTGATAGACTGCATATATGGATGGCCTAAAAATCAAATGTCCATGTAAAAAATGCAAACATATTCGTTTTCTTCCTATTAATGAAGTGAATGTCCATTTGTTAAGAAAAGGGTTTCTTTCAAATTATTTTGAGTGGACATGATATGGGGAACCATTGATTTGTAGCACCTCAAGGGGTAATAAAATAAACTCGTCAGTAAATGAAGGTGAGTTTGAAGCACACTAATGTGGGTATAATTGAAAATCCTTACATGCAAATGGTTATGATGCATCTAGTTATACACTTCATGAAAATATAGAAAATCTTGAAGAAGAACCAAACCCATATGTAAAACAATTTTTTGACTTACTACACTCAATTGACTAACAATTATGGTTAAATTATGAGATGATGACCAATTGTCTTCAATTGCTCGAATCTTGAACTTAAAGTATGAAGGGCATATTTATGATTGAAGTTTTAATAAAATTCTTAGTTGGTATAATGAATCATTTCCTCCTGATCATACATTGGTTGATAGTTTTTATAATATGAAGAAACTTATTAGGGTCTTGGTTTGCCAATTGAAAATTTTGATTACTAAAAATTAGGATGTATGTTGTATCTAAGAGATGATGTGGAATTACAAGAGTACAAATTTTATGATCAATCTAGGTTCAAGCTTAAAAGCATTTTATGAAACAGAAATTAGTATCTTAGAAGCAGATGTATTATTTCCCACTAACTCTGAGACTACAAAGACTATATGCTTATGATGTTACTACATCCGACATGAGATGGCATGATGAACACAAACAGGAAGATGGAATAATGAGTAATCTATCAGATGTACTAGCATGCAACATTTCAATAACACCTATTATGAGTTTACAGTTGAGAGTCGAAATGATAGGTTAGGATTGTTGACAGATGGATTCCAACTTTTTAGTCAATCGAGCCAACAATATTCATCACGGTCAATCATAATCATTCCTTATAATTTGCCTCCATGGATGTGTATGAATGAGGCATATATGTTCTTTACAGTGATTGTGCCATGACCTACAAATCTAAATCATAAATTGATGTATTCTTACAATCATTGGTATCTAAATTGCAACATCTTTAGGAATACGATGTGGAGCCATATGATGTGTCTCTTAAACTAAATTTTGTTTTGAGAGTAGCTTTGATGTCGACTATTAGTTATTTTCCGGTGTATGCTATGTTGTCTAGATGGAGTGCAAAAGGAAAATTGGTTTGTCCTTATTGTGGAAATGATTCTAATGTGTTTTATCTTCAAAACGGGGCAAAACATGTTGGTTTGACAACCACAAAATTTTCTTCCTCCATGTCATCTATTTAGACACAATAAACAAAAGTTCATTAAGAATAGGATAGTAAAAACACCTCCTCCCCCTCATAAAGCTGGTGAAGAGATATTGCAAGAGATTGATAAATTAGGGTTGCTAACAGTTACAGAACTTAAAGTTGATGAAGTTAATACAAGCATTATTAAAAATTATGGTTGGAGAAGACAAAGCATCTTTTGGGATTTTCCATATTGAAAAACTAATTTGATACGTCATAATCTAGATGTGATACGTCATAATTTTATTCAAAGGCTCATTTCAATTACATTTTAGGAGTTGCTTCCTAATAAGGTTTGGTAGCTATCATAAAATTATGTTTGTTTTTTAAAAGCTTAACATCATCTGAAATAAAGTTGGTCGAAATGGAAATAACTAGAAATGAAAATTACAGTAATCTTGTGCAAATTAGAAGGGATTTTTCCTCCAAACTTCTTTTACTGTATGGAGAATTTATCAATTATTTAGTACAGGAGGCAAAACTTGCTAGCCTAGTTCAATATCGATGGATATGTCCATTTGAGAGGTAATTATAGGTTCATATTTAAATTGGAGTTATAACATGTTTTAATCACAGAATTGTATTAACCTATTTATTAATGTAGATAGTTGCATCACTTGAAGAAAAATGTCAAAAACAAGGCTAGAGTTGAAGGTTCCGTATGTAATGCTTATTTAGTGGAGGAAACAAGTATATTTTGTTCACATTATTTTGTGTCACATATGTAAACAAGAGAAAGAAAAGTTTCATGTAATGATGATGGGGGAGGAATGGGTGATGTCGATGATAAATTATCCATTTTCACATATCTTGAACGAACATATGGACAATCAACAAGAATGTTAACAGAGGAAGAAATAGAGGCTACCTATGGTTATATTTTATTGAACTGTCAAGAGGTTCAACCTTTCATGCAGTAAGTTAAAGTTGACGTTGAAATTGATTATGTGAGTTTTCAAAGTTAGTGTTCAAAACTACATTACATAATAATGCTTTCAAATTATACAAGGAATGGCTACGTGAGATAATGTCCCAGAAAACATAAGATGAGATTAATATAGAAGTTGGAAGACACTTTCCTCGATAGCTCGAGAAAAATGTAAGTTTTCATTTACAATTATTGAAATGGTTGAATTATTAGATCAAAGTATTCAAATGACATTATACTATTTAATATGATAATTTATTTTGTGTAGGCCTCTGAAAATCCAATAGAGAACAAGTTCATATGCAATCTTGTGAAAAGACCATTGCGAACTGTTAAATCATTTCTAGTATAATTCGTTAATGGATACAAATTTCATACATAATATCATGTTCATATCATGAAAATAGTAAATAGTAGGGTTTGCATATAAGGAGAATTGATAGATTATTACGGTAAAATTACTGAGATACTTGAAATTGAGTACCCTACATTGCCAATAAAGTAGAGTGTGATATTTAAGTGTGACTGATTTGATATAACTCCTAATGTTGATACAAAAGTGCAAAGTTAATACAATCTAGTTAAAATTAACTAGTGGAGAAGATTACGACAATGTGAACCTTTCATGTTGGAGATGCGAATGATCTAGGTTTATTATATCCCTTTTCACTGCTTACGACAAAATAAGTTAAATTAGTTGGTCGTTTGTAAATTTAAACCTAAAGGTGTTTTTGAAATAGATGGAAAAGGAAAAAAAAGTGAATTAAAAGTAAAGCATTTCAAGAAGAGGTTTATAAAATAAATACATGTCTATCATATGACAAGAATGAACCTTTAAACGATTCAAATAATGAATATATTGAAATTTCATCCGGAGAGGATCAAGACGGCGAGAGATCTAAAGAGGAGCCTAAGTTTGATTCTAATTCTTCAGAAAAAGAAGATGATGATGATTTTGATTTACAATTAAGTCATCATGATAGTGATTAATTTGTGTTTGTAATAGAATATTATATGAATAAATCTATTATTGCATCAACAATATAATTTTATATTTACAATCATCAATTCCTTTCGAAAGAATTTATTCATTGTTATATATTTCACTTATATTGTTTTATTACTAGAATATGCAACAAAATCCATATTTTAGGTTAAAATTATGACACATAAGAGAAAATAGGGAATGCTGTGGCCAAGGTTCATGCTACCACCTTCTGCCCGAGCCAATGTCGTTGTAGGTGAAGCATCATCTTTTAAAGATCCACCTAATGCACATTTAGATGAGATATCATCTTACTGACTGGCAATCCCTGTATAGTCACCTTTGTACCTGATGCTACACCATCTTACACTGCTACAACCTTTTCTCCTTTACCCACCACCCCTATCTTGACAAGGCTATTAGGGGTAAATGTTGCAGATGAAGGAGGAAGCCTCCAACCTGAAGCTAAGGGAGTTTATGGAAGAACTTACATCACAATTGTCAACAATATGTAAGTGAAAATACATGCATGATAAAATCATAGGTTTATAATAAAGTTATAGGTTTTAATTTGAAAATAATCTAAAATTGTTTATATATTAGGTTGGTTCTGTCTAGAGCGTGCGCAAGAAACATGATAGCCAAATTCAAGGAGAAGATTGGTCTTGAGGGATATATATGAAAGAATATCTCTCAGGCAACAAAAGACTTTTATTATCAGGAGTTTGAGGTAAAGAAAATTCTTTTATATTTTTATCTAATTAATTATATACATTAACTAGATAAATATTGTAGGTTATAAGCACTTATAGTATGTTTTTCATTTTTTTTCAGAAAGCATTTTTTTGGATTCCAAATTTGAATAGGTAATTTATAAAGTATGGGATAGGTGAGTTCGTACACATTATAGGGACTTTATTAGTGTGATTCACAAGGTTGATGTATGACCTTCTTATATATCTGAAGAAATATCGAGTCGTTGGCAACAGTATTGGATATCACCCAAAGCAATGTCCATTTCAGAGAGCAATTCTATAAACAAACGTGGAGGATCGAGGGGAGGGACTCTTCCTGTACACCGGAGGATCTATTATCCACCAAGAGCATGGGAGAAACTTTTAAGTATCTACATTTTACACTTATATTCTATTTTTTTTTACTTTGATGTATGAAACTTGATTTCAATTTAATTTGATATGTGAATTTTGGAATGAAAATATATGTGTATTATGGAAAATCGTAATGTTATAAATGTCTGGAGCCATATATGGCTGTGTTGTTAAGTATGTCTGGTACCATATATAGATATGTTGATGAGTTACTTTTTTTGTTCAACAAGAGATCCATGTCATAAAAATAGAGGAAACTCTGTAGAAATTTTTTAAACTTGTAGTTCACTTATAACACTTTATTCTTATGTAGGAAAAGTCTATAGGCATGTAGCCTACACCATGCCAGCTAATTTTACACGCCCATACAGAAGAAGCATGATGGTGTGACCTATATCAACACCTGAGAACTTAATATATGCCAAATTTATGCTTTAATATTAATTCTAAATAATTATCATTTATTAACATAGACATTACTTTTTGATAGGACCAAATACAAAAAATCATTCATGACAGTCTCAACACTCTCAAATTGTTGATGAGAGTCAGATATATCTTAAAGTAGTGGTCGGTATGGATCATCGTGGAAGGATCTTCGGCTTAGGATCATTTATGCACATATGTTATTTGCAATCCTCCACATCCAGTACAGTTGCATCTAGTAGGCGTTCCACATCCAATGAGATGGTCATTGAGCTTCAGAGGATAGTACAGGCATTGACAACTCAGTTGTAAAAGTTGATGGAGTACTTAACCAAGCTCCATAATGAAGTTGATGAATTGAAGGGGAGGGGAAACACCTCATCGCAACAATTAAAGCATTCACGTTCACCAGCTGCATAGATTAGTCATTTTTTATAAATTAGATACTTATTGTCGTAGATAATAATTTTTTAATTATCAATTAAGATATTTTTACTTTATATTATCAATTAATTTACTCTTTAGACAAATTAAACGTAGAAATAATTCAAATTATATCAAATGATAATTTCTTAAATTAATTATCAATCATAAGAGTATTAATCAAAATTAAATCTACAAATTACATGTAGGAAAATATAAAAATAATATCCCTAAATTTACCAACGAAATAACAACATCCGTTAGTAAATTTGGTGGTAAACTTACTGACAAAAGTACATATTTCGTTGGCACATTGCTAAAGAAATACAAGATGTCGTTGCTAACTTTTCTGACAGTTTTCTCAAATAGTTAGAGCAAAATTTTCAAATTTTATCGATAAATTTACCAAAGGAAGTGTCATTTTTGTCACCAATTTTAGTGATGGACATATACACTTCTGTTAGTAAAGTTACCGATGGAATTTATAATTTTTGTCGCTAAATATTACCTGTGGACGTTTCTCTAGCGCCTCTTTCCATCAATAATTTCTGTCTTCGAATTCACTTTCCGACAAAATCCTTCATTTTTTGTCCATAATTTATGTCACTAAACCTCATTTTTCTTGTAGTGTCAACCAAAATTTTATATGAGGTTGTGTTAAAATTTGTCTCTACATCTTCTTTTATCAATTTCAAGTCTATAACAAGAGGATAGGCCATTGGATTAATGGCAAGTTCTTGTTCTACTCTAAAGTTTTCTTTACCATAAAATATTACTCACAATTTAGGACAACTGTCTTTCGGTAGTAATACAGTGGTGAGTAAAGTATTAATCTCAAGAGGAAGCATTGAAGTGGACTTTCTACTATTATTTAATTAAATAATTAAAGAGAGTAATTATTGATTGCGATTAAAAATGAACTAAAGATAAATCTAATTGCTAGAAATAACCAAAACACCTAATTAAGAAATGAAAGCAAGGTTTGATAAGCATATAGATAAGAGTCCCTATGGTATCAATTTTTCAATATATTAAAAATGTTTTATAATTTGGACTGAAGAAATTTCCAAAAGTAAAGAATTACTCTTGTTCAAGTTACATCCATCTATACTCAAATTAATTAACCAATGTAATTATCTGATTAAAACTCCTAAGAATGGCTTAAGATTTGTGAAATTATATGAAAAGTTAGTTTCTTTTAACTCCAGATGATTTATGAAAATCTATATTTAGTATCCTATCACCTCCTAATATCCAAGCCATAGTCTGCTCACAAACTAGATCTTTTGAATCATCCATATGCAAATTAAGATATAATCTAACTGCCAACTTTAATTAAATTAACGTTAGAATCTCAAAGATATTTCCCATAAGTAAAACTCACTCCATAAAAAGTTTGAATCAATAAATACAAAAATATTAATTATCACTCTTATCTAGAAATATAAAAAAATAAGCCTTCATCATGTTGTTTAACCTAACAAATATAAGCAAAATAAAACAAAATTAAAAGTAGATAAAAAGTCTTGATGATATTGATTTGCTAATGTGATCCACTTAAATTAGGATGAATTTTGAGCTTATTGTCTCTTGAAAGTGGCCTTTTGAAATCTCTAAAAGATCTTGTTCTTCTCTTAATGAGTAACCTTAATCTAAAATACAAAAGTCTCCTTAAACTAGGGTTTTCATATTTTATATATATACACGTATAAGAAATCTTAACAATAGGCATATGTAGGGACACGACTATATCTTAGACTATTTCTCACTACTTCTCAATTGGGGAATTATAGGGGTATATACACACTTATAACCCCAATCATGTTTTTTTGCTATATCTTTTTCGCACATAAACACAAGCATTAATGTGCCTATATAGCTAGCCATGTCTTACACTATTTCTCAACTTTAATTTCTAAAGAATTACAAAAGCATAATCATGCTCATGTCTATGATTGTGTTTTACACTCTTTCTACATCTTCATGCAACATGATTTTTATCCACCCACGTAATTGGTTGTGTTTTTAATCTTAATCTTTTTAGAAGAACATAAACTAGTATATGGACATATATCTAATTGTGTTTTTTCCTAAACTGAGATTTTTTCATTTTCCTTGCAAAACTTTTCACTTCTTGACAAAGTTCACTCCAAATTAACATCTTCAACAATTGCCTAAATCATAAAAAAAATTGATTAAACAAAATTAATATATGAAAATATAGAAAATAATTAGTAAAATATATATACAATTTACATGCATCAAATAGCTGCACAATTAAAATTTTCTTATTCTCAAACAAATCAAACATAAAAGAAATTAGTCTAAACAAGTTTCAATTTTGCAAAGGTTGACAAATCAATCTAAGTAAAGAAATATCACCATTATTTGCTTTATTTCCTATTCATCAACTACTTAAATCTCTAGACAATTTTACGAAAGTGTAAATAAATCTCAATCTAACCTAAAAAAACTTTTAAATTCAAATTAAGTCAAGATTTACCTTACATATAACATAAACATAAGAGGAGTAAAAAGTCTAGGCTAACAAATATTCAACATTCCATATTGAAAGTAAATCAGTGCATCTATGCCTCATTTTTGCTTCTAAGCTCAATTTCTTCTCCTACTGCTATATTTTTATGAAATATTAAGCCTTAAAGGTAGCTTAAAGGTGCTTCTAAAATATACAACTATTTGTCACCTCATACTAGTGATAATTAAGGATTACGAAAGTGTTAATTAAGGGTTACAATAGAGTATTAGCAATCTACACATTCCAATAGGAGAGGAGGTATTGCTTTTGCTGAAATTTCTGCTTTTGTAAGCTAATTTATAGATTGATTTGTTGTACCAATTGTTTGAAAAATTGCTCCTAATGAGTTCTTTTTTCTTGAAAGGTTGTAAAGTTTCTCTTATCCCATGCAGTTGTGACTGTCAAAGATAAGGCTATTTAAAAGCATTTGTCCGCAATGTTGTTTTTGTCATTTAAATGCCAGGTCTAGTTGCTGTTTAGGTTGTCTAATTCAATAGTTAATGTGCATCTATTGAGAAGTTCCCTCCATATATCTCTAATGTATTGACATTTGAAAAATAAATGTTCAGTAATTTCCTATATGCCTTTGCATAAATAGCATCAGTTGGTAAGTTGTGTATATTTGGCAATTCTATCGAATGTTCTTAACTTGCCTTTCACAACAATCTATAGAGTAAATGTTGCTCGAGGTTGAAGATAGTTTGAATAAATGGCTTTGTCCATATCAGCTTAGGAAGATATTTGAATAGTAACTTCTTATATGAAGAATTCGACAATTTGCCATCATATAAGTGTCTTCAAATGTATCTATCAGTTTCTGCATTGCAGTGAGTCCCACATATTTCATTAGCAAGTGAATTGAATGGTATTGTGCTTTGAAAATTTTCCTTGTAGTGTACTGTTGTAGCTACTAAAGCATTTAAGGGAATTGAATTCTTTAGGGAGCCAGCTACATTAGAATTGGTCAATGGTCCCATGAAAAGCCAATCATCATACCAAAGTTAATGAAATTGCCATTTCTTATCAGAGTAATGAAGTCAGTCTTGTACTTATCCCTCAGCTTTAGAATGACGTTAAAGGTAATAGAGGGGAGGTGAGAACAGTCTATGCTCATATACTCCTACTCCTAATGAGGTAACAATGGATCCATTTGCACTATAGAGATTGCTTATCATCTATTAGTCCCTAAAGTCTTATTGTGAGCAAGATTAAGTTTATAGTTTTAATGGAACAAATCCCCAAACCACCTTGATTCTTAGGTGTGCAGATTTCTCTCCATTTTACCATAGTTTTATAGTTTTTCTCCTTACTGTTAGTCCATAGGAAGCTAGAACATACTATTATTGGCAATTCTATGTAATCCTTTACTTTCAATTTGTGTGGAGAGATGAGAATTCCTAAGTATTTCATTGGGAATTCTTATAATTGAAAACCAGTTAAAGTTGAAATTAGATGTTAAAGATCTGAGGCAATCTCAAATAGGAATATATTGCTTTTGAAACAATTTACTTGTAATACTAAGACTCTTTGGAAAATCTTTAGAGCTTTAATGAAGGTGGAAAGAAAGATGGCATCAACTTTTGAGAGCAATATTAGATCATCTGCAAAACAAAGATTGGTTAGTTCAAATTTGCCACACTTTAAGTGATATCTGAAGTCCTTTGTCCTTGTAACTACATTCTCAGTGATCTTGTGGAGAGCTTGCATCATTAAGGCAAAGATCTATGGAGATAAAGTATCTTTTTGGTATGATCCCTTTGCCATTATTGATGATAGAATCAAGGTGGAGATTGCTTATGAGTTGCTTAATTTCCCATTAAAAAAAGGATAATTTCTTTACCCTAAATTTTAGGTATCTTATAAGAGTTATTTTGTCATTAGAAACACAAAATATAATCCATGTATTCAACTTTCTCAGTTATTAGGTTTCTAACTTGATATTTACTGTTTATATGTCCCATCTCACACAGTTCATAACACAATACTTGAGCTAGTCTCGCTAGTGTGTCTAGGTTATTAGTTTTCTTTTAGCCCGACCTATCATGAAACTTGAATATATCAAATATAAGTGATATCATTTTGAGTAAAATGATATCATTTTCAAAATTAAAATTGGAAAAAATAATTAGGCTTAACTTTGGTCCGATTAGTGTTTGGGCCACTCAAATTTGATTGGCTTTGGCTTAGCTCACGAGCTTTAGACTTGTTTGGGCCTCAATTGAGCTTAGGCCCTGTAAAAATTTTCAAGCCAACCTCAGGTCAAGGAACTTGAATCTGTCTTAGTCCAATGTCATCACTACTTCCACATTATATATGCTTGCTCGATTTTTCATTCTTATCCTACTAGCTTGTCATTGGTACTTATTTATAGCCATTTCTTTGACATGTTCATGTATGGCTTATGGAGTTTTATTGTTAATTCCCTCACTAACTACTTTGCTGATCATTTGCTTTATGGGGTAAGTTAGACTATGATAGAAATCTAAACTTGTAGCCATATTAGAAGGCCATAATGATGACATTTCCACAAAATATTCTTAAATGTATCCATTGCTTCATAAGGTGTTTCAGTATTGAATTAAGAAAAGAGACATACATGCTTGAAAATTTTAATGAGCTAAATATGAATTCAAAACTCTATTTAAGACAAAATGTTATTACAAGATTGGTTAATTTGCCTTTTCTTTTAATGTTTTATGTCCTTCACTTATTGACATTACCACATTTTCAACATTTGTTCTTGTTAAGATTTTTTAAAAAAAGGCCCATAAGAACTCCTACATGTCACATTTCACAAAAGATTATAAAATTGCCCAATGTTTAAATTCTTGTGATATTTTGCTTTCTAGCCCTTCATGCAATTGCAAAACCAAAGCTCAAAAAGTAGTAAATAAGCTTTACACCAAATGACTAAGGTGAGTAGTACACAAACAAAATTTAATATGAACCCAAATATTTTGTTAAAATTTCAAATTTGCTTCTAAAAGATTTTATGCTTGAGTGCTTTTCATTATGAATTATATACTCTCTCGTTTGTTATGTATTATCACTTATATGTTACATTTCACTTCTTCAATTTTTTGGCTGGAACAAGTCTTGATCACTTTACTTAAGCTTGCTAAATCTTCCAGTATATTGTATTTGTGAGAAAACCAATTATTAATGTTAGAAGAACAACTCCAAACAATTATGCTATTACTTCCAATTTAACGATCTTTTCTTCCAAAACTTATTTGCAATTCCATGTTCAATTCATTCAGTACCAATCATCTTACTAGCATTGAACTAACTTGTATGTTAACCGTGCGTTTGGTTGCTATCCTCGTGGGTGAGGATAGTAGACAGGGACACAAAAGTTCTGTCTTTCATGCTGTTTGCTTGCTGTACTCAGTCATTTTTGTTCCATCTTCAGAGGATAATGATAGAAATTTTTGTCACTTCCAAAACTAAGGTACAAGAATTCTTGTCCTACAGACAAGAACTGGAAATGTCAAAAATAACCTTCTAAATTAGATACGAAACCTAACACGTCCCTTACAATAATAATAATAATAATAATAATAATAATAATAATAATAATAATAATAATAATAATAATAATAATAATAATAATAATAATAATAATGATAAATTATTAATAAAAAAATTAATAATAATAATAACAACAACAACAACAACAATAATAATAATAATAATAATAATAATAATAATTACATATGAAACCTAACACATCCCTATATAATAATAATAATAATAATAATAATAATAATAATAATAAATTAATAAAATGATGATGATGATGATGATGATAATAAGATAATTAATTTTGTATAATAAAATTAATAATAATAATAATAAGTACAAAATTTATAATAATAATTATTAATAACAACAATTACAATAATTAATTATTATTATTATTATTATTATTATTACAAAATTTATAATAATAATAATAATAACAATAATTAATAATAATAATAATTAGATAATTAGATACGAATATTAAAATTAATAATAATAATAATAATAATAGTTACAAAATTAATAATAATAATAATAATAAGATAATAAATTTTATTTAGAATAATTAATAATAAGATAATTAAGTTGTAAGATAGTCAATTTTAGGTTTCATATTTCAATAATTATGCCTAATTGTTCATTTTATTTCATCGTAATTAACAAATTACACATACACTTCAAATAAATATTGATACAATTATAAAATAATCAATGAATTACATCTTTCCAATATATTATATTGCAGGGGCATTTTCGTCATTAACACTGTTTTTTGTTCTGTCCACGACAACCAAACATATTTCTGTCCTCGGGACGGAGACAATTTTCTCTGTTCTGTCCATCACATCCAAATGCCTCACTGTCTCCAATTCTTGTTCTGTTCCGTCTTCAAATTTTCGTCTCGTTCTAGCTTAACGACCTTTTCTTCCAAAAGTTATTTGCAATTCCATGTTCAATTCATTCAGTAACTATCATCTTGCTAGCATTTAACTAACTTGTATGTTAATTAAGTTTAATTTTTTATCGTAAAACTTATTGAAAAAATAAAAACATTATTGTCGCTCACTTAAAATATGACAATTCATATCATCTCTTCTACAAAATTGTTTCTTATCAAGACGAAATTAAATTGGATTTAGTTGACTTTCATATTTTGTGAAAATAAACCAATATCAACAAAAACTACATTATAAAGTTAACAAAATCAAATTGGTTATAAGTTTCGGATATGCCCCCTAATTTTATCCTCAGTTTTTCAACAGTCATTCGTCACATTGAATTTGAGTGCAAATCTTCTGTCCATTCTTACTATGTCTTACTTTGTTTAATAACAAAACGACACTGTTTTCTCTAAAAATTTAACAGCAAGCTAACTTAAATAGACAGACGCTTGTGGGACCCTCCCACAAGCGTCGTCATCATGAAGGTGGCTAGCCAAATCCAAAGCCACTTTTATATGCTTGCTGTCAAACGTTATTCACTTATTCCAAAGCCAGTTTTCAAAACAAATTTATTATTATTTTAGTTATTCTTATTATTGTTAAATTTATTATTTAATTTTATTTCCATTATTATAATCACTTTAAAATATTAGGATCCTATTTTATATAATCACTTTAAAATATGATTATTAAATTTCTTCTTATTATTATTTAATTTCTTGGTGTGTATTTAATATATTTATTATTATTATTATTATTATTATTATTATTATTATTATTATTATTATCCTTATTGATATCACATTTATTATTATTATTATTATTTCTATTGTTATTATTATTGTTGTTATTCCTTCTTTTGTTTAATTACCTTCTTATTATTTTAAGGTTTAGAATTCTTAATTATTTTATTAATGTGATTATTATTATTAGTTTTGCACTTGATATATTACTTATTGTTAATAAATGTATAATTTTATTAATTTTTTATTATTCATAACATTATTAAGTGCATGTTTGAATTATTAAGTGTATTTATTTACGTAATTAAATTTCTTTTTTTAAGAAAAGGGGAGAATTTTGTTGATAAGGTGACTTACGAGTATGTGAAAAGCAATACAAAACCATGTAAAGATAAGATGTAAGCTCATGGTTTATATCGAATGTATGGGATAAAAGTTGTTCCATCACATGAATTTTCCGTGTGAAATAGGTAAAGATGTGTCCGTCATGAATTGTGTGGAATATTTGTTAGAGTAGTGCCACGAAGGCAATAAGCCTTTAAGCGCATTTTGTACAAATTGTATACAGTCTTTATGAATAAATAAAGAAAGGCATATTTCATTACGTTCTTTGTTCATTATTTATGGTGATATTGATCAATAAGCAAATTAATGAAGTCCATGATATATGACATAGCATGAAGGAAATTGTGATGTGATCATACTAAGAGATTCCTATCATGTGCAATTATGTCGATATCTAAATTATCCTAGTCATAGGATTCTTGAGACTAGACATCGGTGTCCAGGAGAGACTAGCATCTCAAGATCCTTGATTTGATCAGCGGTGGATCTCGAAGCTGTGAATATGAGATATTTAGGGTTGAGATGTGGATGCTTACTAGAGGTAGTAAGTACATTGGATGACTGCTATGAGATCATCACATGGATGTCCTATTCTAATGTCGGTGATAATCTCATCATAGCAATGGTGCAAGCATCCTTAGACTTGAGGTACTCGAGGATATCTTGAATCTTGATTACGTACTTTGACTCCATTCCTTGTTGCCTTACTGAGGTCGCTCATAGGGTGGTGCTTGGGTGCGACTTGAGGTATTGAAGGTAATTGAGTAGCCAATAGAGGATTCACCACTTACGTGATAGCGAGAAGATGATACCCATGGCCTCTTGTCAGGGTCATTACTTGGAAGTCTCTGGCAGGAGCATATATGTCATGAAGAATGTCTTCATTGACATATAAAGTAATGAGTCCCACGACAAGAACTGAAATCACTTGGACTAGATTTGACGTAGTCAGTCTAGTAAGAGTTGACACTTTGCCCATACTCATAACCAAGTGGGGTATAGCATGGTGAAAGGACGAATTGCACGGTAATTGTCTATGGAAAGGTTAGTGATATGGTTCATGATGAATACATGTTCATTCGTCAAACCAATTACTTTCCGGTCAATTGGAGGTCATGATGTGTTCTAGATACCGCTCATGACTTGCTCGGATTAAGTGTTAATCTAAGTGGCCAACATAAGAGAACTAATGGGTCACACGCATAGGCGTCTCGGAGAACTCATAAAATAGTTTTGGATAGAGATCCAATATATGGAGAGCAATCGGATTAAATGGATCCGATGAGATCGAGATATGTCCCGATGAGATCGCGACATCGATATTCTTGAAAAAGGTTTTGGGAGTTTTCCCATCTGGGACCGGTGAGACCGACCCAGTGTGTTGGACCACTTGACATTTATTTATATATATATATATTGATTAATTAATATATATATATATATATATATATATATATATATATATATATATATATATATATATATATATTAGATACTTGGGTTGAAGTAGAAGCGAAGGCTTCTTTTGATGCTTAGTCATCAAGGTATTAAATAACAAAAGACAAAGAGAGGTTGAAGATGATGTTAAGTAGCTTATGGCTTTCTAAGAAGAAGAAAGAGTGTCTTTCTCCAAGAGGATGATCGTTGGCTTTGGGAAAGATAAGAAAGGTTTTGTGAAAACCTAAGAGAAGTTGTTCTCTCATCAGCGATCATCTCCTCCAATCTTCATCTTCAAGCTTCTTCCTCTTCCTTCTCCCTCATCGTTGATTCTATAGCTCTCCAGGACAAAGGTAAGAGCTAGCACTCTTTAATTTGTTCTAGCTATTCCGGATCAAAGGTTTGTCGAGTTAGGTTCTTGATCTCTCCGTGGATCTGTTAGAGCGGTCTCTTTTGGCCGTTATGGTTTGAGTTTGTTGTATAGACACATGGATCCTGGCTTTCGAGAAGGTCCCGGAACAAAAAATTTTGTTTTCCGCACCGTGAGAATGTGATGCTCACACCGGAATTTTCCTACAGTGGTATCAGAGCCACTTGTGTCATATATAACGAAGAAACCATGACTAGGTTGGAGTTGCCTATTGCTTGTGATGATGATGCATGTTGATTATGTGAATTTCGAATTCAGTATAGAAATATATTTTTCGAAATTTTCTTGCCCAGATATGTTCACAAGATGTTTTTGCATATGTCTGTGGAAGCTCGGAATTTATCAATGTGATTAGATATGGTTTTGCTAATTTATTCCCCAATGTTCTGGTTGCTGTCTTTGTGCACATTCAATGAATAGGCATGCTTATAAATTCGAGAATAAATTGTAGAAAAATTTTCTTTCGGATTTTCTTTCACCAACATGTCTCTAAGATGTTTATGAATGTCTATGAGAATGAAAAAATGTTTTCAAGGTGATTTACTATTTATTTGAGAATTTATGGTGTGCTGCTGGGAATAACTGTGTTGAGAAACACAGATTCTACATTGGCTTTGTTGCTGAGGTTGGATGATTTTTTGTTGGAAATAAATCCTACAAAAATTCATGGAACATTTTGTGAATATTTTGTAACCTCTGTAATTTTCTTATAATTTATTGAAATTGTTTCAATGAGGTTTTCAAGCAAAACACATAACTTGGCAGCTTTGAGAAAGTTGCTGGAGTTGTTTTGTTTGAAATGAAAAATTGTGTATTTCTCAATTCCAATGCCTTGGATCATTCTTAATGTGATTAAAATGTGTTACATTGATGTTGTATGCTTGCCTAAATGATTTTCTTGAAATCAGGTTTCCAAACAATTTAGGATGTCAAATGTGTCTCATTAGCGTCTCGTTAGTATATTCCTTATCTTGATTGTTTTGGCGTCACAAATTTTTGACAGTGCGAAATAGTCTTGATAAAGTGTAGACTACCTAGAGATACTTAGGGTGATAATTTGATATTCTCAAATTATTTAAAATCTAAATGAATAAGAGTGTATTCATCAATTTCAAGTTTCATGTATGGTTTGACTATATATGGTAAGCATGGAACAATGAAATTGTTTCATTGGTACATCATAATAAAGGATATTACACTTGGTATTGTGAATTTGAACTACGGATTGAGAAATTAGCCGATTAGTGAGCGGGCCAAAACCGGTCGTGGCACATCCATTCCGGTCATTGGAACATCTTAATCATTGGAAAGTGCGATAATCCATCCCGGTCATTGAAACATGTACGGTCGAGCGAGCGTGCACAATAACTTATAGTAGTCGACTAGCACAAGTTCGGTCGGTAGCACATACCGATCGACTAGCCAAGTTCGGTCATTGGCACATGCACTGATCGACTAGAACATGCACCGATCGACTTCTGACAACATGTAGAGGTAGGATGATGGATGATTTTAGGTATAGACTCAATGTGATTGATGAAATACCTAACTCATTCCATATAGTCATAGTGACTATAATCCTACGGCTTGGAGAAGAAGAAGATGAGACGAGAAAACCCACACATCATATGAAAACTAACGCCTTCCATTAATATGGGAAGAACCGAGTTCTTATAGAGTTGGGTTGTTGGGTAAACCCAAGCTCGCTCTATCTGGATATATTGAACCATGAAAATAAGATTTTCGGATTAATGGGTCGATTTTCACTAAGCGTTGATTTGTTGAGTAAACTCAAGGTCGGCGTGGGCGAGCGAAAGTTAGGTAGTGTACATCGGATATGCAGCGCGTCGAAGTTGAGAACCCAATGGTGTGCATACATCACGAGTTGATAGCACTAGTCGATAGTTGCATCTATGAATCAAATGGTATGACCGATACGCCGATAGATCTAAGGTGGCTTGTTGGGTAAACCCAAGGTCATTTTAGAAATGTCAGATATCTATGATACAATTGGTATGACCGATACCTACCGATTGACCTAAGGTGGCTTGTTGGGTAAACCCAAGGTCATTTTAGTAATGTCGGATATCGACCCACTAGGACATTTTTTCATAATATTTCTTGGATTCGTACTGAGGGTTATGGATTCTTTGAAACTAGTGGGAGCCATATGCATGTCATTCAAGTCCTTATGATCATGCATGTAATTCTATTCTAACATTCTTTCTCTCTTTTCCCTTTAGGTTATTGAAGATGACTTCCAGTGTGAACTTGCGCTCGCTTATGGACTCGAACAAATTAACTGGACCCAATTTTCTCAATTGGCTGAAAAATCTGAGAATTGTTCTCAGGTCTGAGGAACTGGGATATATCCTAGATGTTCCACTTCGATCCACTGCTGCGATGCTTCGATGAGGATCGAAAGCATATCGTAAGCATCTTAAAGGCGGTGACATGGCTACTGCATTATGCTTGCCTCGATGTCACCAGGTGCGAAGCGACTTGAGTCTATGGATGCTCATACCATAGTGTTTCATCTTAGGGAGTTGTTTGATGAGCAAGCTCGATCTGAAAGGTTCGAGACCTCGAGGCTACTCTTCACTACTAAGATGACTCGAGTTCATCTGCGGTCGCGGTATGCTTGAAGATGAATGGGTATATTGAGAGGTTGGCGTCTTAGGTTTTGTTATGGATTATGAATTAAGTGTTGACTTAATTCTAGTTGGATGTCGATAGTTATTCACGGTTTGTGTTAAACTATCGGATGAACCAAATATCCACGACAATCCACGAGTTGATCAATCTGCTTTCGAGCGATGAAACAATCTATCAAGAAGGATAGTAAGCAAGTGCTTATGGTGGCTTCTTCTTCGGTTCAAAGAAAAAGAATCTAAAGAAGAAAGGTCTAAGAAACCAAAAGGAAGTGCAGCAAGAAGAAAACCAAGAGCGCACCAAAGGAACTTGCTTCCATTGTGGCAAGCCAGCCACTTTGGGCAAAGCGTAAAGTCTATCTGGAAGAATTAAAGCGAACAAGGCATCGGATGCCTCGACTTCTTCGGTATGTTTGTCATTGAGGTTATCTGTTTCGACCATAACATATGGGTATTAGATACGGTTGTGGCTCACACATGTGCAATGATATCTGAGGCCTCGGGGACGATGGCGATTCATGAAGGAGAACTAGACTGCGTGTGGAAAATGGAGAAAGAGTTCTGCATTAGCCGTAGGCACTTACTTTTGTCACTCCCATTGGGCTTGTAATTAAATTGGATGAATGTTATTTTGTACTGTATTAACAAAGAACATATTATACATTTCTTGTTTAAATAGAGTTAGTTTCCATTTGACTTTTAGTAACAATGGTTGTTCTATTAGTTTGAATGGAATGCTTTATGGTAATGGTACATTATGCAATGGAATTTACATATTAGATATGTCACATCCAATTATGAATGTCAATGACACGAAAAGACATAAGCGAGATAATTTAAAATCAACTTACTTATGGCATTGTCGCCTTGGCCATATAAATGAGAGAGCGTAGCTAAGCTCCATAAGAGTGGTAGTTTAGGGTCATTTGATTATGAATCATATGACACATGCGAATCTTGTTTATTAGGCAAGATGACTAAGATTACCCTTTAAGGAAAGGGTGAGCAACGGCTTGGAGTATTAGACCTAATACATTCGGATGTATGTAGTCCGATGTCCATCCATGCTAGAAGTGGTTATCTTTACTTCATTACCTTTATCGATGATTATTCTCGATATGGGTACTTATATCGATGAGATACAAATCGAAGCATTTGAAAAGTTCAAACAATTGAGAAATGAAGTAGAAAACCAACTTGGGAAAAGTATCAAGACATTACGATCGATCGTGGTGGGGAATACTTAGACCAAGTTTTGGATTATCTCGGAGATAATGGGATTTTATCTCAATGGACTCCTCCGTACACCACAACATAATGGTGTGGCGAGAAAGGAGAAATCGAACCTTGTTAGACATGGTACGATCGATGATGGGCTTTACAAAGTTACCAAAATCCTTTTGGGGTATGCACTTTCGAGGCATTTGTTTACTTGTTAAGCGAGTTCCATCAAGCGATTGATGTTACTCCATATGAGATGTGGACTAACAAAGACCTATCTTACTCATTTGAAAGTTTGGGGTTGTCACCTTATGTGAAGCGGACACGATCGAGATAAACTTGATGCAAAATCGACAAATGTTTGTTAGTAGGATATCCTAAAATAATGGGATATCAATTCTACCTTCTTGAGGAGCAAAAGTGTTTGTTTGAAACATGCTGTCTTTTAGAGAAAGAGTTTCTTTTACAAGAAGGCGGTGGGAGCAAGATTGAACTTGAAGAAGTTCAAGATGCTCGAACAGACGCAGATCAATCTGCTGAACTTGAGCTGTGACTCGTATAGATGAAATGTGATTCAACCTTCTACACACACGAAGTTAAATGGGTCACATAGGATACGCTATGTTCTAGAGATATGGATTTCTCGTGAATGAGCGAATGACGTATTGCTTATAGAAGATGATGAGCCTACCACCTATGAAGAGGTTACGAAGAGTTGAGTCTCGAGAAATGGTTTCACGCCATGCGGTGAAATGGATTCCATGTATGAAAACCAAGTATGGACTTTGGTTGAGGCACTCGAAGGAATAAAACCCATAGGGTGCAAATGGGTTTCAAAAGAAAACCGACATGGATGGTAATGTGATTACCTATAAAGCAAGGCTTGTGGCTAAAGGTTTTCATCAAAGACAAGGAGTTGACTACGGCGAGACCTTGACCCGATGCAATGCTTAAATCCATTAGGATACTCTAGACATTGCCACTCATTGTGATTATGAGATATGGCAAATGGATGTGAAGACGACTTTCTAAATGGAAATCTAGGCGAGGATGTGTATATGACACAACTGAGGGCTTCACCTCTATGATGACGAAAAGGTATGCAAACTTGAAATCCATCTATGGATTGAAGCAAGCATCCGGAGTTGGAATATCCGTTTTGATGAGGTAATCAAAGAGTTTGGTTTCTCACAAAATCCGGATGAACAACTGTGTGTATAAGAAGGTTAATGGGACTGCAATCGTGTTCCTTGTCTGTATGTAGATGACATATTATTGCTAGGAAGCGATGTCTCTATGCTACTAATCAGTCAAGATTTGGTTGTCCAAACAATTTGCCATGAAAGACCTTGGTGAAGCAACTTATATCCTTGGGATAAGAATCTATAGAGATAGATCAAAAAGGTTGCTTGGTCTTTCACAATCAACGTACATAGACAAGATGCTAAAGAGGTTTAGCATGGAGCAATCCAAGAGAGGGTACCTTCCCGTGACTCATGGGATAACACTCTCGAAATCTATGTGTCTAAGACACAAGATGAGAGATGCGCATGAATATGATCCGTATGCATCTGCGGTAGGATCTATCATGTACTGTTGTGCTATATATTGAAACCCGATGTATCATATGCTCTAAGTGTTACGGCGAGATACCAATCGGATCTGGTGAGAGTCCTTGGGTGGTATCAAGAATATCATAAAATACTGCGAAGACTAAGGATGTGTTCTTGATATATAGGATGGAGATCTCAAGTGGCGGGTATCTGGATGCGAGTTTTCAATCGATAAGGATGATTCCAAATCCCAATCGAGTTACGTATTCTGCTTGAATGGTGGGGCGATTAGTTGGAAGAGTTCCAAACAAGAGGGCATTGGCGATTCAACAACCAGAGGCGAGTACATTGTCGCTTCGGAAGCGTGAAAGGCGGTTTGGATCAAGAAGTTCATTCTTGAACTTGGTGTGGTTCTAGCGATGATGGGCCCATCTGATTGTATTGTGACAACAATGGGGCTATTCTTGCGACGAAGAACCAGGTCTCATCAACGATCGAAACCGTACTCATGAGATATCACTGATCGGGAGATCATTGGTCGAGGTGATATGCGAGATAGAGAATTCTCACATAGCGAGAATATTGTTGATCCGTTGACAAAGCCATTATCACAAAGAGTTTTGATTCTCATGTACTCGCTTTATGGTATTAGATATCAAAGGCGATTGGCTTTAGGTCGAGTGGGAGATTGTTAGAGTAGTGCCACGAAGGCAATCGCCTTTAGCGTATTTTGTACAAATTTGTATGCAGTCTTTATGAATAAATAAAGAAAGGCATATTTCATTACGTTCTTTGTTCATTATTTATGAGCGATATTGATCAATAAGCAAATTAATGAAGTCCATGATATATGACATAGCATGAAGAAAATTGTGATGTGATCATACTAAGATTCCTATCATGTGCAATTATGTCGATATCTAAATTATCCTAGTCATAGGATTACTGAGGCTGGACATCGGTAATCCGGAGAGACTAGCACATCTCAAAATCCTTGATTTTATCAGCGGTGGATCTCGAAGCTGTGAATATGAGATATTTAGGGTTGAGATGTGGATGCTTACTAGAGGTAGTAAGTACATTGGATGACTGCTATGAGATCATCACATGGATGTCTATTCAATGTCGGTGATAATCTCATCATAGCAATGGTGCAGTATCCTTAGACTTGAGGTACTCGAGGATATCTTGAATCTTGATTACGTGCTTTGACTACATTCCTTGTTGCCTTACAGAGGTCGCTCATAGGGTGGTACTTGGGTGCGACTTGAGGTATTTGAAGGTAATTGAGTAGCCAATAGAGGATTCACCACTTACGTGATAGCGAGAAGATGATACCCACGACCTCTTGTCGAGGTCATTACTTGGAAGTCTCTGGTAGGAGCATATATGTCATGAAGAATGTCTTCATTGACATATAAAGTAATGAGTCTAGGACAAGAACTGAAATCACTTGGACTAGATTTGGCGTAGTCGATCTAGTAAGTTGACACATTGCCCATACTCATAACCAAGTGGGGTATAGCATGGTGAAAGGACGAATTGCGGTAATTATCTATGGAAAGGTTTGTGATATGGTTCATGATGAATACATGTTCATTAAATCAAACCAATTACTTTCCGGTCAATTGGGGTCATGATGTGTTGCTAGATACGCTCATGACTTGCTCGGTTAAGTGTTAATCTAAGTGGCCAACATAACCGAACTAATGGGTCACACGCAGAAGGCGTCTCGGAGAACTCATAAAATAGTTTTGGATAGAGATCCAATATATGGAAACAATCAGATTAAATGGATCCCAATGAGATCGAGATATGTCCCGATGAGATCGCGACATCGATATTGTTGAAAAAGGTTTCAGGAGTTTTCCCATCACAGGACCGGTAGGACCGACCCAGATGTGGTGGACTACTTCAACATTTATTTATATATATATATATAATTGATTAATTAATATATATATATAATTAATTAATATATATATATGTTAGATACGTGGGTTGAAGTAGAAGCAAGGAAGCTTCTTTTGATGCTTAGTCATGAAAGGTATTAAATAACAAAAGACAAAGAGAAGGTTGAAGATGGCGTTAGTAGCTTATGGCTTTCTAAGAAGAAGAAAGAGTGTCTTTCTCGAGAGGATGATCGTTGGCTTTGGGAAGATAAGAAAGGTTTTGTGAAAACCTAAGAGAGTTGTTCTCTCATCAGCGATCATCTCCTCAATCTTCATCTTGAAGCTTCTTCCTCTTCCTTCTCCCTCATCGTTGATTCTATAGCTCTCGAGGACAAAGGTAAGAGCTAGCACTCTTTAATTTGTTCTAGCTATTCTCGGGTTAAAGGGTTTGTCGGTTAGGTTCTCCGATCTCTGCGTGGATCTGTTAGAGCGGTCTCCTTTAGCGTTATGGTTTGAGTTTGTTGTATAGACATATGGATCACGGCTTTGAGAAGGTCCGGAATAAAAATTTTTGTTTTCCGCACCGTGGGCATGTGATGCTCACACCGGGATTTTCCTACAATGACCGCCCGACGCTATCTTTGCTAAATAATCTGCGAAGCTATTAACCTCTGATAAACATGAATTATGGATGACATCAAGATAGAAAGTAAGCGATTTAATGTACTGCGAGTTACATTTCATATCGCCATGGCGAAAGTCGAATTGTGATTCAAAAGCTGCCTGATGCCCAGTTATGCATTTGAACCTGTATTTTAGAAACCACTGGCAATACAATACTGAAGGCCACATACAATGGCTGCTATTTCCATGGCAAAGCTAACATTCAAGTCATAATATCGACATTCAAAAACAAGAAAGCACCATCGGCGATGCGTACCAAAGCCAGGACACGAAGGTCAGGGGCTTCCTTGCGAGATCCGTCGTGTTAAGAACAAAGTCACAATCATCAAAGTCGCCAACACAGCGTCACAATCACCGGTTTGTGAGGCGGTGGAAAATGGCGATGAAAGGAGCTGGATAGATCAACCATTTCTGTCGAGACTTTGGAAATAAATTGTGAATTCTCACCATAGAGAAACATCTTTGTTTAATCGAAAGAAACAAAGAGGATGTCGTAGTGGATATATTCTCAAACACAAAGCAGGTTCGCATTTCCAAATTTCCCAAAGGATGAAGTAAGGTATGACCGAAATGATCACTTTCCGAAATTGTAGTCCCAGATCGAGAATGGACCACTCAGGAGAAATAACCATAAGTCGGTGGGAAAGATAGATGAATATGTAGCGAGCTAAGAAATGGCTCCAGATCATTCTAACCTTGGAACATTCATAAAATGTATGCTGCATACTGTCGGCTGCCAAGGAACAAAAGTAACATTTCGATGGATTGAGAGCGAAACCTAGCTTGTTTAGTGTTTAGGAAAGGTAGAATGGAGTTATAGAGGCACACAAAGATTGATATCCTCTTTGGCGAAACTTATTCGAGCTTGTCGAAGAGATACGGATAGGGTTACGAGGCGTACCAATTCATATGATGAGGAAAATGAATTTGCGATGGCAAATGGCTTCCAAAGTCGCCGATCTGGACGAGAAAGCTATTGCAAATGTGAATTTATAAATGCGGCGTGGGCGAGCCCTCGCGAGCCTGACATTTCCACTTCATTCACATGATGTTTTCAGTATTGATAATATACTAAACACAGAAGACCATTGCTACCAATTAACGTAGCTAACTTGAGGGCTTATAGTTGTATTTTGTTATATAAATATTAACAATAATAAATAGCTTAAATATGCATCTTAAGCATTTAATGCAATTGAAAAAAAGAAGCCCAAAATGAAAGTCATCTTCACAACTTGAGATTTAAAAATAGGATCCTAATATTTTAAAGTGATTATAATAATGGAAATAAAATTAAATAATAAATTTAACAGTAATAATAATAATAATTTACTTATTAATGATTTATTAATTCTCTACTTACTATTATTCTTATCATTAATATATTATTTATTTATTAATGATATAAATAATATGATTACATTCTGATTATTATTAATTTTGTTATTCATAATAATAAGGAAAAATTATATGCTTATTTTTGCTAATTCCTTATAATTAGTTTTAATTTATAAATTATTTGAAAATTATTATTATATATAATATAATAATAAATTAAAAAACATTAAGTTTCTTTAGTTATTCTTATTATTTTAATTGCTTTCAAATATGATAATTTATTATTATTCTTTAATAATAATAATAATATTATTATTATTATTGTTATTATTATTATTAGTAAATTCTTTATTAATAATAAAATTTATTATAATTATTATTATTATTAGCATATTCGTTATGATTATTATATTTATTAATTATTTTAATTTCTATTATTATTAAGAACAAAATTTGTTAAAATAAGGAATTTAATAATATTATATAATATAATTAATATTACATTTATTAAATAATAATAAGAATAATAGTAAGTAGAAAATTATGAATTATCATAATTTAACACAATTAAATTAATAAAAATATTAAAGAAGCATAATAAAATTAATAATAATATAAATGATGATAATAGCATTATTAATTTAATTATTATTAATATTATTATTGAAATTATTATTATTATTGATTTAGGCAGATTTTACTATACATTAGTTTTATTAACAAATGTATTATTATTATTAAAAATGTTTATTATTATTCATAACATTATGAAATTTCTTATTATTATAAATTGTATTTATTTATCTGCTTATTCTAATATTAAAAGAGTTTGTACCTGTTGCTTGCCTTAGATTGCATAAGCCTCCAAGAATTTCCAGCAATTGACGGACTACGTTAGCTACCTCTCCTCTTGAAAGTTATTGTTTTGCAGCATGACAAAAGTTTGTTGGCCGTACTTCGATCCCGAGTTTGACAATCTTCCAGAGAGGATAAATGGTGGCACGTAAGTTGCCACTTACGTTACGATCAGAAAATTGCCACTGGCGAGGGCGAGGGCGAGCGAGAGCTAGGCTTTTGCTGCCTAGCTCGCGAGGACGGGTTTTTAATGTAATTATTTATTTATAAATTTATAATAATAATAATATTAAAAATAATAATAATCATAATAAGACTAATTTACATAATAGTTATTATAAATTATATAATAATAAATAATAAAATGTTATGTTTCTTTATCCATTTTATTATTTTAATTGTTTTGAAATATGATAAGTGTAATTTCCTTATAATTTGTTATTCTAAAATTATTGCGAAATTATTAATACTTGTGCTAATTTTATATTGGTTATTATTATTCACCATTTTCTTATTGTTAAAATTATTATGGTTATTAATTATTCTTATTAATTTAACTTTTAAAATAGGCTTTAATGATTAATTCTCTCTGAACTTTTGTTCTTATTATTAATAAATTATTTATTTATTAATGATATTAAATATTAAGATTAAATCAACGATTATTAATAATTTTGTTCTTGATAATAATAAGGAAAAATTATATGCTTATTTTCTAATTCCTTATAATCAGTTTTAATTTTAAATTATTTGAAGAATTATTATTATAAATTGTATTATAATAAATAATAAAAGCGTTATCTTTCTTTAATCATTCTTATTATTTTAATTGTTTTCAAATATAAGAAGTGCTAATTTTATATTAGTTATTATTATTCACCATTATATTATTATTAAAATTATTATGATTATTTAATTATTCTTATTATTTTAATTGTTTTCAAATATGATAAGTCTATATTCCTTATTATTATTAACCATTGTATTATTGTTAAAATTATCATATTTGAAAACAATTAAAATAATAAGAATAATTAAAGAAACTTAACGTTTTATTATTTATTATTATATTATATATAATAATAATTCTTCAAATAATTTATAAATTAAAACTAATTATAAGGAATTAACAAAATAAGCATATAAATTTTTCCTTATTATTATGAATAAGAAAATTAATAATAATCAGAATGTAATCTTATTATTTTATATCATAAATAAATAAATAATATATTAATGATAAGAATAATAGTAAGTAGAGAATTAATAAATCATTAATAAGTAAATAATAATTATTATTATTATTGTTAAATTTATTATTTAATTTTATTTCCATTATTATAAGCACTTTAAAATATTAGGATCCTATTTTTAAATCTCAGGATGTGAAGATGACTTTCATTTTGGGCTTCTTTTTTCAATTGCATTAAATGCTTAAGATGCATATTTAAGCTACTTATTATTGTTAATATTTATATAACAAAATACAACTACAAGCCCTGGTTAGCTACGTTAATTGGTAGCAATGGTCTTTTGTGTTTAATATATCATAAATACTGAAAACACCATGTGAATGAAGTAGAAATGTCGAATCATGAGGCTAGCTCTCGCCTCGCTAATCTGGCTTTTTGTCGGTCTCATGAGGGCTAGCTGTCAGCCTAAGCCTAAACCTCGCGAGACTATGCTTAATATAATTTTTAATTATTTTTACTTAAGTAATTATTTATCTATAAAATTATAATAATAATAATAGTAATAATAATTTAAATAATAATAAAATAAATAATAATAATAATAAATAAATTTAATTACAGAATAAATACACTTAATAATTCAAACATGTACTTAATAATGTTATGAATAATAAAAATTAATAAAATTATACATTTATTAACAATAAGTAATATCTTTGAAGTGCAAAACTAATAATAATAATCACATTAATAAAATAATTAAGAATTCTAAACCTTAAAATAATAAGATGGTAATTAAACAAAGAAGGAATAACAAAAAATAAATAAATGTGATATCAATAAGGAAAATAATAATAATAATAATAATAATAATAATAAATATATTAAATACTCACCAATAAATTACATAATAATAAGAAGAAATTTAATAATCATATTTTAAAGTGATTATATAAAAATAGGATCCTAATATTTTAAAGTGATAATAATAATAGAAATAAAATTAAATAATAAATTTAACAATAATAAGGATAACTAAAATAATAATAAATTTGTTTTGAAAACTGGTTTTGGAATAAGTGAATAACGATTGACAGCAAGCATATAAAAGTGGCTTTAGATTTGGCTAGCAAGCTTCATGATGAGCGTCTGTCTATTTAAATTAGCTTGCTATTAAATTTTTAGGGAAAACAGTGTAGTTTTGTTCTTAGGCAGTAAGACATAATAAGAATGGACAGAAAATCTGCACTCGTTGAATTTATCCACATTAAGCAGACTAAACCTGCTTTCTTCAACTGAAAGTCATCAGAACACACCGCTATACAAATCATAATGAGAAGTCAATTTTCGCTCATCGAACTCTTTAATCCATGAATAGAAGGGAGTAAAAACTACACGGGGCCCCGTAAAAAATGAGAATACACGGAAGCCAAGGCTCCGTAAAAAACAAACCATTATATTTTCGGTCTGACTTCGTCAAGCTTGGGTTTGGTACCACTTAGAACTGAAAAGCTATGTTCAATAACTTGTATATTGCTTTTCTAGTAAGTGATGTGCTTACGTAGTAACATGCCAAACACTGTCCTGCAAGCAACTTTTCTTAAGAACTAAGAAGCTAGGTTCTAGAATTAATTGGTTCTGGTTGGGTCGGCTATATTGGACCCGAGCCTAATCCCACAGGCCGATCGGTCGGTCTCACATCCATCGATTAATTCGGGCTGACCCACACATCCATGGCCCAACGGTGAAGAACATCTCCCGTGCGGATCGTGAAGACCAAAACCTAGCTGAAAAATCATATAAAGGTATTATTCTCATAATAGAAGTGCACAATCATTAACCTAGCTTTCTCTGCGTTTATCAACCTCACCTCACCGAAAACCGGACTTAAGCGTCGAAGGGGCTAATCGGGACCTGACCCCGTCAAGCCTTCCTTGTTTTGCGGTATCTTCACACCGAATTCACCACGAAGAAGGTCGATCATATGGAGCACAACAGAACGTTAGTCTACGAGAATCTGGCGAGAACCAAATGGCGTTCACCGTGGGCGGACTTCCGCACCACCCCGTCGGCTACACAAATCAGCCGGCGGCGGCGATGAATCTGATATAGGCTGCTGTCGCGGCTCTGGCGATCTGACGTATAAGCTCGCGACTTCTGCGACTCTGCTGCTGCACCACATGTCTCCATGCGGAATCTTCTAATCTAAAGATCAAGCTGCGACCTCAAACCTTAGAACAAGAAGAGCAGGCGTGGCCTTAGGATAACGTTGCACTCAATGCGCGCGAATCTCCAAAGACGGTTAGGCGCAGATCCTCCTCCGTCCATACACACCACCGACGGAAGCAGATAGAGGAGGCGGTGAGCGGTGATTCGCCGAGATCTTGCGATCTCAGCCAAACCACAACGACCTCCGTGTCTGCTGACCACCGCTCGACAAATCTGCTTAACAACCGATCATCGCCCATCGAAGCCTTAGAAAAATCGCGGATGATCGGATTATGTACTATGAGCTTTTCGTCGGATGCATGATGGCGCGATCTGTTGTCCTTCACCCAAGAAATCTTGGACGACCTCCGGCACCTGCACAAAATACCGACCCAGAAATACTTTGAAGGCCGACCCCTGGATTATCTCGGCACTTCCAATCCATGATGAATCTACATTGTGTTCTCGGCGCTATCAATGTAAGGCTTTACGCACGGCCTTCCAAGAGGGAGCTCGGCGATGGTTCAACGACTTGCCCCGAGTGTATCACATGCTCAAGATTTCAGTTGTTATTCTGAACGATTCGCCCTAGTAATGCGGCCGCAAAAGACAGCTCTGGAGGTGATGCAACTTACCCAAGGAAGAAGCGAGTTTTTCGGTTCAATAACGGCGGTCGAGTGCGGACCTCACTGCTTCGTCCATCTTGGCGCGCTCATCAATCTGAGGACGAGGAGTTTAAGAAGTCACTAGCCTCGATCAGCCCCAATCCGTTCGAAATAAAAGCAGGCGGATAGGTATATTGACTTGAAGAAGTGCTGAAAAATACTGGCGTCGAGCGGATGATCGCTCGCCGAATGACGGTATGCGAATTCGCCTGCGGCAAAAGGCGGTCGAATCGAGAAGACCGGTGACCAGCGGGGATATCGACGAGGAGTTCACCCCACTAAGCAAAGCGATATGAAGAGGTGTTGGCAGAATGATGAGGCGGATGGGGAAACTATCAAGAACCCGAAAAATGAAGACCCCTCAAGGCGAGGAATCTAATTTGTATTATCGTTTCCACAAAGAGGTCGGTCATGACACGGAAGATTCTGGCAATTGAAAAAAGAAATCAATTCCTCGTACAAAGGGAAGGTTAGGCCGATTTGTGAAGCAGGCGAGAATGCCGATCGGGATAATCGGCGTGGGGCAGTCGGCGGATAATAGGCGACCACCTGAGTAGAAATAGCGAAATAGCGAAGGGAGGCGAATCACGAATTCAGATAATCAACGAGAAGAGAAAGAGGCGGTCGAGGAAAGAAATGGCGGAAATGTCGTGCAACAAGACGACCGACCGACTGGGGTCATTAATATGATATTCGGTGAAAATGCAGCCGGGGGATCCACCAACAAAGGGAGAAAAAGATATGCCAAACAGTCGGCAAAGACTCATATATCAAAAGCGGAGGGAGGCGGCGGGATGATATCATTGTGAGTCCGACCTCGATGGAGTAAGTTGCCCTCATGACGCCCTCGTGGTAAACTGAACATGGACGGATACGAGGTGAAACGGGTGATGATTGACACGGGCAGCTCAGTCGACTTGTTGTATTATGAGGCCTTCAAACAGATGAAGATACCCGAAGATCGACTACTACCCACAGACGGCCCCATCAAAGGGGTAACCGGGGCGTCGGCCTACCCGTTCGCCTGGGTGAACTTGAAAGTGAAGTTCGGGCAGAAACCGTGTCAGATAGAAAGGGACGTTGAGTTCCTGGTCGTAAAGTTTCAAGGGGCGTACAATGCAATAATCGGGCGGGCAACTCAAAATGCCCTCAGGTCAGTCGTCTCCACCTACTACCAAGTTATGAAGTTCCAGACACCCCACAGAGTCGCTATTGTCGGAGGTCGTGAGAGAATCGCCAGAAGGTTACTTAGCAAAGACTAAAACATTAGATGGGCGGTAGTCTTGTGAGCTCTCTTGATGTGAGAACCGACGAAGAGAGAACATGATGAACCCGGTGGAAGAAACGCAGAGGTCGTCTTGAATGGTGACCTTCTAAGTTCACAAACCTAGGTTTCGAGTGCGAGAGGACTGGTTAAAGAAATCACAGATTGTTTGGTAGAAAATAGGTCGGTTTCGCTTGGGTACCGAGCGACATGTCAAAATTTCTCGATCGGTCGCATCTCACTCCTTGGTATTGGCGTGACTATAAGCGATCGACAAAAGAAGCGATGGCACAAACGAAGGAGCGGGGGTGATCGAGAAGGAAGTAGCGAAGTTCTTTGAGGCCGGTTCATCAGGAGGTCAAATATCTGAATGGCTCGCCAATGTCGTTTTAGTAAAAAAGAAGAGCGGGAAGTGGAGAATGTGCATAGATTTCACCGACACGAACAAAGCGTGTCCAAAGGAATGACTTCCATTACTAAGATCGACCAATTATTAGACTCCACCTTAGGGGCATGGTGCTTTCGACTTCGGATGCTTTCTCGGGCTATCATCGAGATCCAAATGAGCACGGAAGGCGAAGAAAGACCGCCTTCATAACCCACCAAGGCACATATTGCTACCAAGTAATGTCTTTCGGCCTGAAAAATGCCGGGGCGACCTATCAACGGCTCGTCACAGAAGTCTTTAAAAAACAGATTGGCCGGACGATGGAAGCTTATGTGGATGATATGGTGGTCAAAAGTAAGACGTCCGCGGAGCATGTACAAGATCTCAAGGAAGTCTTCGAGACCAGATCCTGAATAAATTCTATATGAAGCTAAACCCGTAAAAATGCGTATTGGGGTGGCATCAGGAAAATTCACAGGGTTTATGATCACTTCGGCGAGGAATCGAAGCTAATCGAGAGAAGATTGAGGCCATCATACAGATGCCTTCGCATGATAACTTGAAAGATGTTCGAGATATTGACCGGTCGGATAGTTTCGCTAAGCGAGTTCATTTCGGACTAGAGACAAGTGCCTCCCATTTTCAAAGTCACGAGGAAAGTGAGCGTGACCAGGTTTCAATGGCGGGATGAGTCTTGAAAGCTTTCCAACACTTAAAACAATATTTGTCTAGCCCGCCTATTACGCAAAGCCGGTGAGGGGAGAACGATTTTATACTTGGCGATTACGGAGGGTCGATCGGTGCGGTACTTATCCGATCGGAAGGAAGCCGACAACATCCCATCTACTATGTCGGTAAAGTGTTGACCGGACGAAGCGCGATATCGCCCATAGAAGCTAGCCCTCTCTTTGATAATGACACCAAGAAGTTGAGGCCTTACTTCCAAAGTCATACCATTGAGGTATGGGTGATCAACCCCTCGACGAGTGCCTTCAAAAGCGAAACTTGGTCGGTGATAAAGTGGTGATAGAAGCTGGGAGAGTTCGACATACAATCTAAGCCCATACGACCATTAAAGCGCAGTGTTGGCGGACTTCATTGCGAGAGATGAGCCAACCGAGCTCGAGGACGAGCAGTTCCCGCACCGAGCTTGTTTATCGATGGGTCATCCAATGCCGAGGGATGCGGGCGGGGAGTAATCTTGGTCAGCCGCATATGGAAGAAAAGGTGGAATAAGCCCTTCGGTAGAATTTGAGGCCTCAATAACGAGGCGAAATATGAGGCTCGATAACCGCCTCCAACTAGCGAGGAGATGCTGGTGAAGCACGAAGATATACAACAACAACCAAGTGGTGGTCGGCCAAGTCACCGGCGAGATGAGGCCAGGGAACAACATGATCAAGTGTCTGGAGCTAGTAAAGCGTGAATTGAAAATTTGAGCAAGACTCAATCAGCGATAGAAACGAGCTCAAAATGCTAAGCGGATCGCTCTAGAAAATGGCTTCCGCTGTGATGCCATAAACAATGTTCTAGTCGAGCGACTTGATCGGCCTAGCATTGAAGCCGAGGAAGTTCTCAACGTGAGTATCGGTCGGTCGAGTTGGACGAACCGATCGCACATTACCTTTTAGAAGGAAAGCAACCGGAAGAGCGTCGAGGCCAAGAAGTTAAGGATAAGGCATTGAATACGATCGTCAGCGGTACTCTATATAAGTGGTCTTCTGTTGACGTCATTGCTTGATGCTTGAATGAAGAAAAGCCGAAGGGCAATGGCCAAAGTCCATGAAGGATGTCGCGGAAATCACATAGGGAAAATGTTGGCTCACCGATTGATCGACAGAAGTACTTGGCCGACAACGAGAAAAGATCTGTCGGGAAAAGGTCGACTATGTGAGGCCCGCCAGAGAAACAATGACTGTCTCACCAAATAGACCGAAAGCGGATGCAAATCGTGAGCCATCCTATCCCTTTCGCTCAATGGGGAATGGATATCTGGGGCCCTTCCTCTCGGTCCCGGACAAAAGAAATTCTGATAGTAGCGGTGGAATATTTCACTAAGTGGGTAGAAGCGAATCTGCCGCTACAATCACCCGTGGAAGGTGGAAAGTTTCATAAAGAAGAATATACTATGCCGCCGGGATGCCTATGGTGTTGGTTACGAGATAATGGTGGCGATTCGACAACGACAAGTTTAGAGATTTCGCGGCCGACTAAAGATCAAGCTACGGTTGACTTGGTAGCCCATCCCAAAGTAACGGTCTCGCAGAGAACACCAATAAAAAGATAATGAACGCCCTCGAAGCGCTGGGACGGTAGAAAGACTTGGGTGAAAAAGTAGGCAAGTATTGTGGGCATATAGAACCACAATCAATCGAAGCCACGGGGAAACACCGTTCAGGATGACCTTGGCGAAGCCCTAGTTCGATGAGGCGACATTGCAGATCAAAAGGTGTCGGGCTATGAAGAAGAGCGGAATGATGAAGCCCGCAGAGCGAGCTCGTTCTCCTTAGCAATGATAGAGAAAGGCGTGGCTACCGAAGCCATCGAGCAAAAGCGACCAAGTTCTACAACGAAGGGTCAAGCGAAGCGATGTAAAGGTAGGTGGTTACGTCCTACGAAAGCCGAGGCGGCTGGAAAGCATCCTGAAAGCTCGACGGGCGTGGAAGCGACCTGTCGAAAGTGATTAAGCAAGTCGGGCATGGTTCTTACATCCTCGGCGATGAGAAAGGAAAGTTTCTACAAGGCCTTGGAACTCACGAACTTGAAGGCATTCTACCAATAGATAAGTTTTATTTTAGTTAATCTTTCTTTATTATCATTTTGTATACATATGGGTTTTTTTTCCATCTCTCGCAGACGGGTTTTTAACGACCACGCCCTCATTATCATCAATAAAGGAGCTTTCAGATTTCTTGACAATAAAGAATTCAATCATGTATGGCAAAGAATAGAAAATCCAGGTACCCATTGTTCGGCATTCTCCATAGATCGACACGATTGGTTCGAATCGCCAAGACAAGATCCTTGGGACCCTCGTTCTCCATCGTTCGGTATTCTCCATAGATCGACCACGATTGGTCGGTCGCCAAGAACAAGATCCTTGGGACCTCGCCATCGCCATCGCTTACGGTACCTCCATAGATCGACCACGGTCGGTGGGGTCGCCAAGACAAGATCCTTGGAACCCTCGCCATCGCCATTGTTCGGCATTCTCCATAGATCGACACGGTTGGTCGGGTCGCCAAGACAAGATCCTTGGGACCCTCGTTCGCCATTGCTCGGTACCTCCATAGATCGACCACGGTAGGTCGGGTCGCCAAGACAAGATCCTTGGGACCCTCGCCATCGCCATTGCTCGGTACTCCCGTAGATCGACTACGGTTGGTCGGGTCGCCAAAACGAGATCCTCGGGACCCTTCGCTTTCGACACGGATCGACTAAGTCGATTGGTCACCAAGCGAGAATCGCGGGACCATAGCTCGACCTCAATTATAGAGTCGACCTCGGCCGATCGGCCATGAGCGACTTTTACCAAACTACATTATGATCGAAAGCGAGAGCGAAAACACGAAAGTAACTTCAAAAAGAATTCTATTATTGCAAATTGATCCCGCCACAAGCCCGACCAGTGAGCTCTACAACTTGGGAGAAGGGAGCTACAAACAGCCAGAAGGAGAAGGAGAATACCTGGGGAAGCCTCTTGAGTGGGCGAAAAAGACGTGGGAGGCGGGACCGGGGAACAACCGGAGGAATATCTTCACTAGGAAGCTCTTCCTCTTGGAGGCGACCTGATAGGAACAGGAGGCGGGACCCGGGAGCAAACCAAGGAACAGCTTCATAAGGGAGCTCTTCCTCTTCGAGTCGAGATCTAGCTCTTCATCCGAACGTCGCCAGCTTCTCCTCGACTTTCTTCGTGATCTCCTCGAAAGAAAGCCCAAAAGTCATGGAATAAGCGGCTCGGCATAATCTTCGAATGAAGGGCATACCACCCCTCAGAGCATAGAGCTCGTAGCCCTCTTCGTAACAGAGAGGTTACCTCACAAAGTAGCTCCAAACTCTCCTCGTCAAGAACCGCCTCTTCCATCGCTGATCGCTTAACCCATGCTCCCTTACAGGCCTTGTACCTCCTTGCAAGGTTTTCTCGGCTCTATCCCTATCCACCACGGCGGAATGGCGGTCTTGGTGGTACTTCTTGAGAGCTCCGCTCCGCCCTCAGCCTTCTTCCTCACTCCTCCTCTCCTTCTCCTCCTCTCTCTCCTTCTCCTTCTCCTCCTCTGCCTTGCCAATCGAGCCAACATAACTTCCTTCTCCTCTCCACAGGACTTTTCTCCTCTTCGAAGGGCGCATTTTGAGCCCGGAGGAGGTCTTTCCTCCTTTACCCCTCGAAGCTCATCCTTCAAACCTTCATACTGCTCTTGGAGATCCTGGACTTCCTAGTCCAGAGTCTCCAAACGCTACAGACAGAAAGGACGTCATCGCAGCCCGCATACCGAGACGAACGAGCTGAGAACCCAACTCCAGGTTACCTTTCTTCTCCATGACCCGCTCGTCCACAGGGGGAGTAACCCTCTCGGCAAGGTAGCGGGACACCTCGAGGTCCCCGATCGAGACGCCCTTATCCAACTTGATGGCGTGCTCCCACCGCCTAAGGTTCACGGCTTCGCTTTCCCTTGCCTTTTTCTCACACCTTTCCATTTGGACTCACAAGGCGGGATGGAAGGTCACCCACCAACCAACCTCTTCCTCTTAAGAGGAGGACCCGCGTCCTCCTCCTCCTCCTCCTCTAGGAGCCGCCTGCACCACCACGATCGGCACAATCGGCAATGGCTCCGACGCAATAGGAAGGTCCCCAGCGGGGAACACCCACGACAATCGCCAGGAGACCAACCTCAGACAAAGCGGTGCCCTCACGGCCTCCGCCTCACTCCTTCTTCTCGATAGGGTTCCGCTTCTCGACATGTAAGCTCGAGCTCCCATCCTCACCATCGCCGCACGATGATAAATTGAAGTTAGAACAAAACTAATGCACAAAGTTTAACAATTAGTACAATCACGAGAGTCAACCGGACGGGCGCTTCTCCTTTAGCCCGCTAATTGCAAGGTGGGGATCGACGAGGAAAGAATCGTCGAGGCCCCCGGTATCCTCGAATGAGCCGAGCAAAGTCAGATTCTGCCGAGCTCCTCGACACGACGGACCACCTCCCACTCCTCCTCGCTAAAGGGCAGGTCGACGAATCATTCCATTGCTTTCGGCCAGAGGATACCTCCATGGTTTGCACTCGAGAGGAAGATCCTGGGGCTTCACAAAGAAATACTCGATTCGCCAGAAGAAATTTTCGAGGTGTCTGGCCGGGCGATACCGAGCATCTCTATATTGCGAGAAGGGGATTCGGCCCAGAGCTCGGACTATGGCTCATCCTCGTGAAGTGGGCGAGAACGCCGACAAGAAGCGGATGATCGAATCGATGACACAAAGAATGCCAACCCGCTTATAAACCTCCAACTATTCGAGGAATTTGGCTCGCAATAACCCAACATGGCGCACACCTCGTCAACAATCAGGCGACGGGAGCCTCGCCGCCTACTGAGAAAAAGCTACCGGAGACGACGAAGTATCCACTGAGGTTGCTGTGGATCCGCTCATGCCTAAAGGCCAGTCGGGGCCCCCAAGACATAGGGATATTATACCTAATAGACAATTTGTTCAACTCCCCCACGGTCATCGACGATGCAGTCTTTGGCGGCAACTCCACAACTAAACCATCTTTTCTCTCTCTCATCGACATCTCCTCCGTACCTCCGACCATGCTCCCAGAACTACCCGTCGACATGTTCACCAAGAAAAGATTTTAGGAAAAGAAGAGGGAATGAAGAAAAATGACGTACCTAATCAGAGGTTAGAAACAGGGAAATCGGACGGCGGAATGAAAGGAAATTTCTGGGAACCGCGAACGATAAAGAACAAGCGAAGGCAAAGTGTAAGCGGGAGAACGAAAGCAAAAGGTGAAAACCGCCACAACTCGTCGACTATGAGTATTTATAGAGGGTCGGCAGAAGGAACACTCGAAAGTGACCCAATCGGACTACGACGCGTGGAAAAAATCCGAGCTATGCTCAGACACGCGGCATGATCTAAGCCACGGGAATTAGGGTTGTTCAACCAAAAGGAGCGGTAGTTGAAAGGACGACGGATATAGGCAAGAACGGTTACAAGGACGTTACGTTTCAGATTCTGAACAGTTGTCAGAGAGCACGCGCCGTCAAACAATAAATGTTTCAAGCAAGTCCAAGCGTCTGCCAATGATGGCTATCCGACCTACTATAGCGCAAGCTGTCACGCAGTAAGGGTCGAGACCTATCAATCGGGGCCCTCACCAACCGACCCTGTCACGAAAGCAACGAGCAAGACTAAGTCGACACCGATCGATCAAACCGCCTCGAGCTATCCCATGACCGAAGCTCTGAGGCCAATACCGATCGATCGACCACCTTACGAGCCGCCTTGCTTACGAGCTATGGATAACCGACGAACAACAACGTCTAACATACTCCTTCGACCTCGCTCTTCGCCGGGACTCGAGGAGTAGGGGGCCTTATGGTTGGGTTGGCTATATTGGACCCGAGCCCAATCCCACAGGCCGATCGGTTGGTCTCACATCCATCGCTTAATTGACCCGACCCACACATCCATGACCCAACAAGAAGAACATCTCCCACGCAGATACGCCAAGACCAAAACCTAAACGAAAACCATATAAAAAGGTATTATTCTCATAATAGTGACGCATAATCATTAACCTAAATTTTCTATACGCTTATCAACCTCACCCTCACCAAAACCGACTTAAGAGTGGAGGCTAATCGACACAACTCCCTGTCAAGCCTTCCTTGTTTTGCAGGTATCTTCACACCAATTCACCACGTAAGGCGACCAATCATATGGAGCCTTAAGACAACGACAACGTTCGTCTCCGCCAGAATCTGGCGTAATTGGTTCTAATGAATGTAAATTGGTAATTACCATCCAATCCAATTTTTACAAGTAATCTTCAGCAGAAAGTCATCGTCTGAATGCTTTTCTGATATTTGATTTTTTTAATTCAATTTGATATTGGATTAGGAACAACTACTTGTAAACTGGAAAATTACACGCGTTTTACTAACGTTTTCAAGTTACAAAAAAGTCGTGGTTTCATTTTTCTGAACTCCTTCAAGGACCTGAGAAGTTTCCTGGAAATATTAAACTATTTCCTTGGAATAGTTGCAAACCTAAAGAAGAGTGCTGTTGTGTTTCTAATCTATAAAAGCAGCATGTATCATCTCCGCCAAGTCATATCATCCGGAAATATTCCTTCCAAGCACGCTTCTGCACCAAACATTACTCCTAACTTTCTTTCGCTTCAGACATTTTGTGATCTTGGAGGATTTGATAGTTACAGTAACACCAAATAAAGTAAGCATTCACAACATGTTGACAGCCAGATCTATTGCTCCAATCAATGTCACTATCTTGGGTTTCAACAACCGATGCAGATATGAAGACACCGCTCGTCGTCTCGGATGCCCATTGACAAGCTTAAAGAATGATTACGGATGCCAATTTCTGGGCCGTCAGAAGTTACAAATTTACTGCACCAGCCTGAAATTGCGAAATGCAATCAATACAAAGATGTAAGCTTATGCCAAATGCCAGAAAATTCTTGAGACTAGATTACCATTTTGTTATCTTCAATTAGCTATGAGCTCTTATGCAAAGTTAATACAGCAGGGACATGGCTGTCCAGAGTGGCTCTGGAGCAGGACCTAGTCTTCCTTCTGATCCCTTCCCTGGTTCTTGGTGAGTTGACTTTATGATTGCCCAGGCTATAAATATCATGCGGTGATTTTCTGTTCTTCTACTGCTTGACAATTAAATTTTGTAATAGAATTTTTATGCTGATCTGTTCTAGCAGGAAAGTATGGATAATTGGGATGGTAATATCAGCAGTCCTACCCTTCTGGAGAGGAAAATGGTGGCCGTTGATGAATCTAAAAGGTAAGGTTTTGGAAGCTTAACTTGACCAATCAGAACACATATATAAAATATGACCTCAATTTTACGATCTTGGGTCTCCGTTAATTAATGTACGTTAATATCTGGTCAATCATGTTTTTATCTGTTCTAATGTACTCAACATGGAATTGGATGTCTAGACACGGTAGAATCAGCCGTGGAAGCAGTAGACCAAGTTGCAGACATTGTAGAGAAGGTAGCTGAAGAAGTAGAGAAGGTGGCAGAGGCGGTCGCTGATCATCTACCAGAAGGTGAGATTAAAGAAGCAGTAGAGTTCGTTGAAAATCTAGCCGAGGAAACAGCAAAAGGTGCCCATCTAGCGGAAGAAGTCATCGACAAGGTATCTCACCAAATCCCTCGTTCTCTACGCTCGCAAACTATCTTGAATTTAAGGAAGGAAATCATCGTTTATTGTGTCATTAAATAGTATCTTACACGAGAAATGCGCGACCGTGACGTTGAAGATTAGCAAGAAAGTGTCCACGTGCTATTGGTTGCTTGCCGTCTTTAAAAACTAATTATTTTGGTAGCTGCACTTGCTTTTTTATTACTCAAATTCTAACTTGGCCTAATAGTTCTCATTAGATTAGATTGAAAAATAAGAGCAGGTTGCTTTATAGAAGAAAACAAAGAGAAAAGTGAATTCCCTTCCTCCCTAATTCACCGTATAATTAAGAATCAACAAGCAGCATGTCAGTTCGATAGTCGACAATGAACCGTTGCTTCAACGATCTACTCATCAATTTCTTGTTAAAATATGACCATCTTCCCTAGCTAGGTGAATTGCATATTCCGTAACAGGTTTTAGTTTCCATTTTAATCGTGTATTTCATTTCCTCTTGTATCGACAACGCAGGTAGAAGAAATAGGAAAGGGGGTGGAATCTTTAATCGAACCAGCAGTTGACCAAGAGAAAACAAGCTAGTGGTCCCGTTCTCCGAAGCATAACGCTACGAACTTGATGACTAATATAAGTTTGGGTAACAGTTTTAAAAGTTTACTAATTTTGCCAGTTGTAATCTTGATCCTTCTCTGCTAGATATCAACAAATCAGCTCCATTTTACGAGCTATGCTTGCCCTAATAAATAATGCCAATGATGCTATCAAAAAGTTCAGACAACTTATAAGCAGCAATATCATCCAGTCTCTAAGGCATTAACTCCACCGAAAGGGCCTGATGTTCGTTTAGAAGCAATGAGTTGTCCTGCCTCTTGTATAGTTGAGACGAGCAAACTTTAAGTAGCTTACCAATTTTTATTTCAATTTTTTTCTCTCCTCTTGCATTTAATTTTAATAAGAAATTTTCTGTTATATAGAACATTAAATTCAAAATTCAAATTTTACTTTACATTTATCAATAACTAACTAATTCTAATTTTTTTCAGACATGAATAGTTTTGTTTTATTTTAATAAAATATAAATTTATAAGAAATATATTATATTATGTAAAAAGAAAATCTGATTTATATGGTAAATTAATAATGTATTGTACAAATAAAAGTGAATTGAAATTTTATAACAAAAGAATTCCAACTCATTTTCATATTAATCAAAGCTATTAAAACTTGTAAATACTAAATCACTAATTATCAAAAATCTTCACTTTAAAAGAAAAAGAAAACACAAAACATAAAAGGCGGGAAGTTCAATACATAAGTCACGCTCTAATTTCAATTGATTATATTGATATCGTATAACAACTCATTTTAGAAATAAATAAAGGTGATGAGTTTAAAAATTAGGTTTATAACTTTAGTATTTTGAGTAATTTAATTTCACTTCGTCATATTATCATTGCATCAAGTTAAAATAGCCCAATCTTATATTTCTAGGTACTTGATACAGTGATGCTAAACTATGCTTATCTTTAAGCTGTTGAAAATTTCTAACATTTTACAGTCTAAAATCTACAACCGCACCAATTTCAACTTATAGTTTTTCACCAAAATATTGAAATAAAAACAATTTGTGAAATGCGAACATTTTGAAAATAAAATAAAATAATTATCATCTATTTCAACAATTAAAAATGCAGATTATTTTAATTCTTTATTTAAAATTTAGATTTTACTTTAAAATTAAAATAAGTTGGATACTCTACTCTATCCATAAATAATTATAAATATTATTACTAGTAACAAATTTTAGAGGAGAACAACATTATTGAAATGTAAAGAAAGTTTTGTACGAAACAATTTGTCGCTTGTCTTGGGTAAAACTAGAATGAATCAATCTCACTCCCACAGCCTACTCCTTTTATTTTGATGGTGCCAACAAACTTTTAGAATATAAACTTGTTTTGAATTTTATTTATTAAGTTAAAGAAATATTTCACTTGTGTGGATTTAAAGGATAAAAATACAATCAAAATTCTAGAAGATATGTAAAGGCATCTTTAGCTAAAAGTACCTCTTCACAATTTGAAGAAATATATCCTAATTATCCAAATATTTTATTGAAAACGTATAGATAATTTGAACAAATATCTCAAGTCTAGAAATATCTTTAAAACATTAGTGATAGATATTAATTATGTAGAAAGACCATGAGTAATATAAATAGCGTCCTCCATTTTTTGTAACAATAAGCTAAGATAAGTTGAGTTGAGTACTAATACTACAAGAAAAATGTAGATTAGCGACGGAAACTTAGTAACGGAAAGATTTTTGTCGGCAATTAGTAACGGAAATATGTTTTCCGTCGCTAAAAGTGAGTGATTTAGCGACGGTACTAATATTCGTCGCTAAATTTGGAGAAAATTTATTCCGGCAAAATTTGCAACGAGCATTAGCGACGGAACAATATAGCTTTACCGTTGAAAATTAGCGATGGAAAGCATATTTTTGTCGCTACAATTGAGTAATTTAGAGACGGTACTAATACTCGTCGCTAAATTTGGAGGAAATTTGTCGCGGTAAAATTAGCGACGGAATTTAGCGACGGAAACTTTCTTTTTGTCGGTAAAAAGGCGAGAATTATTGGCGGTATAAATTTTTTTTGAATTTACCTACGGAAATTTTCGTAGGTAATTCCGTCGGTAAATTCTTTTTAAATATAAACTCACTCGACATCTCCCTCCCACTTCTATCTTCTTTTTCCTTTCTTCTTCTTCCTTCTTCCTACATCTTCTCTTCGGTTTTCTTGGAGCCCATTTCTCTGTTGTGGACTCCTTTTCTGCTCGACGATGTTGTCTTCTCTGGCTATTGTCATTTTGTCCATCTGTAGAGGTATTTTTGCAACTACTGTTATGTGTTTTTTCATATATTAGATGAAAGTTAATTTGGATATTTATTACTTTCGTTTATTTGTGTATTTTATTATTGGAAAACAACTTTAAGATATAAATGTTAGTGATAGAAGGGACAAGACGTGATTTTAGTTGTGATGTTTGTTGATCATAAATTCAAGTGCACGTTTCTATCGTCAAGTAGTAAAAATATCGATCCCACAGAGACCAAATTAGTTAAAAAGTAATACTCGTAATAACTTCTAATTTAAGCTAATAACATAAAAATTAAAGAAAAGATTGAGTGATTGTGGTTTGAAAAATGAAATAAAAACGAGAATTAAAGCTAGATAAAAATATAAGAATTATCAATGAAATGAAAATCTAGGATTTTAACTTCCCCCTTGATTTTACCTCGGTGTCAAAAATTTCTCGATTTAATTAATATATCAGGTTTGATAACCTAAGATTTAGAATTAACTACTAAGCCCTCTCGGATCATTAGTAATCCTAATCATCGAACCAATTTCCTATATTTCTATGGTAAATTGTGATAAATTGATGATTGCTTTTATCGAATCAATATTAATGTGGTTACTTAGGGTGGATAAGTATTTCCCGATCCTAGACACAAATCACTACGAAAGTGATCATAAGCTATTGCAATCTTATTCCAAATCTATTGCTCCCTGTTACGTTACACAAAGATTAAGAAAATCAATTTCATAGGTGATCAAGTTACGAAAAGCATTAAGAACAAATTGCAATAATCAAACCTTTAAGTAAAAACGGTCATAAGAGATTAAACGAAGAAAATACCAATTAACCAAGATTACATTAAGGGTTCCGTTAAAATCCTAAAATGAAAGGATTAGTTACTCATAATGACAGTAGTAGCAATGAAAATAATAAAAGCAAGCATTATAAATATGAAATGAGTAGAAGAAATGGAAGAACAAATGGTGATTGCTTGGTCTTGGAGTCCTCCAGCTCTCTTGCTTCACGTTCAATGTGCATGTCCTCCTTGTAACGCTAGTAGCTCCTTGTCTTGGTAATTTGCTTGTAATGTGAGTGGCTAATGTCCTCTTCAATGGAGTCCTCCTTGATATGTTTACGTTATTGCTTGTCTGGTGGAGCCTTTCCTTGTGTTTTCAACATCGATAGCTTCTAGAGTGAGTAATGAAGTGAGTGCTTGTTGTAGAGTGAATGGAGAGTGAAGCCTTCTTTTTTTGTTTGCAACCTTGATAGCTGATCCAAATTGCGTTGAAGAGCTCTCTCCCATGTAAAGTGAGTGGAGCCTTGTTTTAATGAAGAGTGGTCCCCTAATCTGCATTATGGTCCCACCAGTAGCAGCTCCTTCTCTTGGCTTAACGTTATTTTCTCCACTGATTTGGGTTCTGTCGTCGCCTCTAGTCACCTACTATGCTTGATTAATTTTGTCTCCATCAATTACGTGACTCTTGTGTGTGCTCCTCCAATAGTTTTGCTGTGCTCTGCCTCTCCTTGTCTTTAATTCCTCCTCTACTATGCATTTTCTATTTTTAATTCCCAGCCTCCACTCAAGTGTTCTATCCACGCCTCTCCTCTCTTGTTGCGTTAGTATTTCATGCTGTGTTCTACGTGCATGCCTTGTCTATTTCCTTGATTCCAGCTGTCCTCTCCAAAGATAAATATCAATCATTCCTTTAAATCCCTCCTGCGTTGCTTTGTTGTATTTCCCCGTGTCTGCTTCTCAATTGAAATCCTCCCAAGCACTTAATTCATTTGCGTCATTCTCTTACTTCTCCACGTGTCTCCTTCCTCTTGGCTGTTGTGACAATTTTAATTTCCTTCAGCTGCTTTCCACGACCACGCCTGCTTTGTTTTCTTTTTGCTTCAAGTCTCCCACTAGCTAATTCAATTTGCTCCTCTTTATGCGTTGATTTCATGCCACCTGTCCATAAGTAGCTAATTGATGGAACCATTTTAAAAACTTCCTTTGTGCGTTGCCTTTCAATATTTTTCCCTTGGTCCACTGCTTTCTCTAGCGTGATTTAAACAAAACGATGCCACGATTTGCTGTCCTCTTCATGCATTCCTGTAGCCTTTAATTTGGTCTGCCCAACGTTGGTCCTCCTCTTGTGGACTTGTTTATATCACTTTTCACAAATTTACTGCTCTCAATTGACAGCTCCAAAAATTCTAAAACTTGGTGGAAACATTCTTCAATGAGTCAAGATTATGCCTGCCAAATCTTAGAATTTTATAATAACCCGATCCCAAGATAAAAATACCCAAAGATCCAAAGGTCAAATCTGCCAGAAATTGAAAAACAGTGTTAATTTCAACCCATTAAGGATTTTTTTTGTATTTTATGTGTCTAAAGCTCTAATAATTATAAAACATGATGAAAAGGCCATAAATATCCATAAAACACATGCAAGATGCTAAATATAAAGTTATGAAAATATATAAAATATGATTGTATCAATGTTAAAATAAATTTCTAATGCATGTAAGGTGTTTGATGAAATGTTTGTTATTTGAAAAAATAATTTCAGTTCTTTATTTTCAGTTCTGTTTTAATATGAAATTTAATATTTTAATTTTTTTACTTGAAATAATGAAGTTCTCTCCATGGTGGCTTTTAGAGAAACTAAACAGTTTGCAAGTAAATTTTAAAAAATAGTTTTCAACAAATTTACCGACAAAAAAAAATTCCGTTGGTAAATATATTGGATTTTACAGACGGAAAAAATTCCATCGCTAATTTTCGATGAAATTAAAAAATCCGTTGGTAATTTTCTGACAGAAGAATTTATTGACTGAACAAAAAATCCGTCGGTAAATTTACTGACGAAAATTTTTACCGTCGGTAATTCCGTCGGTAAATTTACCAACGGAAATTTTCCATCATTAAATTTAGTAACGGCCATATTTTTGACGCCTTTTTTCGTGAATAAATTCCGTCGTTAAATAAGCTTACCGACGGAATATGTACAAATTCCGTCGGTAAATTCTATCGCTAAACTCTATTTTTCTTGTAGTATAACTACAAGTGAGAGTTCTTCTAATTGTTAATAGACATTTTTTTTATTAATTTTAGATAAATAATTTACTAAACTCTTGTTTATTTAATGTTAAATTACATTAATTAAGAGTTAATTGTTTTTAATTTAGGCACATATTGGATGGATAAAAACGTTAATGTTTTAATCACCTAAAAACGTTAATGTTTTTGGAAGATAAGAAGGAGGGTTGTGTTAAAAAATATAACTATAATTTTATTAATAATAATAAAAAGACTCGAATACAAAACTCAAAATTTTGAAGGATTTAAAACAAAACAGAAGAATGAAACTTGAAACCCAGATACACACTACACTTAGGACACACTTTGCTATCTTTTTGGTGGTACAATATAATGGTGCTAGAATTGCCTATTTATAGGCACACTTAACTGACCTTGCAACTTGTTACAAGTTGTTGGAAAAATCTGGATTACTTAAGTTGCCAATTTGCCCGATGTTTCTAGAATTTTTTTTACAAATCTCGAATTTTCTATTCTAACATCTAAATAATTTATATCGAAAATTAGTTGATGATTTTTAGCACTCCCCCTGACCAACTAATTTCTCTTCAAGGTTTTTCTTGAGATTATCCCAAGCTGCTTGCAAAACTCTTCATGTTTTGCTTCGCTAAGATCCTTTGTGAATATATCTGCAATTTGGTTTTCTATTTTGATGTACTTCATTATTATATCGCCTTGTTGGATGCATTTTCTCATTGAGAGGGAGTGGACTGGAGGAAAATAGAAGAGTTGAGGGTATGCGTGAACTAAAAAAAAAGGAGAAAAATAGAAGGAAGTAGAAGAGTGCATGGACATAAAAAATAAAGAGCTGAAAAGAGAAGTGAGCGTGAGTGGAAGGAGCAGAAAAATCAATGCTACATCTGAAGAAAATCATGCATGAGAGGAGAGACCGGCTACAGGAGCTTGAGGCGTGGACATTAAGGGTGCACCACCAGTGGAAAAACGACAAGAAGGCAGTGATGCACTAAACTGGAGGACAAGAAGAAAATGACACACCAGGCTTGAGAAAAACAATAATCACGTTGGAGGAGAGAGGAACTCAAGCAAAAAGCTCCAGCAAAATAGAGACTCCAAAAACGTTACAGAAAAGGAAGATACTCTCCATTTTTTACGACTCTTGAGCACTCACGCTACATTCATTACACACAAACTCTTTCCACTAACAATCAAAGCATCTGTTGGAAACAAATTATTGAAGCAGCTGGTAGAGTTGTGGCAAGAGGAGAAGAAGACAGCTGGTGCCAAGGAAGGAAAACAACGCAAGGGCTAGGAAGGAGCTACGGTGGTGACCAGCTCCAAACGAATTCACGCTACAGTGAGGACAGGAGGCCGACTCACTAAGAAAAAAAGCAACAAAAATTTGGGGAGCAACGAAAATCATGCACCAAGGGGTTAGCTCCAGGAGGCACGCACCATGCAAAAAGCAGAGAGGATTTTAATTAGGCGGACTGTTTTACCCCAAGAGGGACATCACGTTACAGTGAAGCATCACGTAGACGCCAACAAGGAGGTCATCAGCAACACAACGCACGTAGAAGAAGACGCAAACAACACAAAGAGGGGGAATTCTAAAGCTCATTCATTACCTGATTATTATTTGATTTCTCCTAATGTTGGTTGTTGACTTAATGCTTGTGGTTTTCATCCTATCATGACTGAGTAGTTTCCTCAAAGCTTCAAGGTTGGGCTAAAATTTTTAGCTAATTTTTATGGATTGAATTTCGGTTGATTTATGAGTGTGGATTTATAAGCTTATTTTTCTGTTTTGATATTAATTTTTCTAGTATTGTGTTTGGCCAACCATTACTAAGCATTAGTTGTTAATTCAAGAATCGATAGGTAAAAATTAATAACGAAACTCCAAAATAATGAACTTATAAATTTCAGATTTAGACATAGACTAAATTTATAAGAGAAAACCGGGTGAGTAAAGAACATAATGGATTATGCTTGATTGCTAGGCTACGATAGTAGACTAGGATTATTGCGTAATACTCCTTTGATACCTTGAAAAAGGATCTAAGAAACTCTAGGCTCAACCGTCTATCAACCAAAAATTCGCCTAATAAATTGATCCAGGTAAAGTCCATAGAAAACGCTAAAAGTGAAACCATCCTTGAAGCTTACCACATTCCATTCGGATGAATCCCTAGAGATATTCGCATCTTTGTTTAAGCATCGATTTTATTTATTTATTTATTTATTTTGATAGTTAAATTTTATTTTAATTTAAATTCCCCATTTTTCCACAATTGCTTAGTCTAATTAATTGAGTGATCCAAGCCTAGTACTTACACAATTACTCCCTATGGGATAATATTATACTATACTACTTGGGACCCGTGAACTTGCGGAACCATATCACACTTTTGAGAATTTTTTCTCGAATATAATGATAATGTACCTCCACGTGTTTTGTTCTTGCATGGAATACTGGATTCTCCGCTAGTCGTATTGCTGACTAGTTATCACAGAATAGCTCCACCGAGTAGTCTGTTGGTTGATTTAAATCTTTTAATAACTGTATGAGCCATGTGCATTCTTGTGATGCCATTGCTGCGGCTCTATACTTGGCTTCTATACTTGATAAGGACATCGTTGGTTGTCTCTTACTGCACCAAGAGATTTCTCCTGAGCCAATGTTGAATATGTATCTGTTTGTTGATTGTCTTATGTCACAATCTCAAGCATAGTCAATGGTATTCTTGACATACCTTAAGATTCTCCGTACTGCTTCCAAGTGAGGCTTCTTTGGATTTTACATATATCAGTTAACAACTCCAATTGAGAATGCGATGTCTGGTCGTGTTAGTGTGAGATAGATTAGACTACCCACGAGCTATCTGTATATCATGTTATCTTATAAGTCTTTTCGTTCCGTAGCTCGAAGTTTGGCATTTACCTCCATTGGCGTTGATATTGGCTTGTGGTCTAACATACCAAATCTTTCTAAAAGATCTTGTGCATATTTATGCTAGCGTAAAAATAATCAATCTTTTGTGCGTTCCACCTCTAAACCAAGAAAGTGTTTTAACTCACCCAATTCTTTCATTTGGAAACGAATCAAGAGATTTTCTCGAATTTGTCGTATCTCTCCTTCGTCATCTCCTGTAATGATTAAATTATCCACGTATACCAAGACTATTGTCAACTTATTACCTCGTGTCTTCACGAATAAGCTTGAGTCTGCAGGTGCCCTCTTATAGTCGTTTTGAACAAGGAACTCTCCAATCTTACCATACCATGCTCGTGGTGCTTGCTTTAGACCATACAATGCCTTCTTCAACTTGCAATCGTAGTTTGGATAATCTTTACTCTTAAAACCTTCAGGTTGTTCCATATAAATCACTTGGTCTAACTCTCCATGTAGGAAGGCGTTCTTTATGTCCATCTGCCAAAGTCTTCAAGACTTGTTTTCGACAAGTGCGAAGAGCATACGAACGGTTGTAATCTTTGCCACTGGACTAAACGTCTCCTCATAATCTAACCCATACTTCTATGAAAAACCACGAGCCACTAGTCGTGCCTTATATCTCTTAACTATTCCATTTGGTCGAGTCTTTTTCTTATAGACCCATTTACATGAGATGGGTGTTACTCCTTTAGGCTTCGGCACCAAATCCCAAGTTTCATTTTGTTTTAATGCTTGAATTTCCTCATCCATTTCTTGTTGCCATTCCTTGCTTCGTGACGTTTCTTTATAAGTTGTCAGCTCTTTTAGATCAATTTCCTCTATTATTGCTGCATTTGCATACTTTGGATTTGGCTTTCTTTGTCTAGTTGACCTTTGTGGTTGAGAAGGTGGCTGTTGAACATCTTCTTCAAAGTCCTCTATCTGACTTGGCCTTATTTCTTCTGGAGTTGAATGATGGATTCCTATTTGCCATGGGCTTTTCTCTTCTGACAACGTCATCTCCATGGACTCTTCCTCACTTAGTTGCGTAGTATCAATTCTAGATTCTTCACTTGGTTGAGTCTTATCAACCTCTGTAGATTCTTCTAATAGTTGTGGTAGCTGCTCCTCTATTTTTTTTGAATCTGGTAATAATACTACTTGCAGTGACCACCAAAAAGATGCCTCATCAAAGACAACATTCCTGCTTACGTAGCATCGTTCAGTAGTCGGGTCACAACACTTCCTTCCTTTACAATGGCTATTATATCTGACAAATATGCAGCGTACTGCCTTTTTATCAAATTTGCTACGTAGGTGATCTGGTACAAATATGTAACATATGCATCCAAACACTTAAAAGTACCCTACTAAGGGTTTGACCTTTCGAAGCTTTTCATACGGTGAGGTCCCCAATTTTACTTAAGGTAATCTGTTAATCACGTATGTTGCTGTCTTCATACCTTCGGCCCAAAACCTTGTTGGTACATTCTTTGCATGTAGTATACTTCTGCATATCTCTGCCAGGTGACGATTCTGTTTTTTATGTTACTCCATTATGTTGTGGAGTACCTGGACAAGTCAGCTGCCTCCTGATCTTATGTTGTTGCAAATATTGTTCGAATTCTTCTGAAGTGTACTCTCCACCATTATCTGTGCAAAGGCATTGTATCCTTCGCCCTATCTCCTTTTCAACTTTCACTTTGAACTCAATAAACTTACTAAGTGTCTCTGACTTTTCTCTCATAAAATCGACCCACACATATCTAGAGAAATCATCAATAAAGGTAACCATGTACCTGAGTTGACTAACAAACGGTTACTTTACTGGCCTAAATACATCAGAATGTATTAACTCCAAGGGTGCTTTAGCTTGATACTCTGACTTTTTGTACGGTAATTGATGTGCTTTGTCATATTGACATCCTGCACACACAATGTCATCTTGGACATTTAGATTCAGAAGCCATCTAACCATTGAGTTTTTCATTATCTCCTTTAGCTTCCCATAGCTTACATGTCCTAATCTTGCATGCCATAGATCAGTCGTCTCATTTTTCCTTGTCTTATCTATGTATGTTGTTTCTGCTGACATTACATAGACAGACTCCACTCTTTTTCCTTCCATTATGGGTCGACCGATAATTTTTAACTCCTTATATATCTTGATGTCATTTGGTTCGAACAATACAAAGTTTCCTATTGATGTCATTTGAGATACTGATAGGATACTCTTCAACATACCTTCCATGTGGTAGACATTCTGTAGTTGCATTGGCTGTTGACTATAACGAGGGACTACGATGGTACTGCCAATATATGTTATCGACAATGTTAAATTATTGGCAGTTACCATAACTTGCTCTCCTTTATACTCTGATGTTCCCATCAATTTTTTTTGTCACCTGTCATATGATTGGAGCAGCCAGAATCAATGATCCAATCATCTTTATAGTTGATTTGTTTTTCACCTACAATCGTGAGTGCCATCTCCACCTTTGATGTTGCACCACTTTTCTTGCTTATTTCTTTAGGATTTTCCATTACTGCAAATGATGTATGGAAATCCCATTCTTCTTCATTATCCTGCTGTGTCGAAGTGGCAACATTTCCTTCCATGCATTTTGGCCTCTAGCAATTTCAAACGAAATGACCCTTCCTTTCGTAGTTATAGCACCTGTCTTCTTTCTGAGTATTTTGTTTATTATTATGACTTGTATCTTGGCCTTGACGAGCTCCCCCTTGCTTGAAGCTCCCTTTCTGTTGGTGGCCTCGCCAACCTCCTCGACTTTTCAAGGTTTCCTCCGTCACGTTACTTCTCGTGACTTCCCTTTTCCTCCTTTATTGGTGAAAAGGGCTTTGTCTTCTTCTTTAATAAAAACTTTAGACATTTGTTTATCTAAAGCTTCTTGATTGGCTAAGATATTTTGTAAGTCTGTAAATGTAACATCCCATCACTGATGGGAAGGTTATATTGGTAAATTGGGACATGCTAGATTGTTGCATTGCATATTGTAATATGTTCATACTTTTGGCCTCTAATTTTAGAGGAATGAGTCATTTGGTTCGTGCACATATAGGTGCATGCATTCAGGACATTCCTAGCATTTGTTTGTGACTATAATGTGATTTGGGAATTTTGAGGTAATTGTGTTTGAAAATGTGAATCGGAATGTTCTAGGAGTGATTTGCAGTTGGTAATGATTTTTTAGAAGTTTTTGGAAAATTAGATTTATGATTTTAGAAATTATTATGTCGGATCATTGAAATTGGAGTTAAATTTAATTAGAAATGATTTTGAAAAGCAAAAAGGAACTTGATGAGTGTTTGAGGATGAGAGAAATCCCTTTAAATACTTAGGTTTTTGAAATTGGCAAAAACTCATCCCTTTCATTTAGGGCTTTTCTTCTTCCTTCGGCGATTTTCGATCCTCCATAACCGATCCTTGCTTGATTCTTCTGCTTGTGCAAAGCCAGCTTAAACTCTAAAGGGGAGAGGAAGATCTATGAGATTTTGGGAAGTTTTGAGAGAGAACCGTGGATGTTAGGGCTTGGAGGAGATTTGAAGATTGGAAGCTCGTTTTGGTAAGTAAAGTGGTTTAATGTTGTTTATTTGTTGGGTTGATGCATTTATTGTGGTTAATGTGAAAGATTGGGATAGTTGGGTTAATGTGAAAGATTGGGGTAGTTGAGAGTAAGTTTTAATTGGTTTTAGAGAGAGAAAGGTGAGAAATCTAGTCGGAGAAGACGACCTGCGACTCGCACGTCGCGACGAAGAAATTATTGGATGTCGCGACGAGCGGTAAGTTGGACGTCGCGACGAGCCACTGTGCAGACGCCGCGGCGAGCGTTCCTTCTCCGCGACGAGGATGATTTTCTGAATTGAGTCAATTTAGTTTTTGGGGTATAACTAATGGTGTAGACCTCCAATTGAGGCGATTCTTGATTCGTTATAAATTAGGAAAAAAGGTCTACAATTGATTTAAAGAAAGAAAGTTTGAATTCAGGTTGTAAGACCTCAATTTGTGAATGCAAGTCAGTTTTAGATTGCTATTGCACCCTAAGGGTTGCTTCTTGATAATTAGAATATAATTGTGAAATTTCTGAGACAAAATCGATACATTTGGAGATTTACTTGGGAATAATTAGTGTGTATGATATGGGATTGGAATGGAATGAGTCACATTTGACCAATTGAGCGAAAGTGAGTTACGAGGTATAAGAAAGTGGAATTTGGGACTTAGCGCCGGGAAGGTCTTGAATATGCATCGTACGTCTTTAATTGAGACATGTGCATTATTGAATTGTTCTGATTGTGCATTTAGTAATGGAAAATTGTTTTGATTGTTTTAGTGGCACCGTTGGAGCGATATTCCACGGACATTACTGGGGCTTCCAGGCTGTAGCTCGGAAGTTACAGGTGAGTAACCTAGTTGGTTCCTCAATATTTGTGTGTTAAATTATGTACTTATGCCATGCGGACGAAACGGAGGGTTTATGTGCTTGAATGTGATTGGTTTCAGACCATGGGTGTCCGAGGTATCGGTAACGTGTTATTGAAGTGTTATGTGTATAAATTGGTTTATTTGGTGAAAAATGTAAATTGGCATGTGTTAAATCGTAATTGGAACATGTGTATTTCATGCATAAAGTATGATCAGATAAAGGCAGTTGTGACCGGAGCAGCCACCGTATCAGGGCATATCACGCCCAACGTATATGAGAGCTTTAAGCTCAACACACAGGACCTCAGGTCTAACGTATTTGAGAGCCACTGGCTCAATGTATCAAGGCATATCACGCCCAACGTATATCAGAGCCTCAGGCTCAACGCAATGTGCCCGTCACTGGGATAGTTTCAGGCGCACGGTCATAACAACGAAATGAAAATGGAAAGTGTCATGTGTGTATCATATATACAAATGTTTCAATGTAGACTGGGTGAAAGGCGAAATGCCTTATATGTGTAAATTGATAATGCTTGCGATGATTATGATTATGCTATTGTGTGATTATGTGAATTGTCTGTATATGCATGAGTTGAATGAACCATCGATGATGGTTTTTCGCTGAGTTCGCAAACTCACCCAACATTGCAACTATTTTTCAGGAATTGAAGAGTACCCCGTTAGGCAAACGGGAGTATGTCTACTGCACGCAAGTCAGATTCAAGGGTCGGGATCAGTACACGTCTGTATTGGAGTCATTCTGTTTTTGCATAAAATTTGTATTTCTGCAATTTCTGCAGAATAGTACTGTTATTGTAGAGGGCCCAATTGATAAATGTTATATTGAAATGTGATTACTGAAATGTTCAGAAATGTCATTGAGCCAAATTTTGGCTATGGATTTTTGTGCATAAAATGATTAAATGTTTGTTGAAAGTTTTACGATTGAAATTATGTTTTGATCGTAATGCTTTAAATGATCAGACCCCAAATTATTTACTGATTTACGCGCACTCAATTGTTTTTTAAAAAAATAAAAATGTCTTACTGAGTTATTAGAACATATTTGACCGCTCTAGCATACCACCTTGTGAGGCACGGGCTTGGGTATCGCCATCATATCGGGTTCGGGTCTTACGGGAGTGGGATGCTACAGTAAAGGTTGGTTCCTTTGCCCAACCTCGAGTAGTCATAACAATACCAAGAAATTCTAGGCATAACCCATGTACAATAATCCTCCTCATTCTTGTTTCAATAATAGCATTAGGAGGATCTAACTTAGAAATTTCTTGGCATAAAGATTTAACTTTAGTAAAATATTTACTTACAGTCATGTTGCGCTGCGAGATCGACAATAACTCATTTTCTAAGTGTTGAAGCCTGACGTTGTTGGTTCATGCATACAATTGGGCGAGAGTGTCCCATGCATCCTTTGGTGTCTTTGCATCCTTTATTTACTGAAGTATGTCGTCTTCTACCATCACCGATAACATGTAAATTGCTTTACCTGCTCTAATTTTCCACTTCTTTAACTCTTCTTCTAATGTTGGAGGTTGAGTCTCATTTCCTCCAACAATATCCTATAAATCTTGTCCTAGCAAATAAAACTACATACAAGTGCTCCATGTATTATAATTTTTATTATTTAATTTTTCTATACCACTAACAGTGGTGCTCATGTCTGGCATAATTACTCGATCCCTGATCGAATAATTTGGACAATGGAGCAATGAATCTAGACGATACAACCTGGCTCTGATACCACTTGTTAAAAAATATAACGATAATTTTATTAATAATAATCAAAAGACTCGAATACAAAACTTAGGACATCGAAGGATTTAAAATAAAACAGAAGAACGAAACTTGAAACCCAGACACACACTACACTTAGGACAAACTTTGCTATCTTTTTGGTGGTACAATATAATGGTGCTAGAATTGCCTATTTATAAGCACACTTAATCAACCTTGCAACTTGTTACAAGTTGCTGGAAAAATCTGGATTACTCAAGTTGCCAACTTGCACGATGTTTCTAGAATTTTTTTTACAAATCTAGAATTTTCTATTCTAATATCTAAATAATTTATATCAAAAATTAGTAGGGTGATTTCTAACAAGTTGTGTGTGAGAAAAGAGAAGACAACTGTGTGGATATTGAAATAAGGAAATAAAAGCCAAGGAAGTAGTGGCGGCACAGAAAGTGAGCGACGTGAGTTTGAATGAGACAAAATGGTTTAATACATGGAGCCAATAGAGTGAAACGTGATAGTGGGAAATCATAGAAAAAAGGGAACGAAAAACAATTGAAGAGGGCGTGAACCACTCCTAAAATCACGAAGAAGCAGTTGGCGGCACGTTGAAGTAGCTCTACTTCATGATTTTCGAACACTACATTTGATATACAACACTCACGTTACACACCATGGAGATAATCTACACTTACAATGAAGCAACTGGTGGAGATTAAAAGGACTTTAGCAACAGGTGAAGAAAGGAGAGGATGAAGACAACTGTTGAAGCAAAAGGATTATGCGTGGCTTGAGGAGAAACCCGTGGAGGAACACAACAGTTGAGGTGGGGAGTAAGGTGCATGCATGAGAGTTGAAGTAGCTGGTGGCACTCTCACATGAAACTGGTGGAGATGAAGACATATTGAAGTTGGTGGCTAAAAGTATGTTGAAGACAGCTGGTGGCTAGAGAAACTAACATAAGCAGCTGGTAAAGAGGAAGACGCAAGCAGCTGGTGGAAGCAGAAGGTGGAAGCAGTTGAAGGATGCAAACTACCACTAAGGAGACTCTCCACTCACACACATTGAGGCAAGTAGCTGGTGGAGATAAACAATCGAAGATAGCTAGTGGAGAGAGGGGACGTTGTAGACAAAAGTGTGAAAGAATACATGGCAACGGGAGAGACTAAACTTTGGGTGTTTTTTTAAATTTATTTTTATTCCTTATTTATTTTAATTGTGTGGATTTAATCAATGCAACCATATATTAGGACTGTGATTTATGTTACATTGATGAATATGTGTGAGTAAGTTTTTTTTTTTGGTTAAGGTTAAGATTGAAATTGGATTAGGATAATTTTTGTGGTATTAATTTTTGCTTAACTGAATGCATATTTAGTCCTAATTTAACTTGATCAACTATATTAAGACCTTAGATGATTGAAAGCCATAACCAATGGGATTTAATTTGTCAGAAAATTAATCAAACGACATACTTAAGACTAAAGTGTAGACTAACCTTAGGATCTTGTGTGAGGATACCTAGGATTAACGAACTTAGTTTTAGGTTTCTTGAATTGAACACCTTTTATTCCGAATTATCTATGAACCAAATGGGTGACTCAGATTTAGAAGAGAAGGGAATTTTCATGAACATTGGGTTTGACTTGCTTAAGTGAAGTAATATCTAGATCAATCCACCATACAATTTTTAGTGTCCAATCCAATTGAAATCTGATACGTTAATCGATTTCTGTCATTTAATTAAATCTAGTCATTTTAATTCATACATTTCATTTTTCATATTTCCTTGAGTTGCTTACTTTAATTTATTTTATTTTCAAATCAATCAATTCTTGATCGTCCTAGTAATTTTTCATCGTTTGAATGTAATTGTCTTATGTCTTAGAATTTCCTTGGGTACGATATCCGGTTCTTACAATTTTATATTACTTGTCGACGGAGTGGGCTTGCCTCTAGTTGGTCTAGATAGAATTTAATTTATATTGCTTTGTTTAGACCGCAACACTAATGAGATTGTCTTTCATTAGAAGCATATTACCTTCTAACTACAGTGATATCAGAGCTCCAAGATCATTGTGATAAAAGATGGAAAGTGGCATGACCTTTTAAGTTTCGAAGTTCTCCAAATGAGGCTAAGAAAATTATTGAGAATGGTTGTATTGAGAGAAAATATGGGACTAATTTACCTCAACCTCAAAGTTAACCTTGAAGGATAAAAGAAAGAGAGACAAGAAAGCTCTCTTCCTCTTCTTTCAACCTATAGATGATGAGATTTTTTAATTAATCTCAACCTTTAACACCTCCCAAGAAGTATGGATTAAGCTCTAAGTATCATAAAAAGGAGAGTAAAAGTAAAAAGGGTATCTTATAATCTTTAATAAGTGATTTTGAAGCTTTACATATGAAAAATAATGAAACTATAAGTGATTATTTTACAAAAGTTATGATCATAGTCATTCAAATGAGAAATAATAGGGAATCATCACTAAAACAAGAGTAATGGAGAAAATTCTTCGTTCTTTAGTTTCAAAATTTGAGCATATTGTAGTTACCATTGGAGAAACAAAGATTTAGATGTTATGGCCATTAAATAACTTTAAGGCTCACTTGAAGCATACAGAGGATGCAAAACAGGAAGCTAGAAATCTTAGAGTATGTTATTCAAACCAAGCTCACTTTAAATGAGAAATAAAGGAACTTTAGCACCCAAATAGGCTAAAGAGTTAGAGGTCATAGTGGACAACATAATAGTTAAAGACAAGGGGGCTTCAAACTATTCAACAATGAAGGAATAAGACACAACAACTTGTTTAATAGAGGGTGCCAAATAGGAAGCCTACCAAGAAATAATGAAGAACAAAGGTATGGAATATCTCAAGTTGAATTTTTTAATTGTCGTGAATTCGCCACTTTGCTTCAGATTGTAAAGTTGTTCCTAACAATGTTAAAATTGAAATGCTAGTGTCTTTATTTTCTATCTTTTTGTGTGTTAATTTTCTTTGTTCTTGAGGTTTGAAGTTATACTTAATGGAAAATAATCTTGTTTTATGTCAGCGTGTATTTTGGAACCAAATAGAAAGAACTGCGAAGGTTTTGGGATAAAAATAGTTGAACCAGGCATTTAACCTAACTAGACATGGCCTCGTGCAATAATACCTAGTGGGTGGAAGCACGCATCAGGTAGATTGAACGAAATGCATTCATTGGGCAAACATGCAAGTTGCAAAACGGTGCAGAATGCAAAAGTTGAAAGCAAGAGGAGCTAAACGGCAAGGAAAAAAAGAAGAAAACGTAGATGTTGGAAAAACAAAACGCAGGAGGATGTTTGGCAAGAAGTAGAAATGTTGTCATTGGAGGGTAGGTTATGCGTAGGTTTTTAAACAAGTGAATAGTGAGGTGGTCCATCAATGTTTATTTGTCCCATCAGCTATAGTAGCATGAGAGAGCAAATAAAGAAGAGGAGTAGCGTGAAAGGAAGAGAAAAGGGTTGGCAGCATAAGAGAAGAGGGCTGGTAGTAGAACCGAAGAGGGATGGCGACAAAAGAGAAGAACAATGCCCGTGATAGTCCCAAATAGAAATCAAGCCATAACTGTAACATCCCGTTTCCTTACAAAGGGTTGAACCATAGAAATTGGTTCATGTGAGATCAATTAGAGAAATTAGGAAAACACATCTCATGCTCATGCATTATATAATATACATATACAAGTGAACAGTGATTTTTGCACATGAAAAATGACTGTACACGCATTCATGACATTTCCCGATATATTGTGAAAAATGTGATTTGTGTGTGAAAAAAAATTAATTAGAGAGGGTTAATGAGGTTTGAGAATTTTTAGTGAATTTTAGAAATTTTTCTGGAAAATTTTGGGAAAATTTTTTGGACTAGAAAAAAATGCCAAGTGACAGGCTGATTGTGTATCGGTAGTGGAAATGACTTTCCAATGGCACTGAAAATTTAGATAAATGATTGTAGGATTTATTAATTTGAGCCCTTGGAATTTTGGGAAAAAAATTGGAGTAGAAATTGAATTTTAATTGGAAAGAAACTAAGTGAAGGCTCAAGATTATGACATGTGGCAAGTGACACATGTCGCTTGCCTAACATGCCACCTTTGGTTAATTAAAAAGCCTTTTTCCCCTTCTTGGTTTATCTTTCACGAAGCTTCTTCTCTTATAAAGTGATTGGTGTTTAAATTGAAAAGTCTCCATCCTACGTAGTTCTCCTCTCCTTCTTCTTCTTCGATGGTTTCTTCTACTTATTATACCCACACAAAAACTCTTATATCTTACTTGCCTTCTATTCTTTTGTTCACCAAAAATCCAAACCTAAGCCTTGAAGGTGGATGATCGTGTGTGGTGGAGAGAATTAGAGAGGATTGTGAGATTTTGAAGTTTAGAAGATTGGAAGCTTGATTAGGTAAGTAATATGTTTTATATGATGTTTTTGTAGTTAATTACATTGTTTGTGATGTTATTTAAGGTTAATTGCACGGCAAATTATGATTGGAATAAATGGGTGTGTGTGTATGAATTTCTTTCCTTGATGAATGATTGATGATGTAGAATTTGATGAATGTGTGTTGGAAAGGTTTTGGAAGTGAAAGTAGGTTTAGAAGAGTGTAGGAAATGTATGAATGATTGAGTGAGTGTTGCTGCCATTTTGTGGACTAATGTTCAAGGAGAGGTTTTGATTTAGTTATGTTTAATATATGGAGTGAATTGAGTGATGATTGGTGTAGAATTGGTATGGAAGGGATAGAATTTAAGTTAGGTTAAGAATCTGGAAATTTGCTTTGTACATGTTTCAATGATTTTGCCATAACTTTTTATATGGTTAGGCAATTGAGATGAGGTTTGGCTTGAATTAAAATTCAGGAGTTTGGCTACAATTCTTGTGAAGGAAGTGATGTTTAATTTTGGATGGAGGAGTTCCAATTTTTGATTTTAATGTGGAAAAGGATGTAGGAATGAACAGTAGCTCGAAAATTTCATTTAGTGATCTGAAACTTTGGAAACTTTTCTAGATTGATTTAGGCAGATTCTGCTAAATTGGTCTTCATGAAAGTTGTAGTTTTTCTTGTTAGCTTTCTATCGCCACTAATTATGACAGTTTTCGAGAAGAAGGTTGAAAGTTATGATCTGTTGGCTCTTGGTTGTTCTTCCAAAGATTTAAGTGCCTTGTGTTTGAAAATGTCCATAAATGTAGGTTTTGTGGATACTGTGTTTTGGGACCAATTCTGGACTGTTATGGTTTGAATTGACTCAAGTGGACTTAGTGAAAGTTATAAAAGAATGTCTTATCGTTTTAATGATATATAATATCCTATTTTAGGGTATACGAATTGTAAGTTATGAATTTTTGAAGTTTGGATATGGTTTAGGTGATGTTTAACAAGGTAGAAGCTTTGATTGAGATTTTGGCCTTTTTAGAGGTTGAATTTGCTTCCAAATTCTTCATGAGAATTGTAGAATGTGTTCTGATCTTTCCATTGATGTAAAGTATGGAATTTTTGGACCATGGAATAGGAAGTTATGATTTTTGAAAGTTTTTGTTACTGTTTGGCATGATCATTAGTGGATAGAAAATTCGAAGTGATTTTTGACTCCCTTAGAGGTCAAATTGATTTTTCAGTCCTTCATGAAAGTTGTAAGTTGCATTTTGATCATTTCATTTATATAAAGCATGGAATTTTTGGGCAAGGGGATAGTGAGCTATGATTTTTAGAAGATTGTGGTACTGTTTGGGATAACATATATTGAATAGTAACTTTGATTGAGTTTTTGACACCTTTAGAGGTGAAATTGATTTTCAAGCCCTCTATGAAACTTGTAGAGTTTTCTATGATCTTTCTATGGAGACCTAATTCGTCAATTTTGGACACTTGTGTGAAAATTTATGCATGTTGGAAGAAGAGGGGAAATAAGTGGAAATAATAAAAAAAAGAGGGAAAATATAAAATTGCAACCTCGCGGCTACGACAGCTTCGCGTTGCGATCGAAAGCGGGTCATTTTGAGCTGACTAGCGATCGCGAGCCACTCCTTGGGGCGAGCCGGCTCGCGAGCTGGCCAGCGAGCCGTAGTGCATGCGGTGCGGCTCGCCGGTTCACCTGACCTTCCCCCACTCTTTTGGGAAAAACTTTTTCGTTCGACCTCCGATTGACCTGATTTTCAAAGAGTTGGATTCGTAAGACACTCCTATACCTCCCTATAGGAATTTGTGATTTTTGAGATTAAATTAAAATTTATGGATTGAATCAAAATGAGAGGGTCGAGAATAAGAATATGAATTGATTATTTTTCGGGACATACGTCAATGTTTTGGAAATAACCGGACCTATAGAGATCCGAATTGATTATGTTGGACCCCGAACTTTTGATGAAAATTAGAAATATTAAAATGAATTTAAGTGAGAAAGAAATTGGTGAGAAAATTATAAATTTAAGGAAATTTGATGAAATTAAAAAAAAATTATGAGAAAAGAATTGTTTAATTTTGAGGACTTTGATATTTGAGTGAAGTTATATGGATTATGAGAAGAAAGTGGATGAGTTGATTGAAATGAAGTTAAATAGCAAGAATTAAAAAGAAAAGGTGTGAAAATTTGAAGAATTTAGAAAGTTTGACTTTTGGAGATAAAATGTTTGACTTGATAGTTGACTTTTTGATTTTGGGAGAATTTGAGAAAATGATCTTCTGGAAACTTGTAGTTTATGTCAAGAGCTTTCTGTAGCCATAAAGTTTGATATTTTTCGATATCGGGAGTGAGAGTTATGATCACCAAAGTTAAGCTTGAAGTTTGACTTTTGAGGAAAAAGTTGACTTTTTGATTTAGGCAAAATTTGAGAAAATGATCAACATGAAAATTGTAGCCCCTGTCGAGAGCTATTTGTGGACATAAAGTTTACTATTTTTCGATGTCGGGATTGAAAGATATGAATTTCTGAAGATATGCTTTGTTTTGAAAATGCTATTAAGTATAGATTTGTGTGTTCTATGCTTCGAGGTCACTTGTCGTATGGATTTATTTTGAATTAGAGTAAGTGGTCTTCATGAAAGTTTTAGATGATGTTTTTATCTTTCCATTGATATGAAGTTTGCAATTTTTCGATATCGGGGCTAGGAGTTATGAGCGATTAAAAATTGGAAGTCGTTTAGGAAAAGCTGTTTTGGATAGAATCTTTGAGTGAGTTTTCAACCTCTTTCGAGACCTACTTTGATTTTGAGTTCTTCAGGGAAGTTGTAGAGCTTCCTTTTATCTTTTTATTGACACCAAATTTGTCAAATTCCAAGTTTGGGATCGAGAGATATGATTTTTGAAATGTTCGGTTTTGAAGTTCCGCTACTTTGTTTCTTTATCCGATCCCTTTTGTAATCTTTTGCTTATAATTCCTTCGTCCGACATCCGATTGATTTGATTCTCAAAGCGTTGGATTCCTAAGATATTTAATTTCATTGTTATGGAATATTGTGATTTTTAGGAGATTAAATGGAAAGAGATTGATTGAACCAAAGTAAGAGATTTGGTTATAGGTTATAAGTTGGATAATTTTCTGAGCATGGTTCAGTATTTTGCGATTTTCGGGAGCTGTACAACTCCGATTGAGTTGATTCTTGAGGGAAACTAAAATTAAGATATAGGGATACAACTCTTATGAAGGGATCGAAATTTAATTTCATCCCTAAGATTGTCCATTTCTGGACTGAAGTTATGTTAATGTTCAGTCTCGAATTTTGTGAAGGTCCGATAGTATTTCAGCTATAACTTCTTCGTTTCTGATCTGAATTGAGCGCGGTCAGTGGAGTTGGATTCGTATGATCTAGAGGAACAATTTTCATGAAGAAAGTTTGTCCAAATTATTTCGTTTAGATGCTTGAAAACAGGACGCAAGTAGTCAATTTTCAAAATCCTGTGCAGGGGCAATGGTGGAAGATGGCTTAAATGGAGGGGCAATTGAGTAATTAGCCACTCATTAAATGAAACTCACCTATGGCTGTCGTTTTACACAACATAAAGACACAAGGATTGGCTGGAGAATCACAAGTCTTCTGGAAACAAAAAGAAAGAAGAAGGGGAGAGGAAGAAATGAAGAAGAAGAGGGGAAGCATGGTCGGCTATGGTGGAAGGAAGGAGAAGAAAGATGAAGCAAGGTTTTTTATGGGTTTTTCCTAGAGATTTTTGTGGTTTTTAAGAGCAAAGAGGAGGAAGAAGATGGAAGTTGTCCATTGAAGCTCAAAAATAACGAAAATGGTGGAAAAATAGTAAGTGAGAGAAAGTTGAGTTTTGAATTTTTTTATGAGTTTATGGTGTTAGATGGCTTGGAATGGTTATGGATTTGGTTTATCTATGATTAATTGAAGAGATTAGGCTATGATTGTGTTTAATTTTAGAAAATTTTGAATTGGGGATTATGCCCAAAATTGAAAATTGGGGTTTTGTGAAATTGTTGCTTTAGATGGCTTGAATTAGTGATGAAGTTGAGATATCCTAAGTTAATTTTGATGTTTATGCTTTAGGTGAAGTTTAATTTGAAAAATTGTAAATTGGGGGTTTAGGCTTAATTTGAAATTTGGGGATTTTGTGAATTAATGGTGTAGAATCATCAATACTAGTATGAATTGGTGAAATATGAAATCAATTGTGAAGAAATTGTGATTTATGATATGGAATTTGTATAAGTTGGTTTAGGCCAAATTGGTGAATTAGGGTTTTTGTAAATTGGTGAGTTAGATAGCTTGGAATTATGGTAAATTGGTGAATTCCTAAGTTAAATTTGAAGATTATGTTATTTATGATGTGAATTTGGATGATTATGATTTAGGTTTTGTTAAATTGGAAGAGGGAGAGAAGCAAAAGTCAAATAGAAGCATTGGACAAGATGCTAGCATGGAAATAAGGTGGGTAATATATTTATTTATTGAATTATAAGTTAATTATGTGATTTTGAAAATTCAAGAAAGGAAAAATGTTTATAAGTAGTGTTTTCAATTTTGATTTGGGAATGGTTTACTTAATCGTTAAATTCGTTGTGATTCAATGTTTGAAAATATTATTATCTTTGTTTTGAGAATTTGATAAAATCATGTAATGGTTATTTCGTTGTTTTCAAATTATTTGATGTATATTGTTCAAATCGTTATGATGAAATTATTGTCTTGGAATGATATAAGAAATGCTTTAAGAAATTTAGTCTATGTTTTAAATATATTGTTTGGGAAAGATTTGAGGAAAAAGTTTGAAAAATTGAAGAATTTGAGGAAAATATGGTTAAAAAAAAGGGGGTAAGTAAGAAATAATTATTTATTATGTTTGACTTATTTCAAGAAATCATGTTTTGAAAAATCAAGAAGAGAAATGATTTTTTTAAAAAAAGTTATTTACGAAATTGTTACTTTCTTAGTTTTGAATGAAAAATTAATGAATTCATTGACCTTGAGGTTTAAAAATCCTTTGGATTGATATGCTTGAAAAATGATGGAATTTAGAAATTATGGAAATTATAAATGGGTTTGTTTGATTTACAAGCTAAATTTGTGTTCTGAAAAATAAAGAAAGTGAAAGAAAGAAAGTATCGGATTTTGGTATTGATTTCGATTGGTTTGAAAATAAGGATTTCCGAATACATTTCGAAGTGTTATAAAGAAAAAAAAATTCAGATTTTTTGAATGTTTTCGAATTTGTTATAAAAATATTGCTTATGAAAATGATTTGAAATAGGTATAAAAATGTTGTTTTTGAAAAAGTGTTTGGAAAATCATGATTTCTGACTGTTTTGGAAAGTAGGGAAAACTATGATTTCCGAATGCTTTTGGGAATTAAGTATAAAATATCGTTTATGTAACTGTTTGATTTTCGTTTGATGAAATTCCTTGCTTTTGGAATAACTTTAGGAATTCGAAAGTTTTCAAAGGTTTTAAATATTGATAGATTTCGTATATGTCCGAATTACGAAAATTATTACAAAAGTTAGGTTTATTGTTTCTAAGGATTTTGGAAATTGATTTAAGATATTACTATTCATTATGTTGAATTATTTAAAGAAATTGTTATTTATGTTTTTTGGAAAATCAAGGAGAGAAATGCTTTTGGAAATCGATTTAAGAAATTAAAATGATTAGTGATTTTTTCTTGTTTTGAATAAAAGGTGAAAATTGTGGTTTAAATTTTGGATGAGAAATGTGTATTATGATTTTAAATGTGTGAGAATTATGTTTTAAAGGAATTGATAAAGTTGTTATCTATTTTGTGTTGCATACTTGTTTGATGAATGATTGTGAATTTGTAAGAAATTGATTGGTGAATTTGTATTTTTGCAATATGACATATGAAATTATGTGCATAGTGAATGTAACTGTGTCTAGTAAGACATGACATGAAAATGTGAAATTTCGAAAAGTGCCTTCGGGCAATTTGCTTGTTTTAAGCATGAATATGTGAATTGTATGGGTTTGGTCAGGTCCCTCCGTAGAGTCGATTACCTTGTCTCCTCCGATAGCCTTCTCCCACGCCTTGAGTGGCTTAGGAGTTCGATTTGGACTCCCCTCATTTCACGATCGCATATGACCGCTATGCGAATGTGCGATCACGTCTGTTAGACCGAAACCAAACCATTTAATGTGTTATTGTGATTTGTGTTGGATGCATGCAGTATAACCCGCAAACACACGCCGCAAAGATAACCTCGCAAACAATGACTGGTGGGGTGTGGGTCCAACATCAAACCATTCTGTTATGTTATGTGGTTTTGATTTTGTTTATGTGCTATGTGATGCATTCATGCTTAAAGTCATGCATGATTGGTAAAAGGTTTGAGAATTTGAGAAATGAGAAAGTGAATTTTCAATTATGAATTTGAAACTGCTTATGAATGTTTTGGAAAGTTTGAAAATGGGTTTTTGGATAAATTTCCGAATGGGAAATGTTTGAAAATTTTGAAAAGATAATTTTTGCTTATGTTTCAATTTATAAATATATTATTCACGAGGTTCCGAGCTCACCCCCCCTTCATCCCAATCTCCAGGTATTGAGCAGAGATCGGATGAAAGAGCGTCAAGTTTGATTTTGTCGCATTTGTATTTACGTAAATTGAGAATTGATATTGTTTTGGCTTGAATTGCCTTTTGTGTATATAAAGCGCTTATTACGGGATGTATATGAATTGAAACTTGGATATTGATTTTATGATCATAATTGAGTATGATTATGCTTTATGTTTGTAATTGGATATTGAATGAGGATTTTGTATATGGATTTGAGATATTGAATGTGGTTGGGATTGATTGAGATTTTATGATCGATTGAGGATTTTGAAGTGTTAGGTTTAGCTGCATGCGTTCTGCTGGTATTTGGATTCGGACGGAGGGTCCGATGATGATTTGTGTTATTGGGTTGTGATATTAGAAGTGTTTTTACCTTTGCAGAATTTTGGGATAGGATAAATGCAGCCGTTATGCTGCCGAATTTTCGTTAGAAAATAAATTGGAAAAGAAGAAAAATAAAATTTAGATGTATGAAAGATGGATTTATGAGATTGGTATTATATTAAGAAGTTTGTTCTGATTTGAGTGAGATTTGGGATTTGTATGAGTATCCAAGCATATGATGATTTTGTATGTAATGGAATAAAGTGATTAAGAATGAAAAAGACAAGGAATAAAGAAAGAAAAGAAAAAAAAATTTATACTGAATTTCGGAAGGGTACGTCTTAGGGTTTCCAACGCGATTAGTTTCCTATGCTTCATGTTTGCAACGGATGTCGATGTTTGTTCAGGTTGATTAATTCGTTCGCGTTGTATTTGATTCGATTCGCATTCGATTCCGAATTCTGTTCGTTTCCTTCGTTTTGCTTTTTCGGTTGGGATCCGATTCCCGGATCGGGTCCCAACAGATTAATTTTGATATCTATAGATTCCTAAGACATAGGGGAACATTTTTATTAAAGAGAAGTTGTCTAGGTTATCTGATGTTGACGGTCTCACTAATCGGGAACAGTAGACCCGAAATATGTGTTTCAGAAAATTTGAAATATGTCTATGAGCAATAAATTGCAAGGTTAATGACTTTAGTGAGGCTTAAACCTAGGAATAAGTGAATTTGAATATGGGAATGGGTTTGTGATGATATTTATGGAATAATACCAGGATTATCATGAATATGCATCGTACATATATATGCATAAATGAATGCTTATAATTGAGCAAAATTATTAATGTGTGTGCAACGTATTGCATAAATGGGTTGTGTAGGTTAAAAGTCCGCAGTAAGGCGTTTTTAGAATTTTGAAGCAATTGCTAATCTGGAGTGTACTGTGAGTAGACCGAGATGGTCTCATTTTATTCTTTGTTCTGTTTTGTTTCATTTTTTATAAATTGATTACTGAATGTGATTGATTATTGGGTTCCGGATAGGAGGTCCAATGATTGTGATACTGAGTTGTGATATTGAAGTGCTACTTGAATGTGAATTGGATGACCTATGTGTATTTAATGTGATTGACAAATGTGTTTTTGAATGTGAAATTGCATATGTATGAGATATGTTTCTCAACTCTACTGTTGAGTGCCGGACTACTGTCCGATGACATATAAAAATGAGTGTATGGGATTGATGCATTTCATTGCATAAGTGTATGAAATATAATGACTGTTGTGACCAGAGTAGCCACCGATCAGAGCTTTAAGCTCAACGAGTGAAAATGAGCTTCGAGCTCATAAGTGATTCAAAGCATCAGGCTCAACGCTTAACGAGCCCTGTATCCTCCAAATAGATAAGGGACAGTTATTAATGAGCCCTACATGGGACAACTTAGGCACTCGGTCACAACAAGACAACAAATGAAAAGTGAGTCTCATGTGCATTGCATATGCATAGTATGAATGATTAAGTGTATCGAATGTGAATAATGTGAATGTGAATGTGGAATGTATGAGTTATGTGTTATGTGACTGGGTGAGCCATCGATGATGGTCACTCATTGAGTTCGCAAAACTCACCCAAAATTTGCAATTATTTTTCAGTATTTGAAGAATATCCCGTTAGGTAAACGGGAGTATAATTACTACATACAAGGGAAAGCTAGAAGTCGGGATAGTTCACGTCTGTCTTGTGTCTTTTTCTTTTCACACTGAATTGTATGTTCCGCAAAGTATTGTATTTAGTGTGTTTGAATATATTTGGTGTGTATAACTTACCGATTGAAAAAAGGTTTACAAAAGAGATTGATCATAGTGTAATGTGAATTGTTTTTGGAATGTGTAAATCGAAATTCTAGTTTATGAAAACAAAAATTTGACAACTCTTGTAAATGAAAATGTTTCTGAATAAAAGTGGGCCCAAAGTTGTGGTTTTTGATTTGTGCGTTTTCTTAGGAAAAAAATTTATACTAAGTTTTTGACTAAGTGATTTAGCACGTCACCCTCGCAGGGCACAGACTCGGATATCACCATTGATGTCGGGTTCGGGTCATACGGGAGTGGTGTTGGATCCCGTTTTCGAGACCCAACTTCTTTACACTTAACGCTAGCACTGCTTAAACTGAACATGATCACTCTTACGCACATACCAATGGAAATCGAATACGAGTGCGAAACAAATAGATTAATTGAAACTGAAGCGGAGGACACGAAACAAGTGCGAAGCTAAAAGGATCGAATACAAATGTAGTCAATGATTCAAATTGAATGCAAATGCGGAAACATATACGAAGCGATTTTGAATCTGATTATCGAGTAACAAACCAACGAAATCAAGGCGAAGTAAACACATGATTCGGAAAATGGAATCGAATAAACGGTCGAAATCAAAGTATCGAACAACAGAACTATGAAGCAAATACGGATCGAAACGAAGCAAATAAAAACCGAAATCGATATCCGATACAAATATCTTAATCATAGCGTTGGAAACCCTGGACTATTCCTATCCGAAACGGATCTATGCCGATGTAAATCTTTTTCTTTTCATTTTGTCTTTCTTACTATCTTTCTTGCTTTCTTAAACATGCTTTTCATCTATCATACTTGGACTTAGCCTTAAACTTATATTAATCGCAAGTTGCTTTATTCTTCTTATTCATCGTATTCGCATTCCTTATCATAACTATCTCATACTCATGTCAATAAATCCATAAATCCATATACATCTTCACTTATCCCTATAAATCATATAAAAAATCCGACAGAATAACGACTGCACATAAACAAAACCCAAACCTGTAAATAACTTGAATACACTTCTATATATATACCAGACAGTTTCACATAATCAAATCCACCGGTCCCTCCGTCCGGGATTTCAGCAGAAACGCAATCCTAAATTCTAACCACTTTAAATCATTTTCATATCAATTCACATTTATCACATTCAAACTAATATCTCATCATCCAGTACATTCATCCATATCCATATATATATATATACATATGTTCCAATTTCACTCATAAATCAATTCACTTTATATACAAATCCAATATACACCATCCATCGTCAAAAACATTGCTTATTCCCATAAACCAAGATCTTGAACAATTGCATAATCCAAAAATACATTAGGAACTAAAATGCTTACAATATTCTAATGGCATTGCAAGCCATACCCCAATGCCAATGCTCATAAATCAAAATACACAATTTACAAACACATGCACAAATACTGCTATCTTGACGTCTTTCATCCGATCTCCTGCTCGAATACCTGGAGATGGGGATGAAAGGGGAGGTGAGCTCGGAAGCTCGTGGATAACATGTTTATTTAACAAATGATAAGCAAAAACATTTTCAAATCTTATTTTCCATTGATCAACTATTATAGTGAGAAAAACATCGAAGGGTTTATTTCTAAAATGCTTTTCAATTTCTAGCATCCTTCATAAACATTTTCAAACAGTTTCCAAAGCTATCATAGTGGAAAATCCAAATTTCTCATTTGTTAAAATTACAAAACATTGTAACCATGAAATGCATCACACATATAAATGCAGCACATTTTAAACAAAGTAAAACATATAACACATCAATCGGTTTGGGTCGGTCCAAAAACACATGACGTACTGCACATTCCAGCAAACCGGTCCTGTGCAGCCGTGAAACACATGGGGAGTTCGTAAACGGAGCTCCTATGCCGCTATCGGGCAACCGGGAGAAGGCTTTGAAAACGAGACCAGTGCACTGACTCCACATGAAGGACCTAACCAAACCCATGTAACACGTATTCATGCTTGAAAACTCATATTGCCCGAAGGCACATTTCGAAAATTCAACTTTTTATGTCATCACAAATTCAAAATACAATATCAATCATATCACACTATCACACCAATTCACATAATCAAATTATCAATCAATTTAACACAATGAACTCAATTAAGTACTTCAAGTTTATTGAATAACAATTCAAGTCACTTATTGATAATTGTCCAAAACAATGGTAAAACTTTTTCGTAAATCATTTGAAAACAATAACTTTCACGATTTATAATCATTCCAAAAGTAATTGTCTCAACCATTTGAAAACATTAGTATATAAAACCAACATTTTTAATTTGCTTAAAATTTGAAAGATAAACATATTACCCACCTCTAAATTCCATGCCTTAAGCTTGGTCTCATTATCAATTATCCAAAGCTTCCTTGGTTCTTCCAATATAAAAGTTTCCTAAAACAAAATCAATCAAAACTCATATCATAATTATCATATTTCACAAACCCATATGGTTTCCAACCTCTCTACATCATAATCTTCCAAAATTCTTACTCATATAATTTAGCATAAATTCCAATTAATTTCTCATCCATGATTAAACATAACCCAATGCATAATCACTTAAATTAACCTCATACATAACAAACCCATATCCATCTTAGGCTAAATCAACCAAAAACTCACTAAAACTCAAAGATCAAAACCATCTCTTACCTTTTTTCTTCTTCATTTTCGAAATTCTTCTTGCTTGGAAGGAAAAATCTTGACTTCTTCCATCTTTTCCCTTTGGAAACTACTCAAAAATACCCTTAGAACCTCACAAAAGCAGAACCCTATCCCTTTCTCTTACCTTTCTCCTTCATCTCCACCGATTCTCCTGCTTCTCCTCTTATTTTCTTTCTTTTTCTTCTCTCATTTTCGTGAGTATTCTAGAAACCATGACCCTCTTCCCTTCTTTTATAAGCCATGTCATTAAAATGGGGGTGAAAAGACCCATTTGCCCCTCCTCAAATGCCTATAAACTTTACTCTTTAAGTTAACTTCCAAAACTGCCCCTGAATATTTCTTTTAGTCATGCTCACTTGCGGACATGATTCGGACTATCCATTTAAAGGAATTTGTCAAAATTTCCTCTAGATAAATGTTCCTCTATGTCTTAATTTCATAATGCCTCAAGAATCATCCAATTCGGAGCACTATATCAAAAGTTATAGTCCAAACATGTCGGACACGTCATTTGCTAACACATTTTCTAATAATTCACTTCCTTCCACAAATAGACATTGTTAAAGGATAAAATGAATTTTCATTTCTTCATATGACTTGTAGCCCTATGTCTTAATGTTATTATGCCTCAAACATCGCTTCAATCGGGTCTCTACTGATCCCGAAATTCATGAAGTACTAAACTATGCTCAGAAACTTTCCTGTCTCACTTTGATTCAAATAATCTTACTCAATTAAATCTCTAAAATTCATAAATTTCACATCAAATGAAAATCATTGTCTTAGGAATCCAACGCTTTCGAGAAATAAGTCATTCGGATGTCGGATGGAAAAGATATAAGCAAATGATTTGGCAAGGTCGGATGAGGAAAGAAATTAGCTAGATCAGAATGGAATGAATCATTCCGATTATCATATGATTCAATCAAACTTTTTCAATCCAATTCTAATTGATACAAATTTTCATGGAGAGAAAGATACATGTGTTAGGAATCCAATGCTTCAAGAATCACCTAAATTCGAGGTCGGATGAGTGAGTTATGATCAAAGCAATAACCCATGCTTAAACTCTAAATCCATTTGAATATCTTTTGGCGCAAATGACATAAAATTTTCTACAAATATCCAATGCCTTCGTTCTTGTTCCATTTGAAATATAACATCAAGATATACAACTCGTATTAGAGGCCTCAAAATGAGATTCGACCTCAAAACTGGTCAAAATCACGATTTTCTCAAAGTGACCCGTAGCTGTCCGTTAAACGGACAGGCATGTCCGTTTAATGGACACGCACGGCCAAAAATGCATCAATCCATTTGAGAATGTCCGTTAAAAGGACATACATGTCCGCCTAACGGACATAAGCAAGGGGAGGGGCCCTTTTGACCCGAGGCTGTCCGTTAAACGGACTTCCATGTCCGTTTAACGGACATGCTAATTCCAAAACCTCTTCAACTTTCTTCCAATGTTTCTCAAATCCAAACTACCATCATATACACTAATACACTCCACATATTTACTTATTCAAATGGCTAAACACTTCATAATAATTCAAGAAACAAACTCAATTCATGAACTTCTCAAATCTCAACTAAATTAATTCATCAAAACCAAAATTCTCAAACATTCATCCAAGCTGTCACTAACATAAATCTTATATAACATCATAACTTGTATCAATGATAACTCTTAACTCCGATCTCGAAATCTTACATACTTGATCTCGTTGGGAAGATGAAAGGGCAAGCTACAACTTCAAAGAAGGTAACTTTGGCCAATTTTATTTCAATCATTCCCTAATTTCCCTTAAATTAGCATACACATTTTTATCTACATGCAAAAACTCAACATTCATGCTAACTTCACTTTCTTAATTGCACAACATTTATAATAATTCAACTATCATTTTGAATTTATCCAAATCTCAACCTCAATTCATATGATTTCTTACATTCCATATCATCTTGTCATTTAAAATCTCTTGTTTTTCCATAATACCTTACATAGCTAATCATGATTCATGCTTAAGGCTTCTCAGCCCTTCATCTTACACAAATCACATTTCCTCATCTATAACACAAATCACATACAAAACACTCATTAATTTCATTTTCATGCTTCAAGGTTCGGGGTCCAACAAGTGGGGTGTTATAGTAACAATGCCCATGACAATCCTAAATAGTTGGGTAACTAAACTCTTATTTCATGGTTTGCGGAATCCTAGTTATTGAACTTTGAATGTTGTGAGACTTTCGTTCTTTATTTGAATCGATTTATTAGTCAGGTATTAATTATTTTTCTGGGTTATTATTTGATTGTTTGATTTTAGAGCTAGGTGCATAACTAGTTTGTGATTTTATTCAATCAATTGCTAGATTAAACAGGTTGACGCTAATTCTTTAAATTAAAAGTAGTGACTAGGATTTTTGTCTACTACATTAGGAACATGATTCTAGAAAAAATAGTTGTTTAGGCTAAATATACATCATATGTATGTTGTCTAGTTCGTTGATTTTCTTGATTCATAAAGCTATTAATTAATTAAATATGAGATTGTATCCAGGTTATTGACTAATAAAGGTTAATTTAAATACATATTTTAGTTAACTAAACATAAGAGAAAATAGGTAAATAAATTTACTACGACAAATGCTTAACTAATAAATTGATTATTTTTAGTATCAATGATCAACGCAAGTTCAATAATGAAGGAGACCAAAAACCAAGATTTGTTCCTATTGATTGCTAGACTCTCCTTGTTTTGCTATTAGTTATTTTTCAATTTCGTATTACAATTAAATTTTGTTTAATTCTTAATTTAAAACCCCACTTTTATTACTTAACTACTAACATCTGAGTTCCTTGTGGGAACAATCCCTACTTTCCATTACTACATTAATTTGTGTTACAAGAATTTAGCTTCTTTTCATGTTTGGTTGCAGACGATAGCAGTCACCAAGAGAACTCATTGTTTTGAGGAGGAGAAGCAACAAGAGTCTAATATATTATTGACTTATAAAGGAGAGGAAGGCATAGAAAAGAGTACTTGATGCTTTGACACTAGCACTAGCAACCATATATATGGGAGAAAAGATATGTTTGTAAAGTTTGATATCTCCATAAGCGACAATGTTACATTTGGAGATACATCCAAGATACCTATCAAAGGCAAAAGTAACATCCTACGAAGTTTGAAGTATGCAAGGTGTGGGTTTATTTCAAATGTATATTATATTTTAAATATTAAAAATATTATACTAATTTTAGGCCAAATCTTAGAGAAAGACTATGATATTATACTTAAAGATCATAGTATTTCAATAAGAGATTAAAGAAATAATGATAGTTAAATTGCCAATGATGAGAAGTAGAATTTTCTTAATTAACTTCTAAAATGATGTCAGAAAATGCCTTCAATCTTATATCAAAAACCCTTCTTGACTTTGGCATATAAGATTTAGACATCTAAATTTTAAAGCAATAAAGTTGTTGAGTGAGTAAGGAAGCGAGAAAGGATTGCTTTCCATAAATCGTCTGGATGAATTATATTAGGGATGCTTAATTGGAAAGCATTAAAGAAGAAGATTTTTGAAAGAGGTCACTATAAGAGCCAAGGAACTACTATAATTCATATATATCGATACATGATCAACTTCACCTTGCTCCTTTGGTAAAAATAGATACTTTCTCCTCTTTATTAATGACTTTGTAAGAAGGACATAAGTATATTTCTTGAAGGAGAAATTAAAGGCATTTGGTCTTTTTAAAAGGTTAAAGGAACTTGTTAAGAAAGGAAGTGAACAAGAGATCAAGGCTTTAAGATCTGATAGAGAAAGAGAATTCACATAAAGAGAGTTCAAAAAATTTTATGAAGAGCATGGAATTTGTCATCCTTTAATAGTTCTAAGATCTCCCAAAGAAAAAGGAGTAATGGATAGGAAGAATAGGACAATTCTTAAAATGGCTCGAACTATGTTGAAAAGTAAAAAGATGTCTAAGGAGTTTTGGATCGAAGTCGTAGAGTGGGTGGTCAACTTGTTCAATTGTCTACAAATAAGTTGTGAATAAGGAAGAACGCCTCAAAAGGCATGGAATTGATGTAAACCTAATATTACATATTCAAAAGGTACTTAGGATATAACATAAGTCCATATACCCAATGAAAAGATATCAAAACTTAATGAGAAGAGTGAGAAGCTCGTGTTTGTTGGTTATGATCAAAGTTCAAATAGCTTTACAATATAAGAAAATGGAAAAGTCGTCATTATTAGAGATTTAAAGTTTGATGAATAAGGTACATGACAATGGGATGTCTAAGAAGACAGTATGACTTCTTTTCTCTCACGATTAAAGATAAGGAAGAAGAGCAACTAAGTGAAGAAGTACAAGAGCCCACTACGCCTCCCACATCAATAAGCTCATTATCTCACATTGACTCTCCACCATCTTTTATAGAAGAAAGAAGGGCACGAAAGGAAATATTTATATATTTATAATTATATAATTAAGATAAAAGACCATCAAAATGATTTGAATTTATTTTTTCTCTTTGTTGATTATGAATGAATAGGTTTTGAAGAAGTAACCCAAAATAAGAAATGGAGAAATGCTATAGATGAGGAGATTAATACCATTATGAAAAAACGTGATAGCTTACAACACTTTTAAAAATGCAAAAGGCAATTGGAGTAGTGGGTTTACAAGGCAAAGAAGTATGCTAAAAAAGTGATAAAAAGAGACAAGGCAAGTTTAATGGTAAAAGGATACAAGAAAAAAAGTCAAATTTGATTATGAAAAGGTATTTGTGTTTATTACGTATTTAGAAACAATTAGATTAATCATTTCTTTGATAGCCAAAATAAATGAAAGTTTCTTCAATAGATAAAAAATTGTTTTATGGATTAGCTTCTTTGAAAAGGAAGTCTATATAGAGTGCTAAAGTTGAAGAAGGCCTTATATGGATTAAAGCAAGCCCCAAAGGCATAGTATAGTAAAATTGATAAATACTTTCAAAGCATTAGCTTTACAAAATGTCTATATGAACATGTCCTCTATGTGAAGAAGAATCAAAATGGAGATATCTTAATTGTTTACTTATTTGTAGATAAATTGTTCGTCACGATAAAAAATCCAAAGTTTATTGAAGAATTTAAAGGTGCAATGAAAAAGAAGTTTGAGATAACAGACCTTGGTTATATGTCTTACTATTTTAACATTGAAGTAAAATAAAAGGAGGTAGCTATATTCATCTCCTAAGAAGGCTATACAAGGGACATGTTTAAAAAGTTCAAAATGGATGAGTGCAAGCAAATTAAGACATTTTTTGAATGTGGAATCAAATTGTCCAACATGAAGAAGGAAAAATTTTGGATCGTACACTATTTAAGGGTCTTGTTGAGAGCTTATGTTACTTGACATGTACAAGACCCAACATAGTTTATGAAGTTGGACTTACTAGTTGCTATATGTAGTCACCTACGACCACACATTTGAAGATGATTAAAAGAATTATTCACTATATAATGACTTATTCTATTCACCATCTAATGAGTTCATTAGAGATATTGATGATACAAAAATTACCATTAATTATTTATTTTATATACGAGAAACTGCCTTCATTTAAGAGTTCCATCACGTAAACTATTGTTGTCCTCTCCATTTATGAAGTCGAGTAGGTGGCTACCAATAGAAGGTACTGTTTTATAAGAGAATAGATAATGAGAAAAGAAGTAGAGATTACGTAAGTGAAGACTTAAAACTAAATAATTGATATTTTTTTAAAAAAGAAGGGTATCTTCATTAAGCTTAAAAGCTACCTTAGAGTTACCAAACCAAGTTTAAGGGGATATTGGAATACATATTTGTTTTTGATTTCATATAAATGGGTCACTTCTGTCGTCCCAAAAGATAACCCAAATTCTAAAAGATTTCTAAAAACATCTTTATCTAGAAGTACCTATTCTAATATCTAAACACCTTAAAGAAACATTTCCCAATTATCCAGATAGTTTGAAAAAATATCAAGATACTTTGTGAAAATATCTTAAGTCTAAAAATATCTTTAAAAATTAGTGGTGGATATTAGTGTGTAAAAAGATCCTTTAGAATATATAAGGCCTCCCTCTTTCCTAACAACAAGTTAAAATAAATAGAGTCGAGTACAAATGATAAGTGAGAGTTCCTTTTTTTTTGTTATAAGGGCCTAATTGTTTTTTTCATCTTTAAGTTCTTACTAAAATTTTATTAAGAATTTCAAATTGTTTTCCTAATTGTAATGGAGTGTCCACTCTAAATCTTTTTTATTATCTTTATTAGATCTTTTGTGAACAAGATAAGGGGAAATGGTTTGATCTTCAGGTGCTATGATATCACTCTTTCTAGTTGATCTTCTGCCTCCTTGAATCTCATCACCTTCTAAAATAAACTTCTTTCGACTCTAAATGTATTGATATCTTGGCACCTATTTTTCAATACAAATAAAAAAGTTTTAGGCAATGTTGTTGAAAATTTCAATTTTAATTTTTATTAGAATAGTGCAAAAGAAAAATGTGTGAACAAATCTTTTACAATGTTTAAAACTATTAAATGTATTGATAAAATTATAAGTAATAGTATATATTTATTTTTATATGTTGTAATTGTTAGTAGTGTGCCTAGGCCAATGAACATTTGTGATTCATGTATTAACATTATGATTTGTTAATAATATATTATGAGGTATTCCGTTTCATATATGCATGTATTTCGTTTATGTAATGTGATTTACATTACATGAATAGTATTAGACTTATGTCATCAAGTATGTGACTTGATAGTAAAACCATAAGCGTTATAACACTATTCTAGACTGTCCCTGGTCGATCATTATTGGTGGAACAATAATGAATTAAGACTAGTATGTGTTACGATTGATGATCACGTTTACCGATCATGGATATGAGATATCAAATCAGAAACATAGATATATGTTAGAGAACATATATTGGACCGACCCACATAAAGAATACTACATGGTTTCATGTCATTAGTGATTCTTAATATGGTTTTGACCATAGTCCTTTGACCTGAAGTCATCATGGTTCCCTACATGAGGAATTCGTTGTTTTGATATTATACTAAGTTATTTTTAACCGAATAACAAATAGTCTTATGTTGGACATCAAATGAATCATGCGGAGGGATGTGAATGACGTAGATGGGATTTGTACCTCTCTTAAGTGAGAGAGATATCATTTAAGCCTCTTGACAAGTGTGACTGAAGAAATGCATGGCTGTGCTCAAATGAATTGATGAAGAGTCATCAATGTCATTTGTTATAATCAGTCAACTTGGGGATCAAGAAACTATGATTAATCAAAGGTTGACATGTACCATGCCTTGTGATTAATCTTGATATCGTGTTACAAAAGGATGAGCCTATAACCATAGTTCTGAGTTAAATCGGATTATCGATCCTCATTTAGTTTGGGTAGTCATAATGTCTTGCTAGAGGCCGCTTATGACTTATGGGCCTTGAAGTGTAATCAAGCCCATTGCCAACATCAAATGAGCCTACAGGGTCGCACACAAAGAGTGATGTGATCTGGGCTTTTTCTCTTGGGCCTAATTTATTAGGTGTTGAATAAATATATTTAGATATATTTATTGGGCTGGATTTAATTAAGTTGTCGGGCTTTTATTATATATGATATAATGGGCCGAAACTTAATAGGGTCTAAATGAGATTAGGGTTTCTCTATAAATAAAGAAACTTAGGTCTCATTAGGTTAAGGAAGAAAAGACGAAACCCTAGCCGCCATCCAAGAGAACGATCGTGCGGCGTTCAGAAAGTGTTTTCAGGACGTGCTAGCACACTACAGCCGCAGCCCGGATCGTGCATGCTCGTGTGGATACCGGTAGAGGACATTAGCGATTTGCAGTGTCTTGGAATCCGAAAAGAAGCAATCCATTCACAAAAATAAGGTATTTTCGTTAATCCTTCGTGTTTTCGATTATACGTGATGTTCTTGTATGGTCTTTTCCGCAGCGTATTTTGAATACTCGGACCGTACGCGATCCAACAGTGGTATCAAAGCCAGGTTCTTCTGTAAAATCGTTAATATACGTGTTTTTGATTACATGTGTTCACGATTTTGGCTTCTGTATAATCGAAAATATATACATGTTTGGATTACATGTGTTTACGGATTTGGATTCTGTAGAGATAAAAATATGCATGTTTTGATTACATGTGCTCACTGTTTTGGTTGCATGATATGAAAGTGTTTTTATTTCATGCATGTTCTTTTCGGATCTGTTGATTATCTTGGTACTGATGAGAATATATGATAAGCATGAAGGGTTTGATCGACAGGTGGTGGCTGCTAGGGTTTCCACCATGTAAGACATGGATCTGGAATGGGAAACCGCAAGTATTCATGTTGGACAAGGATACTCCAGTCGACTAGCATCCCTTTCCAGTCGACTGTTGGAGAGCGGAGATGAGCGTTTCAGCGAAAAACGTTCGTTCTAGTCGACTGATAATGGTTCCAGTCGACTAATACAAGTCGACCAATCGACTAGCATCTCTTCCAGTCGACTAGAAGTGTTCCAGTCAACTGGTTGGAGGGCGGAGATGAGTTTTTGGTAAAAACATTTGTTCCAGTCGACTGAAATTGGTTCCAGTCGACTGGCACAAGTCGAATATCATCTTTCCAATGATCGGTAGTCACAAGTCGACCGATCTATCGCCTTTTCCAATGATTGGCAAGCCCAAAGAAGGCGATTTCCTACGCTTGTTTATTTATTATGTGTTATATATTCTGGGTGATGTTACATGTGTTTATTTATATTTTTTGAATATTTATATTCATGTGTAAGTTACTATTCTATACTTCTAATATATATATACTCAAGTATGTTGTGATATAGGATTAGAAATAGCATAGTACAAACACCCTTACTAATAGGATTAGTAGCCTTCATAATGTACTAAGAACGACCCTCTTCATAATTTCAAGTTTATATGCCTTCCATAAATCTTTACTAATGTTTATCTCTAGCTTATCCTTATGTGGGTTTTTGCCAAAGCAAGGCATGTAGGGTTCATCTAGGGAAGACATTTGAATAATGGTGCTATTCATAGGTAAAGTATGGTTAAACTTGACTAAGCTATCAAAACGGTTTTGGGCTTAGGGCATAAGATTGGGTTTTTACATACATGCAGTACATAAGATGAATTTTAATATAAGCCCATCAAGAGTTACATGTGATGTAATTGAAAAGAGTTTTCTACCTAAATAACTAAGTCTTGAGTGTTAAGCCAAAGCTTTCTTAGGACTTAGTGAAATATGGATCTTGTTTCTCCCATTCATCAATTGAGGGTTATTCATTTGAGTGGGAGCTAATACCTCATAATATATGAATGTTGACCCTTATTGCATAATTCTTGTAGATTATGGCTACTCCATCCACAAACCTTTCTATGCGATCTATCTTAGAGAAAGAAAAAAACTTAATGGAACAAATTTCCTAGATTGGTATAGGAACTTGAGAATTGTTCTCAAGCAAGAAAGAAAGTTTTATGTCTTAGAAGAGCCCATCCCTAAGGAACCACCAGCAATTGCACCTAAGGCTCAAAAGGATGCTTACACGAAGCATATCAATGACTCTACGGATGTGTCATGCCTTATGTTAGGCGCCATGATCTCTGACCTTCAGAAGGATTTAGAGGAAATGGAGGCCTATGACATGCTTTCTCAACTGAAATCTATGTTTCAAGAGCAAACACGCCAAGAGAGGTTTAGAACCACCAAGGCATTGAATTCATGCAAGATGACTCCTGACACACCCGTGAGTGCTCATGTTCTCAAGATGTAGAGTTACATTCATCATCTTGAGAAATTAGGTGCACCTGTTAGTCAAGAATTGGCAACTGATCTTATTCTATCATTTTTGACTGATGAATATGATTAGTTCATTCTTAACTACAACATGCATAATATGGAGAAGTCCATTGATGAATTGCATGGGATGCTGAAAACTGCTGAAGAGAACTTAAAGGGAAAGGTTAAGACCACCAATGAACTTCTTGTAGTTCAAAAGGGAAAAGTTTTCAAAAGGAAGGGCATAGCAAAGGACAAGGTAAAGTACCCAAGTCCAAACCCAAGCCTAAAGCTAAGACTAAGGCACCCAAGGAGGGAGTTTGCTTTCACTGCGATGAACCTGGTCATTGGAAAAGGAAATGCAAACTCTATTTGGAAGATATGAAAGAGAGGTTATTTGTATTTCATTACTTTTTCAGATGACTTCAGGAGATATGGGTATGTCTATTTAATGAAGCACAAATCTGAATCTTTTGAAAAGTTCAAACAGTATAAGAATGAAGTACAAAATCAGCTTGGCAAGACAATTAAAATCCTTCGATCTAATCGAGGAGGTGAATACTTAAGCCAAGAGTTTGATGATTATCTTAAGGATTGTGGAATTGTTTCACAATTGACTCCTCCAGGAACTCCTCAATGGAATGGTATTTCTGAAAGGAGAAATCGAACTCTATTAGACATGGTTCGATCAATGATGAGTCAAACTGATCTTCCAAAATACTTCTGGGGCTATGCTTTAGAAACCGCAGCACTCATATTGAACCGTATTCCTTCAAAGGCTGTAGAAAAGACACCTTATGAGATATGGACTGGGAAGCGTCCCAATTTATCTTTTCTAAAGATTTGGGGTTGTGAGTCTTATGTGAAACGTCCAATTGTTGACAAGTTGGCACCCAAATCTGAAAAATGTTATTTTGTGGGATATCCTAAGGAAACTAAAGGATATTACTTTTACATCCCATCATAGAACAAAGTGTTTGTTGCTCAAAATGGTTTCTTCTTAGAGAAGGAATTTGTTTCCAAAGGAAACAGTGGGAGTAAAGTACAACTTGAAGAAATTCAAGTTTCACAAAATGACATTGAGCCTGAAAAAGAGATTGAAGCGAGCTCACAAGCTATTGATGAGCAGCCTTCAACAACACAAGGCCTACGTAGATCTGATAGGATTCCTCATGAGCCCGAGAGATATGGATTTCTCGTTACTGATGATGATAATGTGATGCTCATCGATCATAATGAGCCCACAACCTATCAAGAAGCTATGGAAAGTCCAGAATTTGCTAAATGGTTAGAGGCCATGAAAGCAGAGATGCAATCCATGTATGACAATCAAGTTTGGACTTTGATTGATCCGTGTGATGGCTTGAAGACCATTAGATGCAAATGGGTTTTCAAAAAGAAACTCGACATGGATGGAAATGTGCACACTTATAAAGCAAGACTTGTTGCTAAAGGTTATCGACAAGTTCATGGAATTGATTATGATGAGACATTTTCTCCAGTGGTCATGATTAAATCCATTAGAATTCTTATTGCCATAGCTGCATACTACGATTATGAGATAAGGCAAATGGATGTCAAAATGGCTTTCCTTAATGGAAACTTACTTGAGGATGTATATATGATACAACCTGAGGGTTTTGTCCATCCTAAGAATTCGGGAAAGGTGTGCAAGCTTCAAAGATCCATTTATGGATTGAAGCAAGCATCAAGAAGCTGGAATCTTCGTTTTGATGAAGTTGTCAAAGAGTTTGGATTCATCAAGAATGAAGATGAACCTTGTGTTTACAAAAAGGTTAGTAGGAGTGCTGTTGTCTTTTTAGCTTTATATGTTGATGACATATTGCTCATTGGAAACGATATTCCAACCTTATAGAGTGTCAAGATTTGGTTAAGGAAACGTTTCTCAATGAAAGACTTAGGTGAGGCTGCCTATGTTTTAGGCATTAAGATCTATAGAGATAGATCAAGAAAGCTTATAGGCCTAAGTCAGAGTACATACATAGATAAGATACTGAAAAGATTTAGTATGCAAGATTCCAAGAGAGGATTCTTACCTATGTCACATGGAATCAAGCTTTCCAAGAAGGATTGTCGTACTTCAGATAAGGAGCTTGAGCACATGAGTAAGATTCCATATGCATCTGCAATTGGATCTATCATGTATGCCATGTTATGTACTCGACCAGATGTCTCATATGCTTTGAGCATAACAAGTAGATACCAATCTAATTATGGTGAGAGTCACTGGATAGCAGTTAAGAATATCATTAAGTACTTGAGAAGAACTAAGGATATGTTCCTAGTCTATAGAGGACTTGAAGGAGAGCTCGTTGTAAATGGTTACACTGATGCTGGTTTTCAGTCAGACATAGATGATTTTAGATTGCAATCAGGTTTTGTGTTCTGTTTGAATGGAGGTGCGTGAGTGGAAAAGTTCAAAGCAAGACATCGCTAAATTCTACAATCAAGTCGAGTACATTGTCGCCTCGGATGCGGCTAAGGAAGTCTGTATGGATTAGGAAGTTCATTATCGAGCTTGAGTTGTTCCTAGCATTGCAAGTCCTATAGACCTTTATTGTGATAATAATGGGGCTATAGCACAGGCTAAAGAACCAAACTCACATCATAGATCCAAACACATACTCAAACGTTTCCATCTGATTAGAGAGATCATTGGGAGAGGAGACGTGAAGATATGCAAAGTGGGCACAGATGACAACATTGCCGATCCACTTACTAAGCCTCTTCCACAGCCTAAACATGAGAGTCATACGAGGTCTATGGGTATTAGATATCTGACTGATTGGGCCTAGTGCAAGTTGGAGATTGTTAGTAGTGTGCCCTAGGCCAATGAACATTTGTGATTCATGTATTAACATTATAATTTGTTAATAATATATTATGAGGTATTCCGTTTCATATATGCATGTATTTCGTTTATGTAATGTGATTTACATTCCATGAATAGTATTAGACTTATGTCATCAAGTATATGACTTGATAGTAAAACCATAAGCGTTATAACACTATTCTAGACTGTCCCTAGTCGATCATTATTAGTGGAACAATAATGAATTAAGACTAGTATGTGTTCTGATTGATGATCACGTTTTACTGATCATGGATATGAGATATCAAATCAGAAACATAGATATATGTTAGAGAACATATATTGGACCGACCCACATAAAGAATACTATATGGTTTCATATCATTAGTGATTCTTAATATGGTTTTGACTATAGTCCTTTGACCTGAAGTCATCATGGTTCCCTACATGAAGAATTCGGTGTTTTGATATTAGACTAAGTTATTTTTAACCGAATAACAAATAGTCTTATGTTGGACATCAAATGAATCATGCGGAGGGATGTGAATGACGTAGATGGGATTTGTACCTCTCTTAAGTGAGAGAGATATCATTTGGGCCTCTTGACAAGTGTGATCAAGAAATGCATGGTCGTGCTCAAATGAATTGATGAAGAGTCATCAATGTCATTTGTTATAATCACCAACTTGGGATTAAGAAACCGTGATTAATCAAAGGTTAACATGTACCATGCCTTGTGATTAATCTTGATATCGTGTTACAAAAGGATGAGCCTATAACCATAGTTACTGAGTTAAATCGGATTATCGATCCTCATTTGATTTGGGTAGTCATAATGTCTTGCTAGAGGCGCTTATGACTTATGGGCCTCAAGTGTAATCAAGCCCATTGCCAACATCAAATGAGCTTCTGTGGTCGCATACAAAGAGTGATGTGATCCGGCTTATTCTCTTGGGCCTAATTTATTAGGTGTTGAATAAATATATTTAGATATATTTATTGGTTGGATTTAATTAAGTTGTCGGGCTTTTATTATATATGATATAATGGGCGAAACTTAATAGGCCTAAATGAGATTAGGGTTTCTCATAAATAGAAACTTGGTCTCATTAGGTTAAGGAAGAAAAGATTTAAACCCTAGCCGCCATCCAAGAGAACTATCGCATGCGGCGTTAGAAAGTGTTTTCGGATGTGCTAGCACACTACAGCCGCAGCTCGGATCGTGCATGCTCGTGTGGATACCGGTAGAGGACATTAGCGATTTGCGGTGTCTTGGAATCGAAAAGAAGAATCCATTCACGAAAATAAGGTATTTTCGTTAATCCTTCGTGTTTTCGATTATACGTGATGTTCTTGTATGGTCTTTTCCGCAGCGTATTTTGAATACTCGAACCGTACGCGATCCAACAGTAATATTCGATGATCAAGTGATTAGTTAGATATAATTAAGTAATGTAACTTTAGTTATATTTACAATGAATGATAGTTTTATATTAAACTATTTATGACATTCTCACAATTTAAAGATTAAATAATATGTTTGAATCATAATTTTAATAGTCTTACATTAACAATATATAATTAATTTAAAAGTGGTTTCATCATCATCAACAACAACACCCAATTGAATCTCACACCAACAAGGGTCTAGGGAGGTTTGATAGTTTGCAGCCTTATCCTTACATAGTAAGGAAGTTGTTTTCGATAGACTCATATGCAAATGCAACATGAAGATTTAAAAAAATAGATACATAAAAAATAAATAATTAGAATATAGTAATAATAAATAAGTAAAACAGAATAATAAAAACTTCACAAAAAAAGCTACAAATCTTAATTTAGGTGATGCAAGTTTAGAAGACAAAGTTATTAAGTAAATAGCAGGATAGATATACTTGATATGTTACAAAGTTCTACTCACCATTTCTCGAGTTGTGCATGTCATCCTTATGCAGGGTCCATGCTAATATGCTCTGTAGCATTCCAATTTTATTGGATGTCCCCATAAGGATAACTAGTAGTTGTTGCGTTATAATAAATAAAGGCTAGTTTGCTATTATAAACTAATGATGTGATTTTATTTAAGCTACTAAGACGAAACGACGAATCACTTCATCGTTTAATTAAAAACTAAACCAAACACATGGCATTTAGTCAAAAGAGTAACAAACTTAATTCATCACACATGAATTGTGCAAACTTAGATTTAATCAATCAGTAATATGGAAACCACCATTAAGTAACCAACAATCATGCGTCCATAAAACATCCCAAGACATATTTTTTGTGATTCACTTTTTCAGGCATAAAAGAGGAAAGCTACCCATTGTATCAAAAAATACATTTACCTGGTACCCAATTCAAAAACAACATACAAATAGTAGAAAGAATTGGGAGAAATAGGAAGCTTAACTATCATTATCCCATATCCAAAACCACAAGATCACACAAAAATTGAATTGATCTCCTCATGGGCATAAGTTAAAACATATATTTATGTATGTATGTGTTAATGTTAACAAAGATCTCAAATTAAAGAAGACATCAACAATTTAAAAGAGAACATTAGGAGGAGACCTTACTGTTCCCTGAAACGACAATGATGACTGATCAAGAACTCGAAATCTTCGGCCACCTACAGTGGTAAGAAAAGAACTCACAGACAATGGAAGATCCAAAATTTCAACAACAAAATTTATAGGATAAACTCCTATAACCATATACGGAAGAGAAATATGCAACAATCAACACTTAAAAGAAGTGATCCAAAGAGAAGACATGAATATTAAAAAAATGGGGCCAATCGAGGCAAATAAGCAGAAATTCTAATAAAAAAATGTAACTTTAACCGTAACAATGAGACATAACAACAAGATCTTAGACCCAGTAGCAGAAATACTATCAAGCACCAAGGATCAGTACACATACTATTTCCTAAACTCAAATGTGCTTCAATAATTAGAGAACGGAACTTCCTTAAATAGATTTTTAGAATTTGGACGTTCATCTGACAAAGTTCCATTTTTGACAATTCGCAACGTGTGCAGCCTTTTGATCATTATTTGTAAGGCAGAATCTTCAACTATCATATAAGCTTGCATTCTGCAGTGGTAATATTCACGAACCTCAAATCTTTTTAAGAAAACTTTTCATATAAAAAAATTGGACACTGGTCCTATGACGGTTTCTATCTATTGAAGCCACTGTCCTGATGTTTTCTGAGATCAAACAATCATAATGAAGACTAATGAATAAAACACGAGTTCAATAGATCAACAATCAACCAAGTTGGCCTAGCCAAAATGATTGAAAGAGATAGATATACATATACATATGCAATTAATATATATATTTATGAGATATTTTTCATATGAATAAAGCACGAGTTCAATAGATCAACAATTAACCAAGTTGGCCTATGTAGCGCCCCCTTACCATAGAGTACCCACCGGAACGCCCGTAGGTCACTCCGGTACATATCTTACGATAACAGACCACTACTGACAACTACCACTAAACTCCACATGGCATCACAATCTTAAAGCAGTACGAAGAAATTGACAACTTTTTAAAACCAAACTGGATTTCATTTCATTCACTCAAAATTCGAAATTTACAAGCGTCAAGATTTTCATGCGCACATGTTCCAAAACACCGTACACTACGTACCATACAAGAATGTACAAAGAATGATCTAACTATAAGTCTCCAAAAGAAAGCCCACCAAGCGACCTTTGAGCCATCGCCTCTCTCGCCAATCCACAAGACACTCTCTACAATCCGAGGAGCTATCTGCTCACACTTAAGCCTGAAAAATTCTCCCAATTCATGCATCACATAAGCATGATACAAGATGCATCCAAGAATCATACAATTACAATGCTAATACAATCACAATAATAGTATACAACACATACACGGAAATGTAACACGATTCTGATCATATTACGGTATACATACAATCAAAACCATGTCAAATATTCAGTCAATATGCAATGCACATGTGACTCTTTTCCAGCTTTATTACAAGATATGATCGAAAGTGCTTTAGCGGTGTTCAAGAGTCGAGACGCAGCGTCTAGGAGAATTATCTCCCTTCGAGCTCTAGGCTCGCAGACGATAACGACTTCGGTTCACATTTATTTTTATCAGTTTATGCATCTGTGCATGAGTGCACATGTTTAATTGAACAGTTACATAACAGTCTAGAATTCCCTATGAGCAGTAATTTACAGTCAATATCACGTAATCCAAGAAATCCCCGTAGGGCAAATACGTCACAGTAAACACGTAGATTGAGGTAACCACCTAGGTTACTCACCTATTACTTTCGAGCTAATGCCGGGAAGCTTCCGCCCCGTCGGTCGGACGACGCTCCACTTGGGCCTCTATAAGAATTAGAGAAAGAACGAGTCACTAAATATGCAATTTGTGCACATGTAGGTAAAACATGCATGTTCATGAATTCCCGGCCCTAATCTCATTTTTTCCATCATAAAATTTGTCTAAAAATTAGAAACCTATTGGCGCTGACGGTGCTCAATTCGGACCTCTATAGGTCCCTAATTAAACAAAATAAAGGATTAAATGCACCTTTACCCGGACCCACGTCAATTTTCCGTCCAAAAATCCCGAATCTCTCAGAAAATGAAATTCAATATTCTATGAATCCGATGTCTCAAGAATCAGGTCAATCGGACGTCGGGCGGAAAAGTTATTAACGAAAGAAACCAAAAGTCAACAATTAATATATATATATATATAGCCCTTATTTCCTTCTCTTTTTCCCTCTTTCCTGTCCGAAATTCAATCTACAATAACTTTTTACACACAATTCAGAAAAATGCAAACTATATCTCGTTGTAAAGGTAATGAAAAACTCTACAAGTTCATGAAGACTCGAACAAGCAAGTTCACCCCGAAGGGTGTCAAAAAAAAATCCCATGGAAGCTACTGCCCACACACTCACCTCTTAAAACAGAATAGTATTTGGAAATTCACTAACTTCCATTATATGCAGTCAGAAATTATACAATAAATATGCTCATCAAGCTCACAATGTTATCTAAAACTTTCATGTACAACCAAAATTTCAATTCTCTTGCTAACTAGGTCAAATAATTTATTCAATGCTGCTGTCCCTGAAATCACTCAATCTGAGCAGTAAATTTCTATCAAGCATAACTCCCTGTACACAAGTCAAAAACATCACTACTTTATATCCCTGAAAAGATAAGATCTCAAATTTCAAGTTTCATGATGAACCAAAATTCCAATTCAACCTTTAACAATTTCAAATCTGTTATGCAAGTTTCTGTCATGATCAACAGTTAACATCCTAATGCAGGTTCAGATTTTGAAAATCCATAACTCCCACATCTGATCTCCAAAACTTATATTCCATATACCATTTTCAAGATAAATGTGTCCTCTAAAACTCTTCAGTAGATATCTAACACCAATTCAATTCACACAAATTACTAAAATTCCTCCAAATCAGAATGTACACCAAATCTACCATTTCAACTAGGTTTCATTCAATGCATTAAAACAGCCAAGAGTCATTGGTCCATAACTCCTAATATACATATCGAAAAATTGCAAAATCAGTGGAATTGGAAAGTTAACTGAATAGGCTTCAACTTTCATTTAGTCCATTTTTCCTAATTACTTCTCAATTAATTTAGAAAAGTTAGCAAAACTCATAGGTTATTAATCTGGATACTGTTCACATCATTTCCAGCAGTAACTTTCCAAGCCATATTTCACCCTCTTAAAGCTAAAATTGGACAACACCTATTTCACACAAAAATGTAGCCAACAAACCAAAGTTTAAGTGGCCATAAACCTTACCTCATTTTCATTCCTACACAATGAGGTATGCTCACAACAGTACAATTGGTTAAAACCCTAAATTTCCAGCTTTGGTTCAACCTTAGTTTCTATCATTTCCTATGCCATTAACACATCATTAAGCATCTAAATGAACACAAATCAGTTCTTATAACATTCATACATTCACTAGGACTAATACTTAAAAATTTGCAGCACGTAATTTCTTAATTCATATGCACAATTCATCATCAAAATGCCTTTATACTCAAGCTAAAACCACTTCTATCATACTACTTCCAATTCATAACTAACCCTAACCTTATACCCATTAATTCAAGCCATTATAGTCATCAATTTAATGCATCAAGAATCATAATAAATGCACCAAATCCCCCATTCAATCTTTCTAACTACCATGACATTAATACCTACTGAAAACATCATTGAAAAAAAAACTTAAAAGAAACCTTACCTATCAAGCTTCCAATCTTCACTTCTATTCAATTCTTTGCTTAACTATACCTTCTAACCATTTCTTATAACACCCAACATGTAACTCATCATGATGGTAAGACAATAATTTAGTTGGAAGTAGGAGAACTCTTGAATTTGTGGAGGAAGGTGAAGAAAAAAGCAAAAATCGATGGATATGTAAAGAAAGGGTTTATGCTTCGGATGAGTAAGAACAAAGGCCATCAACTTGTTCTTTTTAAGCCATTTACAAGGCAAACCGATAGGAAAAAAATTAGGAGCATTAAATGAAGGCATTTGTTGGCAAAATGTGATTTGTTCATGGTTTCAAAGAAAAGTCAACTTATTAATTCTTTAATCCAGATCAAAACCTAACTCAATCAACTCAAATGACCCTAATTTCAATCCCAAAATAATATACCCAATAAGACAGTGCCATTGGGTAGCAATTTTTGCTACCAAAAATCGACTGGTTCACCAATTGGCGATTTTTTTCCGGTCCGGGAATTTTCTCCGGAAAAATCCAGAAAAATTCCTGAAAATCCCTTAAAATAGAAAACAATTTATGGCGCACTCAGAATAATTTTTCAAACCCAAAAATCACGTTAATCCCAATAAAATTGTCTTAGGCACGAAAATCGGGAAAGTCATGTATACATGTACAGTAAGTTCATGTGCACAATTGTGACTATGTAGCAATCCTATTATGCATGAGCAGTCCTATGAAATCCCAATCTAGCACATCCTATGCCAATTTACTATTCTGCCCTTCCAATTGAGGGTGGATGTTACAATTCCCCCTAATAAAAATTTCGTCCACAAATTCTTACCTGATTAAGCAAACAGGTGAGGATACTGTCTCCTCATATGCTCCTCGGTCTCCCAGGTAGCCTCCTCAGTCGAATGGTTCCTCTAGAGAACTTTCACCAGTGAAATAATCTTGTTCCTCAATTGCTTCACCTGTGACCCGACAATTTGTATCAGCTCCTCTACATAACTCAGATTACTAGAGACCTCAATCTCCTGAGCCAGTATCACATGAGTCGGGTCAGATTGATACCTTCGGAGCATACTCACATGAAAAACATCGTGCAACTGGGACATCTCACTCGGTAAAGCTACCCTGTAGGCCAAAGGTCCTATCCTCTCAGTGATCTCATATGGACCAATGTACCTAGGGCTTAACTTACCCTTATTCCCAAATCTCAGTACACCACGCCACGGTGACACCCGTAAGAACACTCTGTCGACCACATTGTACTCAATGTCCCTCCTATGCTGATCCACATAGCTCTTCTGTCTGTCTTGAGCTGCTTTAATTCGGCTCCGAATCGGTTTCACCTTATCCACAGTGTCCTGAATCAACTCTGGACCCTCAATCATCCTGACACCCTCTTCATCCCAATACAACGGTGATCTACACGGTCGCCCATACAATGCCTCATAAAGTGCCATCCCGATACTACTGTGATAATGGTTGTTATATGCAAACTCTATCAAGGCCAAATACTGATCCCATGCTCCTCTAAACTCCAATACACACGCTCGAAGCATATCCTCAACAGTCTTAATCGTCCTCTCACTCTGCCCATTTGTCTGAGGATGAAATGCTGTACTAAAATTCAGCCTAGTACCCATAGCAGACTGCAAACTCTCCCAAAACCTTGAAGTAAATCTGGGATCCCTGTCTGACACTATCGACACTGGGACCCCATGCAGTCTCACTATCTCAGCCACATACTTTTGGGCCAACTGATCCATAGTATTGTTCTCCGTCACTGGCAGAAAATGGGCCGATTTAGTCAACCGGTCCACTATGACCCAGATAGCATCATGCTGCCTTGGAGTCTTGGGCAATCCCATAATAAAATCCATAGTAATTCGTTCCCATTTCCACTCGGGAATAGGCAACGAATGAAGCTTTCCTACTGGAGCTTGGTGCTCATCCTTAACCTGCTGGCACGTCATACATCTCGAAACATACTCCGCTACCTGCTTTTTCATGCCAGGCCACCAGAAATGTTGCTTGAGAGTGTTATACATCTTGGTAGTACTCGGATGCATAGCATAGGCGGCCATATGTGCCTCTTCTAGTATCTCTTGCCTCAAGTCATCTACATCAGGTACACAGAGCCTCTGTCCCAACCATAAGGTCTCATCTCTCAACTCAAACTCAAAACTCGAATCAGCTTTTACTTTCTCAATCAGTCTCACTATAACAGGATCCTTGTCCTGAACTCTCCTGATCCTATCTAGTAGCATCGGTCTCAACTTCAAAGTAGCTAATAACACTCCATCCTGCTCCAGATTCAACTGTACATTCAAGGCTCTCAACTGAATCAAATTAGGCAACCTCATTGTCTCGATCCGAGCACATCAGATGCGACCTCCGACTCGAGCATCCGCCACTACATTGGCTTTCCTGTGGTGATATTCAATAGTGCAATCATAGTCCTTCAAGAACTCAAGCCATCTCCTCTGCCTCAAATTCAACTCTCTCGGCTCAAGAATACCTCGAGACTCTTATGATCAAGAAAGATCCGGAATGTCTCACCATACAGATAATGTCTCCAAATCTTGAGGGCAAAAACCACTGCAGCTAACTCCAAATCATGCACTGGATAGTTTACCTCAAGAGCTCTCAACTGTCTAGAAGCATATGCAATCACTCTCCCATGCTGCATCAGAACACACCCCAATCCCTGCTGCGATGCATCACTGTACACCTCAAATCCTCTAGTCCCTGATGGAATAGCTAACACCGGTGCAGTAGTCAACCGATATTTCAGCTCCTCAAAGCTCCTCTGGCATTCCTCAGTCCATCTGAATGTCACATTCTTCCTCAGAAGCTTTGTCAGAGGGGCTGAGATCAGTGAGAACCCCTCGACAAACCTCCAGTAATACCCGCCCAATCCTAGAAAACTTTGAATCTCTGGCACATTCCGTGGAGCTTCCCACGCAAAGATCGCTCAATCTTACTAGATCAACTCAGATACCCTCTCCAAATACTATGTGCCCCAAAAGATCACTGATCCAGCCAAAATTCACACTTACTGAATTTGGCATACAGTTGTCTCTCTCTCATAGTCTGTAAGATAATCCTCAAGTGTTCAGCATGATCCTGTCTAGTCCTCGAGTACACCAAAATATCATCAATGAATACAATTACAAACTAATCTAGGTAGGGCTGAAATACCTTATTCATCAGGGCCATAAAAGCTGCCGGGGCATTAGTCAACCCAAACGGTATCACCAAAAACTCGAAATGCCCATACCTGCTCCTGAATGCACTCTTAGGCACATCAGCCTCTGCTATCTTCAGCTGATAATACCCTGATCTCAAATCCAGTTTAGTGAACACCTGAGCTCCCTGCAACTGATCAAATAAGTCATCGATCCTAGGCAGTGGATACTTATTCTTCATCACACCGATGCAACCGCCAATAATCTATGCACGCCTCAAAGTCCCATCTTTCTTCTTCACAAACAACACCGGAGCTCCCTACTTGAAACACTAGGCTTGATGAAACCCTTCTCCAATAACTCCCGCAACTCACCTTAAGCTCCTCCAGCCCACAAAGCCATCCTATATGGAGGAATAGATATAGAGCGAGACTGAACGAGGTCAATGGTGAACTCGTCTTCCGATCCGTGGCAAACCCAGAACTCATCAGAACACATCTAGATATTCCTAACCACGGAATATCCTCAAGCCTCTGCTCAACTCGTGTCAATCACATGAGCCAGATATGCCTCACAGCCTACCTGCATCAACCTTAGGGCACTCAGAAAAGAGATCATCCGAGCCCACCGCTGCTAACTCCTCGAACACGCTCTAGGCTGACCAGAGACTCTAATACAACCTCCGGAGACCTAAAGTCCCGCCTCAGCGCTTACTAAAGCTCTCACGGAGTCGCCTTACATTGTCGGGCCAGCCGCCACCCGGGACCCAATCTCAGCCTGTTGCTGCCTCAACAGCTGTTCCACTCTCACAACAGCAGCTCTCAACTCAATAAAGGTACTCATGTCAGACCGAGCTAACAGGGTACGAATCTCGGTATTGAGGCCGTTCTCAAACCTCCGACACTTATCACCTCGGTCGGGATCATGACAAGGGCATAGTCCATCACTCATCAACCTCATCTTATACTCATCACCGACATCCTACCTTGCTTCACTCTCTAGAAACTCCCGCATCTTCATGTCAAGATAGTCCTTGGGCATGTAGTTCTCCTAAGGCCCTCGGAAAATCTCCCATAACAAGACATTGTGGCCTGGTGGTACCGCTCGCACGATCTTCCACCACTTGTATCTTTGGGCCTTGCAGCGAGACACACAGATAATCGAACCTCTCATCGTTCGCGATCCATCTGATCAAGACTCTCTCCGTCCTCTCCAGCCATCCGTCACCTCGGTAAGTCTCAGATCGCCATAAAATCGACAAATGCGCCACAGCGAAGAAGTCATACCTCCTCTCTCGTCTCACGGAACTCGAGGAGGCAATTCCTCAAGACGAGGCATAGAATACTCTCTACTTGCACCCACCGATCCTGGTCACCGGTCGCCAACCCGATCACCTAATGCAAGACCTAGAACAAAACAAGAAGTCCGACCGGTTTCAACAGCCCACAAATTTATACCTACATTGTTACTATTCCCAAAGATGCCAAACCATGCTCGATACCACCTAATGTAGCGCCCCTTACCATAGAGTACCCACCGAACGCCTGTAGGTCATTCCAAAGACATATCCTACGATAAGAGACCACTATCGACAACTACCACTAAACTCCTCATGGCATCACAATCATAAAGCAATGACGAAGAAATTGACAACTTTTAAAACCAAACTGGATTTCATTTCATTCACTCAAAATTCGAAATTTACAAACCGTCAAGATTTTCATGCACATGTTCCAAAACACCGACACTCGTACTATACAAGAATGTACAAAGAATCTAACTATAAGTCTCCAAAAGAAAGCCCAACCGACCGACTTTTGGGCCATCGCCTCTCGCCAATCCACAAGACACCACTCTACGGCCTTGAGGAACTATCCGCTCACACTTAAGCCTGAAAAATAGATTGCAATTTTGGATGAGTTTATAACTCAATGAGAAACCATCATCGATGGTTCTCCCAATTCATGCATCACATAAGCATGATACAGTATGCATCCAGTAATCATACAATTACAATGCTAATACAATCACAGTAATAGGCATACAACACACCACGGTAATGTAACACGATTCTAATATATTACGGATACATACAATACCACCATGTCAAATATTCAGTCCAGTATGCAATGCACATGTGACTCTTTTCCAGTTTATTACAATATTGTGACCGAGTGCTTTAGCAGTGTTCAGTAGTCAGTAGACGCGTCTAGGGAGAATTATCTCCCTTCGAGCTCTAGGCTCGCAGTATCAGTAACGACTTGGTTCACATTTATTTTTATCAGTTTATGCATCTGTGCATGAGTGCACATGTTTAATTGAACAGTTACATAACAGTCTAGAATTCCCAATGAGTAGTAATTTACAGTCAATATCACGTAATCCAAGAAATCCCCGTAGGGCAAATACGTCACAGTAAACACGTAGATTGAGGTAACCACCTAGGTTACTCACCTATTACTTTCAAGCTAATGCCGGGAAGCTTTCGCCTCGTCGGTCGGACGACGCTCCACTTGGGCCTCTATAAGAATCAGAGAAAGAACGAGTCACTAAATATGCAATTTGTGCACATGTAGGTGAAATATGCATGTTCATGAATTCCCGGCCCTAATCCCATTTTTTTCCATCATAAAAATCCGTCTAAAAATTAGAAACCTATTGGCGCTGACGGTGCACAATTCGGACCTCTATAGGTCCCCAATTAAACAAAACAGTGATTAAATAGACCTTTACCCGGACCCACGTCAATTTCCCGTTCAAAAATCCCGAATCTCTCAGAAAATGAAATTCAATATTCTATGAATCCGATGTCTCAAGAATCAGGTCAATCGGACGTCATGGAAAAGTTATTAACGAAAGAAACCAAAAGTCAACAATTAATATATATATATATATAGCCCTTATTTCTTTCTCTTTTTCCCTCTTTCCTGTCCGAAATTCAATCTACAATAACTTTTTACACACAATTCAGAAAAATGCAAACTATATCTCGTTGGAAAGGTAATGAAAAACTCTACAAGTTCATGAAGACTCGAACAAGCAAGTTCACCCCGAAGGGTGTCAAACAAAAAATCCCATGGAAGCTACTGCCCACACACTCACCTCTTAAAACAGAACAGTAATTGGAAATTCACTAACTTCCATTCTATGCAGTCAGAAATTATACAATAAATATGCTCATCAAGCTCACAATGTTATCTAAAACTTTCATGTACAACCAAAATTTCAATTCTCTTGCTAACTAGGTCAAATAATTCATTCAATGCTGCTGTCCCTGAAATCACTCAATCTGAGCAGTAAATTTCTATCAAGCATAACTCCCTGTACACAAGTCAAAAACATCACTACTTTATATCCATGAAAAGATAAGATCTAAAATTTCAAGTTTCATGATGAACCCAAATTCCAATTCAACCTCTAACAGTTTCAAATCTGTTATACAAGTTTCTGTCATGATCAGCAGTTAACATCCTAATGCAGGTTCATATTTTGAAAATCCATAACTCCCACATCTGATCTCCAAAACTTATATGCCATATACCATTTTCAAGATAAATGTTCCCTCTAAAACTCTTCAGTAGATCCCTAACACCAATTCAATTCACACAAATTACTAAAATTCCTCCAAATCAGAATGTACACCAAATCTACCATTTCAACTAGGTTTCATTCAATGCATTAAAACAGCCAACAGTCATTGGTCCATAACTCCTAATATACATATCAAAAAATTGCAAAATCAGTGGCGTTGGAAATTTAACTGAATAGGCTTCAACTTTAATTTAGTACATTTTTCCTAATTCCTTCTCAATTAATTTAGAAAAATTAGCAAAACTCATAGGTTATCAATCCGGATACTGTTCACATCATTTCCAGCAGTAACTTTCCAAGCCATATTTCACCCTCTTAAAGCTAAAATTGGACAACACCTATTTCACACAAAAATGTAGCCAACAAACCAAAGTTTAAGTGGCTACAAATCTTAACTCATTTGCATTCCTACACAATGAGTTATGCTCACAACAGTACAATTGGTTAAAACCCTAAATTTCCAGCTTTGGTTCAACCTTAGTTTCTATCATTTCCTATGCCATTAACACATCATTAATCATCTAAATGAACACAAATCAGTTCTTATAACATTCATACATTCACTAGGACTAATACTTAAAAATTTGCAGAACGTAATTTCTTAATTCATATGCACAATTCATCATCAAAATGCCTTTATACTCAAGCTAAAACCACTTCTATCATACTACATCCAATTCATAACTAACCCTAACCTTATACCCATTAATTCAAGCCATTATAGTCATCAATTTAATGCATCAAGAATCATAATAAATGCACCAAATCCCCCATTCAATGTTTCTAACTACCATGACATTAATACCTAATGAAAACATCATTGAAAAAAAAAACATAAAGGAAACCTTACCTATCAAGCTTCCAATCTTCACTTCCATTCAATTCTTTGCTTAACTATACCTTCTAACCATTTCTTCTAACACCTAACATGTAACTCATCATGATGGTAAGACAATAATTTAGTTGGAAGTAGGAGAACTCTTGAATTTGTGGAGGAAGGTGAAGAAAAAAACAAAAATCGATGGATATGTAAAGAAAGGGTTTATGCTTTGGATGAGTAAGAACAAAGGCCATCAACTTGTTCTTTTTATGCCATTTACAAGGCAAACCGATAGGAACAAATTAGGAGCATTAAATGAAGGTATTTGTTGGCAAAATGTGATTTGTTCATGGTTTCAAAGAAAAGTCAACTTATTAATTCTTTAATCCAGATCAAAACCTAACCCAATCAACTCAAATGACCTTAATTTCAATCCCAAAATAATATACCCAATAAGACAGTGCCATTGGGTAGCAATTTTTGCTACCGAAAATCGATCGGTTAACCAATTGACGATTTTTTTCCGATCCGAAAATTCTCTCCGGAAAAATTCAGAAAAATTTCGAAAAATCTCTTAAAATAGAAAACAATTTATGGCGCACTCAGAATAATTTTCCAAACCCAAAAATCACGTTAATCTCAATAAAATTGTCTTAGGCACGAAAACCGAGAATGTCATGTATGCATGTACAGTAAGTTCATGTACACAATTGTGACTATGTAGCAATCCTATTATGCATGAGCAGTCCTATAAAATCCCAATCTAGCACATCCTATGCCAATTTACTATTCTACCCTTCCAATTGAGGGTGGGATGTTACAATTTCCCCCTCCTAATAAAAATTTCGTCCGCAAAATTCTTACCTGATTGACCGAACAGGTGAGGATACTGTCTCCTCATATGCTCCTCGGTCTCCCAGGTAGCCTCCTCAGTCGAATGGTTCCTCTAGAGAACTTTCACCAGTAGAATACTCTTGTTCCTCAATTGCTTCACCTGTGACCCGACAATCAGACGGCTCTCTACATAACTCGACATTAGAGACCTCAATCTCTTGAGCCGGTATCACATGAGTTGGGTCAGATCGATACCTCCGGAGCATACTCACATGAAAAATATCGTGCAACTGGGACATCTCACTCGGTAAAGCTAGCCTGTAGGCCAAAGGTCCTATCCTCTCAATGATCTCATATGGACCAATGTACCTAGGGCTTAACTTACCATTTTTCCCAAATCTCAGTACACCACGCCACGGTGACACCCGTAAGAACACTCTGTCGCCCACATTGTACTCAATGTCCCTCCTATGCTGATCCACATAGCTCTTCTGTCTATCTTGAGCCGCTTTAATTCGGCCCAATCGCTTCACCTTATCCACAGTGTCCTGAATCAACTCTGGACCCTCAATCATCCTGACACCCTCTTCATCCCAATACAACGGTGATCTACACGGTCGCCCATACAATGCCTCATAAGGTGCCATCCCGATACTATTGTGATAATGTTTGTTATATGCAAACTCTATCAAGGCCAACATCGATCCCATGCTCCTCTAAACTCCAATACACACGCTCAAGCATATCCTCAACAAGATAATCGCCCTCTCACTCGCCCATCTGTGCGAGGATGAAATGTTGTCTTGAAATTCAGCCTAGTACCCATAGCGCATCGCAAACTCGCCAAAACCTCGAGTAAATCTGGGATCCACGTCGACACTATCGACATCGGGACCCCATGCGCTTCACTATCTCACCACATACTTACGGGCCAATCGATCCATAGTATTGTTCTCCTCATCGGCGTGAAATGGGTCGATTTAATCAACCACTACTATGACCCAGATAGCATCATGTCGCCTTGAAGTCTTGGGCAATCCCATAATAAAATCCATAGTAATTGCCCCATTTCCACTCGAGAATAGGCAACGAATGAAGCTTTCTATCGAGCTTGGTGCTCACTTTAACTCTTGGCACGCCATACATCTCAAACATACCCGCCACACGCTTTTCATGCCAGCCACCGAAATGTTGCTTGAGAGTGTTATACATCTTGGTAGTACCGGATGCATAAGATAGGCGCCATATGTGCCTCTCCTAGTATCTCTCGCCTCAAGTCATCTACATCAGGTACACAGAGCCTCTTTCCCAACCATAAGGTCTCATCTCTCAACTCAATCTCAAAACTCGAATCAGCTTTTACTTTCTCAATCAGTCTCACTATAACAGGATCCTTGTCCTGAACTCTCCTGATCCTGTCCAGTAGAATCGGTCTCAACTTCAAAGTAGCTAATAACACTCCATCCTGCTCCATATTCAACTGTACATTCAAGGCTCTTAATTGAATCAAATTAGGCAACCTCATTGTCTGCATCTGAGCTGTACTCGTATGCGACCTCCGACTCAGAGCATCTGCCACTACATTGGCTTTCCCAAGGTGATATTTAATAGTGCAATCATAGTCCTTCAGTAACTTAAGCCATCTCCTCTGTCTCGAATTCAACTCTCTCTGGCTCAATAAATACCTCAGACTCTTATGATCAGTAAAGATCTGGAATGTCTCACCATACAGATAATGTCTCCAAATCTTGAGGGCAAAACGATTGCAGCTTAACTCCAAATCATGCCCGGATAGTTTACCTCATGAGCTCTCAACTGCCTCAAGCATATGCAATCACTCTCCCATGCTTTGCATCGTAACACACCCCAATCCTTGCCGCGATGCATCACTCAGACACCTCAAATCCTCCATCCCACGATGGAATAGCTAACACCGGCAAGAGTCAACCGATATTTCAGCCTCAAAGCTCCTCCGCATTCCTCACCCATCCAATGTCACATTCTTCCTCGTAAGCTTTGTCAAAGGGCCGAGATCGGTGAGAACTCCTCGACAAACCTCCGTAATACCCACCAATCCTAGAAAACTCAATCTACTGGCACATTCCGTGGAGCTTCCCACGCAAAGATCGCTCAATCTTACTAGATCAACCTTTATACCTCTCCAATACCATGCGCCCCAAAAGATCACTCGATCCACCAAAATTCACACTTCATCAATTTGGCATACAACCTGCTCTCTCTCATAGTCCGTAGGATAATCCTCGTGTTCAAAGATGATCCCGTCTAGTCCTCGAGTACACCAAAATGTCATCAATTAATACAATTACAAACTGATCTAGGTAGGCTGAAATACCTTATTCATCGTAATAAAAGCTGCGGGGCATTAGTCAACCCAAACGGCATCACCGTAAACTCGAAATGCCCATACCGCTCCCAATGCACTCTTAGGCACATCACCTCTCGCTATCTTAAGTTCGATAATACCACGATCTCAAATCTAGTTTAGTGAACACCGAGCTCCACAGAATCGATCAAATAAGTCATCGATCCTAGGCAAGGGATACTTATTCTTCATCATCACCCGATTCAACCGCTCGTAATCTATGCACAGCCTCAAAGTCCCATCTTTCTTCTTCACAAACAACACCGAACTCCCACTGAAACACTAGGCTTGATGAAACCCTTCTCCAAGAACTCCCTGAATCGAGCCTTAAGCTCCTTCGCCCACAAAGCCATCCTATATGGAGGAATAGATATAGAGCGATGACTGAACGAGGTCAATGGTGAACTCGCCTCCCGATCCGCAAAGAAACCCAGAACTCATCAGAAATACATCCGAAATTCCCTAACCACGGAATATCCTCAAGCCTCTGCTCAACTCGTGTCAATCACATGAGCCGATATGTCTCACGACCTCCTCGCATCAACTCGGGGCACTTTCGAAAAGAGATCATCCGAGCTGGCACTGCCTGGCTAACTCCTCTGAACACTGCTCTAGGCTGACCAGGAGACTCTAATACAACCTCCCGGAGACCTAAAACTCCTGCCCTGGCGCTTACTAAAGCTCCTGCCGGAGCTGCCCTGACTATCACTTGGCCGCTTACCCCGGGACCCAATCTCAGCCTGTCGCTGCCTCAATAGTTGTTCCACTCTCACAGCAGCAGCTCTCAACTCAATAAAGGTACCCATGTCAGACCGAGCTAACAGGGTACGAATCTCGGTATTGAGGCCGTTCTCAACCTCCGCACTTATCGGCCTCACGGGATCATGACAAGGGCATAGTCCATCACTCATCAACCTCATCTCATACTCACACCGACATCCTACCTTGCTTCACTCTAGAAACTCCTGCATCTTCATGTCAAGATAGTCCTTGGGCATGTAGTTCTCCAAAGGCCCTCGTAAAATCTCCCCATAACAAGACATTGTGGCTGTGGTACCGCCTCGCACGATCTTCCACCACTTGTATCTTTGGGCTCGCAGCAGAGACACCGCATAATCGAACATCTCATCGTTCGCATCCATCCGTCAAGACTCTCTCCGTCCTCTCCACCATCCTCACGGCCTCGGTGGGTTTGATCGCCATAAAATCAATACCCACCATTGCGCGACAAGTCATACCTCCTCTCCCATCTCACGGAACTTGAGGAGGCAATTCCTCAAGACGAGGCATAAAGACTCTACTTGCTCCCATCGATCCTTGGTCACCGGGTCGCCAACCCGATCACCTAATGCGAAGACCTAGAACAAAACAAGAATTCGATCGGTTTCAACAGCCCACAAATTTATACCTACATTGTTACTATTCCCAAAAGATGCCAAACCATGCTCGATACCACCTAATGTAGCGCCTCACCATAGTACCCACCGAACGCCCATAGGTCATTCCGACATATCCTACGATAAGAGACCACTGCGACAACTACCACTAAACTCCTCATGGCATCACAATCATAAAGCAATGACGAAGAAATTGACAACTTTTAAAACCAAACTGATTTCATTTCATTCACTCAAAATTCAGAAATTTACAAACCGTCAAGATTTTCGATCCCGCACATGTTCCAAAACACCGTACACTACGTACCATACAAGAATGTACAAAGAATGATCTAACTATAAGTCTCCAAAAGAAAGCCCAATGACCGACCTTTGAGCCATCGCCTCTCGCCAATCCACAAGACACTATCTATAGTCCCGAGGAGCTATCATCACACTTAAGCCCGAAAAATAGATTGCAATTTTGGATGAGTTTATAACTCAATGAGAAACCATAATCGATGGTTCTCCCAATTCATGCATCACATAAGCATGATACAAGATGCATCCAGTAATCATACAATTACAATGCTAATACAATCACAGTAATAGGCATACAACACAGTCACGGTAAACAGAACACAGTTACAGTCATATTACAGTATACATACAGTCAGGTGTTAAGTCAAAATGACTTTACATACAAATGATTTTGATGTATAACAAACAAAGAGAGATCATATACAAGAAAAGCAAAGCAGACGCAGACGCAGACGCAAAAGCAACGCAGACGCAGACGCAGACGCAAATGCAAAACAGACGCAGACGCAAATGCAAAGCGAACGAGCGCGCAATGCAAAGCGACGCAGCACGCAAAAAGCAAAGCGACGCAGACGCAAAAAACAAAGGAATACGTACATAAATGCAAAGAAGACATAGACGCAAATGCAAAGCAGATGCAGACGCAAAAGCAAAGCAGACGCAAATATGAAGCGAGATGCATTTAAGTAAAGAATAGACGCAAGAGTCGATTCGAAAGTTAGTTCTGTAACTCAACTGATTAACCATTTCTTTAAATATTAAAGATTCAAGATTCAAGATTCAAGAAGCGATTAGAGACGAAGGCTATAAATTCAAGTCAAGTCGAAAACCGAAAAGTCACGATCTTAGAAAAATTACACAAAGTGAAAAGCGATTAAGTGCAAACTAGTGAGTGCTATCTTCAGAATAAAGTGTTCAAATATTTTCTGAAAAGAAAAGGTGTATGATAGCTGCGCAGAGGCTAAGTGTGAAAGAATACTGGTTGTAGAGACTTGAAGAGGCTCGTGAAAGAATACTTGTAACGATTGAAGAGATAGTGAAATCTCAGAAGAAACTCTGAGGACTGGACGTAGCCCACGGTTTGGGGTGAACCAGGATAAATTCGCATGTCTATCACTCTTATTCTCTATCTCGTTTTTTGGTTTCAAATTCTATTATTACTTACTGTTCATATATATAGTATTGAGAAGTTTGATCAATCGGAACAAATAAAAATTCTGTAAAGATTTTTATTTCTAACAAGTAATTCAAAAGACTTATAAAGAGGGAACACAATTCAACCCCCTTCTCGTGCATTCTATTATTGTTTTCTAAGTGTCAGTATTAACGGTGATTCACTTCAATTGGTATCAGAGCAAGGTATCCAAGAATCACTTTGGCGAAGTGTGGATTAAAGATAATGGCGGAGTCACATGTATACATCGCTGAAGGAGCCTCAATCACTAGACCTCTAGCATTCAATGGAGAAGACTATCACTATTGGAAAGATAGGATGCGGTTATTCATCGAATCTACTCATGTTGACCTTTGGGACGTTATAGAGAACGGACCGTACACACCTGTAGATAAAGAAGGCAATTCTATTCCACGGAACAAATGGACGGCTGATCAGAAAGCAAGAATACAGTTAAATTCAAAGGCAAAATTTTTCTTGACACGTGCCCTAAGCAGAGCGAGTATGACAAAGTGCACGGTTGTGACCTTTGAAAGAGATGTGGGACACATTGTCTATTGCTCATGAAGGCACAAGCCAAGTTAAAGAATCCAAGATAAGTATTCTTGCATCAATATGAACTTTTCAGATGGAAGATGAAGAATCTATCGATCAAATGTTTGGAAGATTTCAAACAATTGTCAATGGATTGAAAGCTCTTGGAAGGACATACAATAATCAAGATCATGTTCAAAGATTCTAAGAAGTCTTCCTAAGAGATGGAGACCTAAAGTTATCAGCGGTAAGAAGCCAAAGACTTGAGCGTGTTAAAGTCGGATGAGTTCTTGGGATCCTTAAAGATTCATGAAGTAGAACTCAACACTGAAGACAAGCCCAAGCGAGATAAGTCAATAGCACTAAAGGCCGGACAAAAGAAGAATAAGACTCAGAGAAGGAGGAAGTCATCAAAAGCGTTAAAAATTGAAGAATCAAAGGATGACAACCTCAGCCAATCCGAATCAGACTCAAGTGATGAAGATGACGAATTATCTTTCATTTCCAGAAAGATAAGACGCATGTGGAAGAAAAAGCCCAGAGGGAACCAGACATTCATAAAGAATGGGAAAGATGAAGCTAAACCAGAAAAGTCTTCTATCATTTGCTACGAGTGCAACCAGCCTGGACACTACAAGTCTGAATGTCCTACTCTCAAGAAGAAACCAAAGAATAGTAGAGAGGGCAAGAAAAGCATGATGGCAACATGGGAGGACCTAGATTCATCTGAATCAGATACAGGCTCCGAGTCATCAGAACATGCAAACATTTGCCTAATGGCCGAGGAAGATAGTGATGAGGAGGTAAAATCAGATTATGATAATTTGCATGATGCCTATTCGTAATTGTTAGAAGATTCTCATGCTATTCTCAAACAAGACAAGTCGTTAAAGAAGAAGTATGTAGAAAATATTAGACATACCGAGGTAATAGAGAGAGAACATGTTTGTTTAAAGAAACAATTAGAAGATAAAAAGAAAATTGTAGATGATCGTAAGAGATTAATCAACTTAAACTAAGGATTAAGAATTTATCGCTGATTTAGCTACTTTCACGTAAAGTACAAAGAAAATGAATGAAATGCTTGGAAAATGTAGACATCCGAGTGATAAGACCGGATTAGGTTTACAGAAACAAGATTCAGCCTCGTAAAAATCATCATTCAAAAAGAAAATATAGGATGATTCATTTTAATCAATATTCTAATAATATGCATCATAGATCACATCATATGCATACTACTAACCATAAAGGACCCAAGAAGATTTGGGTACCAAGAAATAAAATAGTTTCTCCTGCAGATATCCTTCCTTGAAGATACGGCAAGCACCATTGGTATTTAGACAAAGGATGCTCGCGACACATGACGGGAAGAAGGTCTATGTTCCTAGACCTTCAAAGATAAGAAGGAGGATCAAGAACTTTCGAGACAACCAAGAGGGCAAAATTATTGGAATCGGGAAAATAGGTAAAGATTTCTTTGCATGCATAAATAATGTACTACTTGTTGATGGTTTAAAGCATAACTTGATTAGTGTCAGTCAATTGTGTGATTTTGGTTTCACAGTTACATTCAATCAAAATCTTTGCGAAGTCAGAAACAAAGATGGGTCTATACTTTTCTCTGCCAAGAGAAGAAACAACCTTTACAAAATCAATTTAGAAGATTTTCAAAACAAAATATTTCATATTTTCTATCTTCGAAGAAGAAAGACTAATCTGCATAAAAAGCTAGGTCATGTCTCTTTGAAACATATTTCAAAATTGGTAAAACATGATTTGGTAAGAGGTTTGCCAAAATAAGTTTTGACAAAGAACTTTTCTGTGAAAATTGTTTGAAAGGAAAACAAGTTAAAACCTCTTTCTTCTAAAAGTTTTGTAACCTCATCAAGACCTTTAGAAATGTTACATATGGATTTATTTGGTCCTACAAGGACATTAAGTCTTAGCGAGAAAGAAATAAGGATTCGCTCATTGTTGATGACTTTACTCGATTTTGTTGGATATTGTTTTATCACACAAAGATGAGTCTTTTAAGTGCTTTAGAATCTTATCCGAAAAGTTACGAAATGAAAAGGAATGTCCATAGCCAAGATCGTCGAGTGACCATGGTGGAGAATTTGAAAATGAGAAGTTTAGAGTATAATGTGAGGAGAATGGAATTTCCCACAACTTCTCAAATTTCTAGAACTCCACAACAAAATGGAGTTTTGAAAGAAAGAATAGGACGATTCAAGAGATGGCAAGGACAATGCTATGTCGCATTTAATCTTCCTAAATATTTCAAGGTAAGCTATGAATACAACATGCTATATTTAGAATAGGATCATGTTGCGACCTATGTTGAAGAAGACTCCTTACGAGTTATGGAATGGAAGAAGACCAAGCATATCTTACTTTCATCCATTTAGGTGCAAATGTTCCATTCTGAATACGAAAGAGATGTTGGATAAATTCGATTCGAAGACCTATCCAGAATCTTCCTAGGCTACTCATTATCGCCTAAAGCGCTTTGAAGTTTACAATTGACTTCAAAGATTGTCAAGAGACGATCCATGTCAAGTTTGATGATAATTCTCAACCCCATAAGGAAGATGACGGGAGAATGAAGGTCCTTCAAAGAACTTAGATGATACCTCGTAAACTCCTCGCCGACACTCATAAGAACAAGATTGAAGATATTCCGAAACTATAGAACTAAGACGAAATTGAGATATAAAAGTTCTCATCCGGAAGAACTAGTTATCGGTGACACCTCGAAGGAGTTAGGACAAGGTCCGATTCGTAAGAGAAGCTAATGTAGCCTTTATCTCCAAGTGGAGCCTAAGAATGTTGAGGAAGCTCTTCAAGACGAAGCTTGGGTGTTAGCCATGCAAGAGGAGCTGAATCAATTTACTAGAAATAACGTCTCCGTCCTTAGTCCCAAAACCTTTAAGAAATCCATTATTGGAACCAGATGGGTTTTCAAGAATCACTAGACTAATCAGAAGAGTGAGTCGTAATAAGGCTAGATTAGTAGCACAAGGCTATAATCAGCAAGAAGGAATAGACTACAATGAAACATATGCTCCAGTGGCGAGACTTGAAGCTATAAGGATTTTGTTAGCATATGCGATCTGTCATGATATAAAGTTGTTTCAGATGGATGTTAAGAGTGCATTTCTGAATGGTTTTATAGATGAAGAGGTGTATGTGAAACAACCACCTGGCTTTGAAGATGTTAAAAAACCAGACTATGTCTATAAACTTCACAAAGCCTTATACGGATTAAAGCAAGCTCCTAGAGCTTGGTATGATCGTCTGAGTACCTTCCTAATAGAGAATGGTTTCAGTAGAGGTCAAGTTGATAAGACGCTCTTTAGAAAGAGTTTTCAGAATGATTTTATCTTAGTACAAATCTACGTTGATGATATCATTTTTGGTGCTACTTCAAAAGAGTTGTGTTTAAAGTTTGAGAGCCTAATGGAGAAAGATTTTGAAATGAGTATGATGGGCGAGTTAAAGTTCTTTCTTGGGTTGCAAGTTAGGCAGACCGAAGAGAAGATCTTCATTCATCAACAAAAGTATGTGAAAGAGTTGTTGAATAAGTTTGATATGAATAATGTGAAGCCTATGGCAACTCCGATGCATCCTTCAAACCTTTTGTCGAAAGACGAACTTGGTAAGAAGGTGGATCAAACTCTATATAGAGGATGATCGGCTCTTTCTTTGATCTTCATGACAAGTAGACTGATATTCTATTCAAGGTATGCTTGTGTGCAAGATTTCAAGCCGATCCTAGAGAGTCTCATTTTATTGTTGTTAAAAGAATTTTGAGATATCTCGCAGTACTACCGATCTTTGCTTAATGTTTGAGAAAGGTAAAGATTTCGTGTTAATTGGATATTGCGATGCGAACTATGCCGAGACAGAATCGAAAGAAAAGCACAAGTGGAGGATGTCATTTTCTGAGGAAATCTAGTCTCCTGGTCAAGCAAGTGACAAAGCTCAATTGCTTCTATCAACCGTGAAGCGAATATATGTCTCGCAAGTTGTCGCTCACGAGCACGCCGTGGATCAAGTATCGACTTGAAGACTATTCAGTTAAAGAGAGGAGATTCAAATTTATTGCGACAACACCAAGTAATAAATCTATCAAAGAATCCAATTCAAAGATTCCGTGAGTGAAGCATATAGAAGTCGACATCATTTCACGAGAGATTATGTTCAGAGGAAAGTGGTGCTTCTACGCTTGTTGAAACAGAACTTCAAGGGCGGACATCTTCACTAAACCACTAAGTGAAGAACGATTTCGAAGATAAGACGCAATCTTAACATGGTGATGTTAAATGAGCAACAAAGAAAATAACGTGGAAACTAACGACGTTAGTTACATTGAGTTACAGTTGGTAACTTCTCTCATAAGAAAGATTTTTGGAGGGAAAAAATCTGATAATCTCGAGGTTTTTAATGATTCTAGAACCCATCGGACCATAACCCTATATGTAGACTGAAGATGAAATTATAGCAATCTTTTCATCATCTCTCAAGATTCATTTCGCTTTACCAATTCTCTCAAAACATTTCGCTCAAAAAGTTCTCCGTAAGATATTTTCACTCTATACAATGGAAGCAGCCATGGTTTATGGAAGACTTGTGGACTTTGAGTCACTAAGAAGAGACGACATGGATGTAGAACCGAAATCATAAGAGCTGGTTGGAAGAACTTTCTTCGATACATGAACCATCTATACTGAATGAAGTATATGAGTTCGAAGAACGCCGTCGATAGATAACACCATTGTATCCTCTCAGAGAGAATATCTCGTTCTTGTCACAAAGGATTTGATAAAGAAGGTGACCGATCATCCATCGGTTGGTGAGAAATTGTCTACCAAGGCGGATGGATGACCTCGATGGAATGAAAGAAGAAGATATCAAGAGGCAACTATATGGCACAAATAACTCAAGGAGAGGAAGACATCAAATTTGATTCAAGGCTAGGGTGCTTCATGCAATTTTGTTTAATTGCATTCTACCCAGAGTCGTTCAAGACATTTAGTGACCACTCGATGAACAATGTCTGTTTCTACCCATCAATCGAAGCCCCATAGATTTACCCTTCTTAATCTTTCACTATATGGTTAAGGGTTAAAGGAAACTACCGCTATCCTTATGGTATGATTTTGACGAGGATTTTATGAATCCAAGATTCGCTCACACCACAGATCGTATAAACTGCTTATGTGAAGAGCAAGATCGATGCACACACGATACGCATTTAATGGGTCCGAACATAGTAGACAAAGACCAAACCGACTCTTCAAGGAAGTCAAGAACCGAGGGGAGCGTGTATTGAAGAAGACTCTGCCTCAAGTTCTCGATCACATGAGTATCAAATCACCTTCACGAACTAAAGAGAGTGCTAGGTAGACCTCTCATGAAAATGGCGAGTCCTCTTTTCATAGAAAGCCAATCTCGAGAGGACAAAACAAAGTCGCCAAAGAGACAAGGAGAAAGTCTTTGAACGAAGTTGTGAAGAAAGCAAAGAGATCACCAAGAATTAGGACTCGAGGCAACAGAAGAAAAGATTTCCAGAGAATGAGTCGAGAAGAAACTTCTAAATCTTGTGCACCCAGAGCCACAAGATCCTTAGTCTCTGCTCGGAAGAAGATACGGCCAGAAAATCCAAAGAGACTGAGAGGAAGAGAAAAGCAACATCTGAGAAAAGAAAATCTCCAACGAAGAAATCAGTAAAACTAACTAAAGCAGAGAAAAAGACTAACAAGGTTAGTCAAAAGAAGATCATTTCAACTGCTGAGGACGTTAGTCAACAGAAAGAAATTATTAATACTGTTCAAGAAGCAATGTAAGTCGAAAGGTTTACGCTCAGATAACCCTATTGTTCAAAAGAAGAAGAGCCACCAAAGAAAGCACGGTTCAGAAACACCTGCTGCTCAACAGAGGAGCCAGAGATGAAAGCCAGTTCAGATGACTCTAATGAAGCACATCAAGAAGCAACAGCGAGATCGATTCGAGGATGATAAACCGTGTCTAATGGTATACAACTACCACAAGTTTTGAGGAAATGAAGTTGAAGATCAAAATGGTGGAAGTAGTTACGTACGTAAGACCGGTATTGCAATCGGTGTTCAACCAAAGAAGAAGATAGTAGGCGTGGTACAACCTATGGTGATTAATCATAACACTGGAGTTACTCAAAGAAGACGAAAAGATCTTCTATGATACTTTGGGATTTGCTGCTACTATGCCATATCCTACAAAACGTCCCTGCCATCCGTGTACTATTTTCCCAATCACTAAAAATACAGAGATAATGGTTGCACCAGATATACAGCCAAGATTTCCAAAAGATTTTACCAGGGGGAAATCAAAATTATATCCTAAAGATGATGCTAGTGATGATCTGTCTGCAGATCAAATTGCAGAAGATGTGCGAAAATTGATGAAGCATGCACGCCGCACGTAAGTCGATAAAGCGAGCCATGCACCATACTAATAGTGAGGAAGACCGTCCAAGGGGGAAGAATAAGAACAGAACATTTATCGAATTCCTCGTTCAGACAGTTCTTCAGATAGCCCTTTGTCTAATACATCGCCTATTGAAGCACAAGCTCTACCCTCGCAAGGAAGACATTCTTGATGCCGCCTGCCCTTTTGATTTAGATCTTCCCGTGAAACGCTCATTCGTCCACCTACCTTTGAGATCAATGAAGACTACATCCCATCCTCTCGATGCTTACACTACTTCAATTCCTTTCGCCCTCCATCGCCAGAAGTTGATCAAGCCTCTTCGCTTGTTGATCCACCGATGAAGTTAGCGATTACGAGGTGAACTCAACGATATGAAGAAGACGGTGAATGATCCGAGAAAGATGATAGCGAACCATCAAGACCCGTAATCGTTAATCATTTTTATTATAACAAATAGGGGAGAGCAGGAAAGAAGATAATCAATGTAAAAGGAGAGGATGTTCGACAAAGAAGGTGTGACCACAACAGATTTAAGAAAGGAAGAAGATAAGTTTTTTTCTACTTTGCAAAATCAGAAATTTACTTTGTTCTATTTTCTTTTCTTGTATGTAATTTGTTATATTCAAAAAGGGGGAGATTGTTAAGTCAAAATGACTTTACATAAAAATGATTTTGATGTATAACAAACAAAGAGAGATCATATACAAGAAAAGCAAAGCAGACGCAGACGCAAAAGCAACGCAGACGCAGACGCAGACGCAAATGCAAAATAGACGCAGATGCAAATGCAAAGCAGACACAAACGCAAATGCAAAGCAGACGCAGACGTAAAAGCAAAGCAGACGCAGACGCAAAAAAAACAAAGCAGACACAGACGTAAATGCAAAGAAGACACAGACGCAAATGCAAAGCAGACGCAGACGCGCAAATGCAAAGCAGACGCAGATGCGCAAATGCAAAGCAGACGCAGACGCAAAAGCAAAGCAGACGCAAATATGAAGCAGATGCAGACGAAGTAAAGAAACAGACGCAAGAGTCAGTTCGAGTTAGTTACAAAACTCAACTGATTAACCGTTTCTTTAAATATTAAAGATTCAAGATTCAAGATTCAAGAATCAAGAAGCAGTTAGAGACGAAGGCTATAAATTCAAGTCGAAGTCGAAACCGAAAAGTCACGATCTTAGAAAAATTACACAAAGTGAAAAAGCGATTAAGTGCAAACTAGCTGAGTACTATCTTACTGTAACAAAGTGTTCAAATATTTTTCTGAAAAGAAAAAGGTGTACAGATAGCCTGCAGAGGCTAAGTGTGAAAGAATACTGGTTGTAGAGACCTGAAGAGGCTCGTGAAAGAATACTTGTAACGATTGAAGAGATAGTAAAATCTCAGAAGAAACTCTGAGGACTAGACGTAGCCCACGGTTTGGGGTGAACCAGGATAAATTTGCGTGTCTACCACTCTTACTCTCTATCTCGTTTTTTAGTTTCAAATTCTATTATTACTTACTGTTCATATACATAGTATTGAGAAGTTTGATCAATCGGAACAAATAAAAATTCTGTAAAGATTTTTATTTCTAACAAGTAATTCTGAAAAGACTTATAAAGAGGGGAATACACAATTCAACCCCCCCTTCTCGTGCATTCTATTATTGTTTTCTAAGTGCTGTATTAACGTGTGATTCACTTCATCAGGTACCATGTCAAATATTCAGTCCAGTATACAATGCACATGTGACTCTTTTAAAGTTTATTATAGTATTGTGACCGAGTGCTTTAGCAGTGTTCAGTAGTCAGTAGACGCGTCTAGGGAGAATTATCTCCCTTCGAGCTCTAGGCTCGCAGTATCAGTAATGACTCGGTTCACATTTATTCTTTATCAGTTTATGCATATGTGCATGAGTGCACATGTTTAATTGAACAGTTACATAACATTCTAGAATTCCCAATGAGCAGTAATTTACAGTCAATATCACGTAATCCAAGAAATCCCCGTAGGGCAAATAAGTCACAGTAAACACGTAGATTGAGGTAACCACCTAGGTTACTCACCTATTACTTCCGAGCTAATACCGGGAAGTTTTTGCCCCGTCGATCGAACGACGCTCCACTTGGACCTCTATAAGAATCAGAGAAAGAACGAGTCACTAAATATGCAATTTGTGCACATGTAGGTGAAATATGCATGTTCATGAATTCCCGTCCCTAATCCCATTTTTTTCCATCATAAAAATTCGTCTAAAAATTAGAAACCTATTGGCGCTGACGGTGCGCAATTCGGACCTCTATAGGTCTCCAATTAAACAAAACAGTGATTAAACAAACCTTTACCAGGACCCACGTCAATTTCCTGTCTAAAAATCCCGAATCTCTCAAAAAATGAAATTCAATATTCTATGAATCCGATGTCTCAAGAATCAGGTCAATCGGACGTCGGACGGAAAAGTTATTCACGAAAGAAACCAAAACTCAACAATTAATATATATATATATATATATATATATATATATACCCTTATTTCCTTCTCTTTTTCCCTCTTTCGTGTCCGAAATTCAATCTACAATAACTTTTTACACACAATTCAGAAAAATGCAAACTATATCTCGTTGGAAAGGTAATGAAAAACTCTACAAGTTCATGAAGACTCGAACAAGCAAGTTCACCCCGAAGGGTGTCAAAAAAAACCCCATGGAAGCTACTGCCCACATACTCACCTCTTAAAACAGAACAGTAATTGGAAATTCACTAACTTCCATTCTATGCAGTCAGAAATTATACAATAAATATGCTCATCAAGCTCACAATGTTATCTAAACCTTTCATGTACAACCAAAATTTCAATTCTCTTCCTAACTAGGTCAAATAATTCATTCAATGCTGCTGTCCCTGAAATCACTCAATCTGAGCAGTAAATTTCTATCAAGCACAACTCCCTGTAAACAATTCAAAAACATCACTACTTTATATCCCTGAAAAGATAAGATCTCAAATTTCAAGTTTCATGATGAACCCAAATTCCAATTCAACCTCTAACAATTTCAAATCTGTTATGCAAGTTTCTGTCATGATCAGCAGTTAACATCCAAATGCAGGTTCAGATTTTGAAAATCAATAACTCCCACATCTGATCTCCAAAACTTATATTCCATATACCAATTTCAAGATAAATGTGTCCTCTAAAACTCTTCAGTAGATCCCTAACACCAATTCAATTCACAAAAATTACTAAAATTCCTCCAAATCAGAATGTACACCAAATCTACCATTTCAACTAGGTTTCATTCAATGCATTAAAACAGCCAACAGTAATTTGCCCATAACTCCTAATATACATATCGAAAAATTTCAAAATCAGTGGCATTGGAAAGTTAACTGAATAGGCTTCAACTTTCATTTAGTCCATTTTTCCTAATTCCTTCTCAATTAATTTAGAAAATTTAGCAAAACTCATAGGTTATCAATCCGGATACTGTTCACATCATTTCCAGCAGTAACTTTCCAAGCCATATTTCACCCTCTTAAAGCTAAAATTGGACAACACCTATTTCACACAAAAATGTAGCCAACAAACCAAAGTTTAAGTGGCCACAAAACTTACCTCATTTGCATTCCTACACAATGAGTTATGCTCACAACAGTACAATTGGTTAAAACCATAAATTTTCAGCTTTGGTTCAACCTTAGTTTCTATCATTTCCTATGCCATTAACACATCATTAAGCATCTAAATGAACACAAATCAGTTCTTATAACATTAATACATTCACTAGGACTAATACTTAAAAATTTGCAGCACGTAATTTCTTAATTCATATGCACAATTCATCATCAAAATGCCTTTATACTCAAGCTAAAACCACTTCTATCATACTACATCCAATTCATAACTAACCCTAACCTTATACCCATTAATTCAAGCCATTATAGTCATCAATTTAATGCATCAAGAATCATAATAAATGCATCAAAGCCCCCATTCAATGTTTCTAACTACCATGACATTAATACCTAATGAAAACATCATTGAAAAAAAAAACTTAAAAGAAACCTTACCTATCAAGCTTCCAATCTTCACTTCCATTCAATTCTTTGCTTAACTATACCTTCTAACCATTTCTTCTAACACCCAACATGTAACTCATCATGATGGTAAGACAATAATTTAGTTGGAAGTAGGAGAACTCTTGAATTTGTGGAGGAAGGTGAAGAAAAAAGCAAAAATCGATGGATATGTAAAGAAAGGGTTTATGCTTCGGATGAGTAAGAACAAAGGCCATCAACTTGTTCTTTTTATGCCATTTACAAGGCAAACCGATAGGAACAAATTAGGAGCATTAAAAGAAGGCATTTGTTGGCAAAATGTGATTTGTTCATGGTTTCAAAGAAAAGTCAACTTATTAATTCTTTAATCCAGATCAAAACCTAACCCAATCAACTCAAATGACCTTAATTTCAATCCCAAAATAATATACCCAATAAGACAGTGCCATTGGGTAGCAATTTTTGCTACCAAAAATCGACCGGTTCACCAATTGGCGATTTTTTTCCGGTCCGGGAATTTTTATTCGAAAAAATCCAGAAAAAATCCTGAAAATCCCTTAAAATAGAAAACAATTTATGGCGCACTCAGAATAATTTTCCAAACCCAAAAATCACGTTAATCCCAATAAAATTGTCTTAGGCACGAAAACCAGGAATGTCATGTATGCATGTACAGTAAGTTCATGTGCACAATTGTGACTATGTAGCAATCCTATTATGCATGAGCAGTCCTATGAAATCTCAATCTAGCACATCCTATGTCAATTTACTATTCTACCATTCCAATTGAGGGTGGGATGTTACAGCCTAGCCAAAATTATTGAATATACATACATATATTTATTTATGAGACATTTTTCAAATTCAGAGTAATTTTAATACCCAGAAATAGTCTAACATTTAGTAAATAATAGCAAATAATTTACAATTTTTTGTGATAACTTTTAATGTGCTTGATAAAAGCACATTGATATATTTTTGCACTTACAGAGTTTTAGGTCCTTAAGCTCCTTTTACCATTCAAAGAATACACCGCCAAATTTGGGACTGAGAGCATAGAACATTCAAAAGTTTCCAAGCAAGAATATCAATGGCAGGAGGTACACCGATTTCTTTTATAATCAATTTATTTATGATTATATCATATATCATTTTTAAATATATGTTGAATTGGCTTACATTTAGTATCAGATCATTAATAACCCCTACCTTGCTTTAGTTTATGGAGAATTTTAGATTAAAAAAATAAATTCAAAATTTTGTATTTTAGAGTCATTTTTGAAAGTTTTTTTATCAATTAAAGGTAGAAATCTCAAACTAAGTAGTTTGGAGGTGTTAGTTTGGTATCTAACAGGTCATGAACTTAGTTGTTATGACCTGACTAAAGGTGACCCCTTATATTAAACAATGTTGTTTGTCAACTAAAAAACTTTGTAATGCAATTCCAAAGGCTCGATCCTATATCTACATGGGATGTATGATGAGCCTCTGCCAACAAAACTTAAGATGACATCTTAATAAATGTGCTTTGAAATTATATTTGTATAAAATAATCAAGAAAAATCAAAGATCAAAGTTCATAATTAAATTATTTATGAATTTATAGCACATTCATAATTTATTTTGTTATATGAATCAGTTTATCAATTTGTATTTAGATAATTATTATGTCTATACTTTTGCATTGTGAATAAAATTTTCGATAAAGTGTTTTAGTGAGCAACCCTAATCATATAAAATTATATGTTCATATACTTAATCACATAAAGTGTTGAAACATTTGATTGTAGTTAATTATTTTAGTATAATAACTTTTATCCCATAAGAATTTTTATTATATTTGAATGATTAATTAGGATGAAATATCAAATTATTTTTTAATTTTCCCATGTGTATTATGAATTGGACTATGATTTGATACTTTTATCATAAAGTTTAACATAAATTTGTTTGAATTAAAATTTTAGTCCACAGTAATTTTATGTCATTTGATTTATGTCTTTTAAGAAATGTTTTACATTGGTAAAACATAGATATCATTTGTTAGCCTCAATTTATTGATAAGTAGCATGTATGTTTAGAATATGCAACTCAAATTGTTACTTTTTTTATACAAGTTATGAAATTCTTAAATTAAGGAATGAAAACTATAAGATTTAGAAGGAGAGAGTTCTTTTTCATTTGGGATGGATGGACATTGATTATGATATCCATAACGATGAACAACCTAAGGTAATTAAGACTAGCACTATAGCTAAAATTGCTCTTTATGAACGCTGGAAGAGATCTAATAATCTAAATGTGATGTTCATAAAAAATAAAATTTTTGTTAACATTTGTGGTTTTGCATAATAGCATGACAATGTCTATGCTCTATTGAAGGCCATTAATGAGTAATTTGAAACTTCATACAAAGCACTTGTCAAGACCCTGATTATGAAGTTTTCATACATAAGGCTCATTGGTGTCCTAGGTGTGTATTGACACTTGATGAAGATGAGGAACATTGCAACTCAGTTAATGTTGGGACCCAATCCGGAGATCGGATCCCAACCGAAAAATGAAACGAAAATTGCCTAAAGCAAAGCGAATTCAAATCGAATAAATCGAATCCGAAGGTGAATCGAATAACAAATTGCGGAAACAAAATACAAACGAATCGAAGCAAATCAGGCAGAAAACGAAACAAAAGCAAAAGCAAAAATGAATCGTAAAGAGAAAGAAACCGAAGCAGAAACATAAGGCGAAATCACAAGCGGAAACATAAATATATCGGAAGCGAATTGAAATCAGAAAGTGAATTCGAATGCGAAACGAATCAAAAGCGAGTAAATCGCATAACGAACTACGGAAACGAAAGTGAAAGCGAATGAACACACGAATTGAATCGAATCACAAAACAGAGACAAAATGAAAACGGATCCGACATCCGATAACATACATCTCAACAGACTATCCCGTTGAAAACCTTAAGACTTAACTATCCGAAAGTCCGGTATAATTTTTTTTCTTTTCTTTCTTATTCATTCCTTTCATCCTTATTCATCATATACAATTCGAAACTTAATTTTTCCTCAATCAAAACTCAAATTATCACAATCTTCTTAATTATGCTAATAACTCAATGTCATCATAAAGAAACTTATTCTTATCCTTATTCTTATTTCTTACCATAACAAACTCACATTCATGTCAATAAACCCATAAATTCATACATAAATATCCTTATCCATATACTACCCTACAAAAATCGGGCAGTATAACGACTATATTTTATTAACCCAAAAATCTGTAAAAGGTAAACACACTTCTATAAACCAGCTCAATCACACAATCATCAAAATCCTCGGACCTCCCGTCTGGAAACTCAGCATAAACAAACGCAATCCTATTTCTAAAACACTTCAATAAGCCTCAATCCTTAATTAGAATCATCCATACACAATGTAGCACCCCACTCCTGCAAAACCCAAACTCGACATCAATGGTGATATCCGAGCCCGTGCCTCACGAGGGTGGTATGCTAGAGCAGTCAATTCAATTTAAAAAAAACTCTCATTATGAAATTTTTCTTTTTGAAAACAGTCGAGTGCACAGAAATCAATAAATGATTCAGGCCCGCGATACGAAAATATTTCAATCACAATACAATTTCAGTCATGAAACTTTCAATGATCGCATTTCAAATACGACGATTATCGATTGGGGCCCTCAGTTTAATACAGAACTAATCTTATGCAAAGAAAATAGATTAACACTAATAAAGACGTGCACTGATCCCGACCTCAAACTCTGCCTTGCTTGCAGTACTCGTACTCCCGTTTCACTAACGGGGTACTCTTCAAACCCTGAAAAATAATTGCAATGTTGGGTGAGTTTGCGAACTCAATGAGAAACCATCATCGATGGTTCACTCAATTCATGCATATACAATCAGTTCACAAATATAAGGCGTTTTGCCTTCCACACAGTCTATGCTCAATCATAAGTATATGCAATGCACATGTGACACTTTCCAGTTTATTATGACGTTGTGACCGAGCGCATAACAGTGATCAGAAATCAGACGCGTCTAGGGAGTAGGAGAGCCCTCTGGGTATGCACTAACTCCCCTCGAGCTCGAGGCTCGGTTCAATGAAGATGTCGAGCTTAAAGCTCTTTTCGATCAGAAAGCGCCTCGGTCAACAACTATCATTATTTGAACATGCCATTATGCATGAATGCACATGTCCTCCCAATTTCCGTTTACAGTCAGTTTACTTTTTCGTGTCCCATTTTCCATTCCTTCGGACCCTCAGTCCGGTATTTCAGTTATAATCATTTTCGATTTATTTCATTTATGCATTCATGTTCATTCACATACAGTAGCACTTCAATGGCAAGTTCTCAATATTTCGGACACCCATGGTCCGAAATCAATCAAAAATCAAACACACAGATATCCATCCACATGGCATTAGTGTATAACATTAAACACATAAAATTGAGGAACCAACTAGGTTACTCACCTGTACTTCTAAGCTACAGCCTAGAAGTCCCAGCAATATCCGTGGAATTGTGGTTCCAACGGTATCCCTATAACAGTCAAAATTTTATCCAATCACTAAATGCACAATCAAAAGATTCAATGATGCATATGCTTTGAATAAAAGATGTACTATGCCTATTCATGACTTCCCCGGTACTATTTCCCATTTTCCACTTTCTTTGACAAATTCTACTTTTCCACTCTATTGATCAATAAAGACTCAATTCCAATTCAATAACATGTTATAGAACTTCCCCAATTTCAATTCTAATATTCAGTCCATTTATCCAATCATATTCGCTAGGGTATTACCTCAAAATCAATAGCACTATTCTCTAGGTCAAATTTACCCTTTATGCTCAGTTTCTAAAATTCTCAGTAGCATTGAATTCACTTTCAAAGTCTCACATTAAACCCCAATTATTAAGAAACAATCCTTAGATTGTAGTACAATCACATTCTTAACTTTCTTTCACTAATTGAGATCTCTAAAACTCGTCTTCAAACTCTCATTCTTTTCCTCAATTATAGACCTCGTTCTCTAGATCATAACGAATCAAACATCACCTCAATTGGAGGTCTACACAATTAGTTATGCCTTAAAAACCAAATTAAATCAAATAAGAAATCCGGTCCTTGCCGCGACGTCTGGACGCTCGCTGCGGCATCTAAACAGTAGCTCATCGCGACGTATAAACTTGCTCGTCGCGACGTCCAATCTATCGCTCGTCGCGACGTCTAAATCATTTTCTCGTCGCGACGTGCGGGCCCTGGTACGTCTTCTCCGATTCCCCTTTTCCTTTTCTCTCTCTAAAATTTAACCCTAACTACCCCAATCTTTCTCATTTAAACCCATGCATGCTTTAAGCTAACAAATAAATAACATTAAAGCCAAAATCACTTACCAATCGAGCTTAAAACCTCAAATCTCTGAAATTCCTCCGATTCCTTTCCCTTTTTCTAACGCCCACGGTGAACCTCCAAACTTCAACCAATCTTCATCTTCTCTCAAGGCTAAGGCTGGCTTGCACAAAGAAGGAAAAGCAAGCAAGTGGGAGGCAAGGATCGAGGGTCTCCCAAGGAAGAAGAAGCAATCGGTCGAAGGGAGAGAAGATCGTGCCCTAGGAGGAGAGGATTTCTTTTCTCCCTTTTCAAGTTCTAAAACATTTTAAAGGTTCATTCCTTAAGTCTCTTGTCCCTTTTTCCTTATAATACTTGTAAATCTGTTTCTCTTTTCAATTTAATTTCTATTCCAATTTGTCTCCAAATTTCAATGGCTCGACATATAAATTTCTAAAATCATATATCTAACTTTCCCATAGTTGTTGGACAAGTATTTTGGTCCTATTCATTCAATCAGTCCGCTACTCAGAAAATTTTCGGTCCGGAAATTTTCTCCCAAATTTCCAGAAAAATTTCGAAGAGTCGCTATCAATTAGCAATCACTCTAATACAGTTCCAACTCAATATTAAACTCAATTATTCCTCAATTCTCAATAAATCATGACCAAATCTAATTATCTTTCCATTTCACAATTCCCATCAGTATTATAATCAACTACTGGAAAAATATGATGAATGCATGTACCTATCAGTGCATGTGATAAATGACTCAGTCCTCTACAATTAGAGGCCAAATGAATGTTCAGTCGATAATATACGGTAAAAATTCTAACCCGTCCCAATTTACCAATATAACCCTCCCATCGGTGACGGGATGTTACACACAACCCAATCATAATCATAAACAATTCTTTAACTCAAATTAATATACAAATCTCATAATTCAAAATACATCATAAAAAAAACGTTTACAATACACAATGGCATTCCAAGCCATATACCAAAATCCTCGAATACCTAAAACACAAAACATACAAAATTGAACATAAGCCTTCACCTTCTTTCATCCGATCTCCCGCTCGATACCTGGAGATGGGGATGAAAGGGGGGTGAGCTAGATAACTCGTGAATAATATGTTTATAAATTGAAAGATAAGCGAAAACATTTTGCAAATCTTTTTGCCATTTATTCTTAAAGGTTTCATAGTAGAAAAACTGGCAACTTTTTTTTTTATCAAACTTTGCAAATCATTGCCAAATAATTTATATAGTTTCACGACTGCAAAATCCTCAATAGCTCATTTCTCAAAATTCTCACATTTTTCACACTTACACATTTCATGAACAAATTCAAAAACATGGATACACACAAAATAAACCAAATTAAAAACACATAACATATCAGAATGGTTTGGTTCGGTCCAAAACGAAACGTACTGCACATTTCCGCATAACGGTCATGTGCAGCCATGAACGGAACGTACTACACCTTCCCGATAATGTCCAAAGGTAAATGTGACTTATGGAGTCCAAATCGAACTCCAGTGCACAAGCGTCTTGGTAAGGGAGAAGCTTTTAAAAATAGACAAGTGCGCACTTGTCCCACTTATAGGACCTGACCAAACCCACATAACACAAAAATCGAAACCGAAAAATTCGGATTGCCCAAAGGCACATTTTGAAATCGTGATTTTTCATATAGTGTTGTGCTCGATACAAATCACATTCACAAATCACATAAAGTCATATAGCAATATACATGCAATCTCAATTCATCACAAAAAAGGCAATCAATTTCTTTAAATCAGAATTCAAACACACAAAGCACATTTTTCATCCAAAATTTCATGTAGCAATCTCATCTTTTATTCAAAACAATAAAATCCATCAATTATTTCAATTTAATAAATCATAGCAATATCATCCAAAAATATTCGATAATTCGAAAACAATGCATTTCATAAATATTGCAATTTCTTAAAATCATTTCAAAAACAAGGAATTTAGTCCTTCAAAAATCATAAATTTCAAACATTTTCATAAACACAATTTATAAAAGTTTTTGCTTTTGATTTTTCAAAAATACATACTTAGCTTAAAATTCAATAAATAAACATACTACCCACCTCGAATCAATGTTAGAAGCTTGTCCCTAGCTTCAATTTTCCAAAGCTTTTCTTCTTTCCTCCAATTTAAAATTCCCTAAACCAAACTCACCCAAATTCAACATCATAAAAAGCATAATTACTCAAATTGAGCTTAGAAAACACAAATCCCTCATATATTCTAGCTATCTAAATCAAAAACTTCCAAAATCCCCAAATCACAAAAAATTGGGCAAAACCCTAATTAATTTATCATCCAAACTTGAACCAATAATACTAAGCAATCACCAAAATTGACTTTATAATCCACAAACCCATATCATTTCCATGCTATCTCACCCAAAAATTTATGAAAAACTCAAAGCTTAAAATTTTCTCTTGCCTTCATCTTCCACCATTTTCGAATTTTCTTAGGTTCCAAAGGAAGCTTTCACCCTCTTCCACATTTTCCCTCTAGAATCCATGCAAAAATCATGGTAGAAGCCCCAAAAATTCAAAATCTAGCTTCTCCTTTTTCCTTCTTTTTCACTTAGCCGAAGGCACCACTCTTCTTTCTTCTTCTTTCCTTTGTTCCTCCTAAATGTCGTGATTCTCATTCCATAAACGACAGCCCATCTGCTTTTATAGTGCCATGTCATTTAATGAATGGCTAATGACCCATATGCCCCTCCATTTAAGCCTAAAACCTTAAGTCCTTATGTGTTCTTCCAAAATTGCCCCTAACATCCTTTTTAATTGATGCTACTTTAGGACAATTTTCTAATCATCAATTTGAAGGAATTTGCCAAAACTTCCTTCCATAGAAATGTTCCTCATTGTCTTAATTTCATAATGTCACCAAAATAATTCAATTTGGAGCACTACATCAAAAGTTATGCTCAAAACATTTCAGATTAGTCTTATGCTAACACATTTTCCAGCTCTTTATTTCCATCCAAGAATTGATAGGCTTAAAGACTAAAATGAAACTCGAGTCCTTCATAACAATTGTAGCTCTATTTCTCTAGTTTAATCCAAAGCAAGAATCACCTCATTTGGATTACTATAACAAAAGGTATGGCCAAAATACTTTCAGATATTCCTAATCCAAGACTAAACACTAATCCGAACTTCAATTCAGAAATTGAAAATCTTAGGGGCTAAATTGAAATTTAATTCCTTCATATGACTTGTAGCCTCATGTCTTAATTTTATTTTTCCTCAAGAATCACTTCAATCGGATCACCATAGATTCAGACTTTTTCAAAATACTGAACTATGTTAGGAAAATTTTTCGATTCACTTTGATTAATTTAATCAACCTCAATTTAATCTCAAAAATTCATAATTTTCCCATGAGGATGTAGATAATTGTCTTAGGAATCCAACGCTTTAAAAACCAAGTCAATCGGATGTCGAATAGAAAAGATATGTGATACGCTCATATTTTCATATATGTTTAGGACTTAATTCATAGTCTTTTACATTCATTTTATGTTCATATATGGCTGGTTTATTGTGTTTTAGCATTATTTGAGGTCCATTGACGTAAAATGCATAAATGATACAAATAGACTTGAATTGCACTGTTTTTAAGTTTCCGGCAGACTTGACCTCTAGTCGTTGTGGGATTTTTATCTCGAGATTGGTTTAGCTAAAATTCTGAAATTTCATACATAAATTCTTCACTCATTGACGGATATTTGGGACCAATTGCAGATTTTTTGGAGCTGGAATTTAAGAGCAATAAATTAATGAAAATTCACGTCATATGTTGGAGCGCCAGAATGACCTATTGACCATGTTTCAGCCATAACTTTTGACTCAGTTGGTGAAATCCCGTGATTCAAGTCTCGCATCGAAGCTAACTCAAATATGAAGATACTGATAAATTTTGGGATCTTAAATCATCACCGTTTAGTTTTTATGCATTGTCGAATTTGACCTTGAAAAATCCATTCCAACCAGCCATGGATCAACATCAGCCCCACCTTTTAATTATTTTAGCCCATGTATAGCTCACTCTCCACTCCAAAAATAGCCTCCACTTCATGCCACTACCCGACACTTGCCTATAGCTTCCAACACCAACAAAAGATAGCTTCCACTCTTCATGCAAGACAGCTTACACAAGTCTGAAGACGTAGCCTGTATTGATTAATAGTTAAACTCCATCATTCACGCTACACTATCTAAATAAGCAGCTGCTGGCATGGACATTGAATGGAGAGAAGACAAAGGAATATTAAGTTGAAGAAGTTGACGTAGAAAGTGAAGAAAAAGAGCTGATTAAACTTTTGTTATAGGTGTGAAGTTGGTGGCTAGAATTGGTAGCTTGTGGCATTAAAAGATTAGGTGAAACATGAGTGCATGGGCTGGAAGCATAAGACAAGGAGGAGCTGGCTATAGTGAAGCGAAAAAAGTGGGAGATTGTGTGCTGAAGAAATTTTTGTGGGACCAAATCTTTGAAAAATATTAGAGAAAGGAAAGCAAGGAAAAACAGCTACAATTCATTCACACCATGTCACTCACCAATTGCCACATCACACTTGATTCCTCTCTAGCCTCCACTCACGTACAAGCCATATTTTTTCCCCTCCCATTCACACTTACAACAGCCGTAGTCTCCATCACCAAGCAGCCTCCATACTTGACTAAAAAAAACCATGCTTAACCCCCTTCCTCAACGTCATTCACCAACCTCCACTCTTGTTTTTCTCTAAAAACAACGCAAGCTCCAACCATCATCTGGATCAAAAAGAACTCTCTCAATTCTTCAAGCATTCATCCACCGAAACAACACCTCCACTCACCATCCAAAATAACTCTCTCATCTTTCAACCAACAACATCCTCACTCACACAAGCCATTCTCTAAAATCTGCACACATCAAGCCATCAATGCAACCTGTATCTACTCTCCAAGGAGCTTCCATTCAGCAGCAGCAACAACGCGGCCTCTTCGTGCAAGCACTCTACGCAAGGAGAAGGGAGAGTTCATTTTATTTTGCTGCATATTTGGAGCTTTGTTCTTAATTTGTATTTGATTTAGTCATGAGCTTGTTCAGAGTTTTTGTTTGTGGATTGGTTGGCATGATGATTTGTGGCTAAAACTTTAATTTCTCTTAGGGATTTGATATTTTTTATGATGCTTTAATATTAAATTTTGCTATAATCCATGCCTGAATATTCATATGCTTGTTGATTTTTCCTTGGATTTATTTGTTATTCCTTTGGACTATTGGAAAATGACTTGTTATTAATTCGCCTTTGGGAGAAGGGAAATTTTGCTAGAAGATAAAAGAAAAATTTGACTAGGATTTGCTTGTGAGTTGGGAGACCCAAGAATCTTAGGAGTTGAAAATTGAAGTTTTGAAACTTAAGAAACTCTAGGAAAAACTTAAGTAAGGGATTACTAAGTGACGTCTAGAGTGGATAAATTAATTCATCTTTTGGAAAAGGGGATTAATTACTCTTAAAATTCACCTACAAGGGTAGAATATTTCAGTTGTGGAAAATAGCTAATTTAATATTAAAGTTGACAAAAATATCATTCCCTAAGAGAAAGTCATTCCCTTTGCCGTTAACGCTTTTAATTGGTAAAATTGTTAAAATCTTTTCTTAATTAGTTACTGCAAAAATTTGTCATATTCATAGTTAGTTTGGTCAATTCGAATTTGGTAGTTGTTTAGAAATTTATTGAAGTTAGTTTTATATAAAAAAAAAAAAAAATTTCTTTTCATTAATTTTAATTTTCTAAAATTTCATCCAACCAGATTTCAAATATCGTTAGCTAGCGTAGAATTAAATTTTCGCATAATCCCTGTGGACACGACTCGGTTCTTACCGATTTATTACTCACTTCGACAACCGTGCACTTGCGATTCACGAACAAGTTTTTGGCGCTGTTGCCGGGGATTAGTTTGCATTTTTTATTTCTATAGCTAGTTTGATATTTACTTGTTGGTTTTCTTTTTATCCGTAGAGTAATTTATTTTTTCTTTTTCTTTTTGCATTTTTGTTTTCTCGCTCAACTTGTTTATAAGAGGATTGTATGCCCCGAACCACTAGAGGACAAGAACGACAGTTTGACCCAGAGTTGGAAAAAACGGTCAAGTCAATTCGTCGGTAAAAGAAAATGGAACATCAAGCAGAAGAACTTCAGAGATTTCAAAGAGAGAGAGATGAAATGGCTCAAAGATTAGCTCAGTTAGAGGCCAGATTTGGTGTAGCTAATTTGACTGGAGGAAATGGAAGAGAAAATAATGGAAATGAAAAAGAACAATTGCACCAACGTCCTATTAGGGAATATTTCCAGCCTACAGTGGTAGACAATTATCACGGTATCCAAAGGCCAAATGTTCATGCTCATAATTTTCATATTTCGCCGGGACTCGACAATTTGGTTCAAACAAATCAATTTGGAGGAGCACCAATGGAAGATCCAAATGATCATCTTGCAAGTTTCCAGGAATTATGTGACACTATCAAAACTGAAGGGGCAACGCAAGACGACAATAGGCTCACTTTGTTCCCATTTTCTCTTCTGGACAAAGCAAAGAATTGGCTTCATTCAATTTCTGCTGATAGAATGCAAACTTGGCAGGAGGTGGCACAACAGTTCTTGATTAAATTGTTCCCACCTGGAAAAGCTGCGAAGTTAAGAGCCGAGATCAGTACATTTAGACAGCATGACTTGGAACCATTGCATGAAGCTTGGGAAAGGTACAAAGATCTTTGAGAAAGTGTCCACATCACGGATACCAAGAGTGGGTACAAGTGGAAATGTTTTACAACGGGTTGAACGGCCAAACTCAAACCATTGTTGATGCAGCAGCAGGTGGTACTCTGATGAGAAAAACATCTCAAGAAGCATGCGCATTGCTGGAAGATATGGCTTCAAACAGTTACCAGTGGCCCTCCGAAATAAATACTGGAAAGAGAGGAATTCTAGAAGTGGACCAAGTGACTCAGTTACTGCTCAATTGGCATCCTTATCTAATCAATTTTCAAAATTCATGTCAAAGGAAAGACAAAATGAGCAGGTGGCAGCTACTAGTCATTCATTCTATCCTAGTGATGAGGGGGTGGAACAAGCTCAGTTTGTTAACCAAAGGAACTTGGGATTTAAGTCACAGCCAATGGGAAATCAATATGGTCAAGGTTATAATACCAAGGAGCAATATAACTATGGTATTCAAAGGAACATGCCTCAACCACCTGGGTATGGACCACCATTGGCAGAACAGAGACCTTCTTTGGAAGAAATGATTGGCAATTTTGTAACTGAGACAATGAACCGTTTCCATAAGAATGAGAAGGAGATGGATGAGCTAAAGATGCAAGTAACCAGTATTGGGACTTCAGTGAAGGGTTTGGAAGTTCAAATAGGACAATTTGCAAATGCTGTTGGGAATTTGAATCAGATGACATTTCCAAGTAATACTGAAACTAACCCGAGAGAGCAGTGCAAGGCCATCATTCTTCGAAGTGTAAAAGAATTGGAAAAGGTGAAACCTAAAGAAAAAAACTCCACTTAGTCCAATGATAACGAAGGACAGAATACTTGTGAAGAAGCAAGTGCACCTACACGAGTTGAGAAGGAAGTTAGTTCGGAGAAAAAAATGGAAGGGGAACTGTAAACAAAAACCATCCCCATGTTACCATATCCTCAAAGATTTCAACGGAAGAAAATCAATGATCAATTCGCAAAATTCCTTGAAATCTTTAAGAAACTTGAGATCAACATTCCCTTGATTGAAGCTATTGAGCAAGTACCGAATTACGCAAAATTCATCAAGGACATTGTTACCAAAAAGAGGAAATTTGGAGATTATGAGACAGTATTGATGACTGAGGAGTGTAGTGCTATTTTGCAAAGAAAGTTACCACAAAAACTGAAAGATCCGGGAAGTTTCACAATTCCATGTGAGATTGGTAACACACATTTTGGTAAAGTCCTTTGCGATTTGGGAGCAAGCATAAATCTCATGCCTCTTTCCATTTTCCAAAAGCTAGGATTAGGAGAAGTCAAGTCATCGACAATTTGCCTTCAACTAGCTGATCGTTCTCTCACTTATCTTCGAGGTATTGTAGAAGACGTTCTTGTTCGTGTTGATAAATTTATTCTTCCTGCAGACTTTGTGGTGCTTGACATGGAAGAAGATAAGGAGATCCCGATCATACTGGGGAGACCATTCCTAGCTACTGGAGGTGCAGTGATTGACGTGCAACAAGGAGAACTAACGTTGCATGTTAATGGCGAGAAGGTGAAGTTCAACATATACCGATCACTCAAACATCCAAGTGATACACTGACATGCAACCGAGTGGATGTCATATCCTCATGTGTGGTAACATCTTTTCCTTCCATTATCTCTAAAGACCCGTTATTGACATGTTTGGAAGGTATGTTTATCAAAGATGATATGGATGATGATGATGCTTGTTTTATGAAGATATTGGATTGTTTTGAATGCTTGAAAAATTTTGGTCAACCCGAGTCTTTGTTCTGTGTGACTAATGTTGATGATGTTAGCAATGTGAAAGATGTGCACCCATTGATTGAATTGAAACCCTTGCCTGAAAATTTGAAATATGCATTTTTGGGTGTTAATCAAACTTTTCCTGTCATTATTTCATCTTCATTTTCTCATTTAGAAGAAGAAAAATTGCTTAGGGTGTTAAGGGAGTTAAAAAATGCATTGGGATGGTCAATTTTAGACATTAAGGGAATTAGTCCTTCTATTTTAATGCATAAAATTCTGATGGAGGAGTCATTCACCCCTAGCATTGAACCCCAAAGAAGATTGAACCCAGCAATGAAGGAAGTGGTTAGGAACGAAATTCAGAAGTGGCTTAAGGCTGGAATCATTTACCCAATTTCTGATAGTCCATGGGTTAGTCCTACTCAGGTTGTTCCTAAAAAAGGTGGATTTACTGTAGTTAAAGATGTTAACAATGAGACTATTTCCACTAGGACAATCACTGGATGGAGAGTTTGCATGGATTATAGGAAGTTGAACAAAGCCACTAGGAAGGACCATTTTCCTTTGCCCTTCATAGATCAGATGTTGGATAGACTTGCTGGACATGCATTTTATTGTTTTCTAGATGGGTATTCAGGATATAACCAAATAGCCATAGCACCTAAAGATCAAGAAAAGACCACATTTACTTGTCCTTTTGGCACATTTGCATTTAGGCGTATGCCTTTTGGTCTTTGTAATGCTCCTGCTACATTTCAGCGTTGTATGATGGCTATCTTTTCAGATATGGTTGAGAATTTCATGGAAGTGTTTATGGATGATTTTTCTGTTTTTGGGGATTCATTTGATAAATGCTTACATAATCTGTCTCTAGTGTTGAAAAGATGTCAGGATACTAACTTGGTACTCAATTGGGAGAAATGTCATTTTATGGTGAGGGAAGGAATTGTGTTAGGTCACAAAGTATCTGCCCATGGCATTGAAGTGGACCGAGCCAAAACAGCAGCTATTGAAAAGCTTCCCCCACCAACAAATGTAAAGGGTATCCGTAGTTTCCTTGGACATGCAGGATTTTACCGGAGATTCATCAAAGACTTCTCCAAGATTGCCAAACCCTTTTGCAATCTTTTGGAAAAGGACATGAAATTTGAGTTCAATGAGAAATGTTTGCAAGATTTTGAGTTGATCAATAAAAAGTTGATTTCAGCTCTCGTGATGATCACACCTGATTGGCGACAACCGTTTGAAATTATGTGTGATGCGATTGACTTCGCAATGGGAGCAGCTTTAGGCCAAAGGCGAGAGAAAGTGTTTAGGGTTATCTACTACTCTAGCCGAACTTTGGATGATGCCCAGAAAAATTACACTACTACAGAGAAGGAAATGTTAGCAGTTGTTTTTGCTTTGGACAAGTTTCGATCATATATCATTGGGTCCAAAGTTGTGGTTTTCACAGATCATGCAGCAATTCGATATTTGTTTGCAAAGAAAGATGCCAAACCGTGACTCATTCGATGGGTGTTACTTTTACAAGAGTTTGATGTGGAGATCAAGGATAAAAAGGGGACAAAAAATGCAGTTGCTGACCATTTGTCTCGATTAGAGCTTAAGGAATCAAAGCCACCAACACCTATTCAAGAGACTTTCGCAGATGAGCAGTTATTCAGAGTCAATGAAAAGATTCCATGGTTTGCCGATGTGGTGAATTATTTAGCTACATGTTTGATTCCTCTGGATTTAAATCCATCCCAAAAGAAAAAGTTCCTATTTGATGCAAAAAGTTATTTATGGGATGAGCCTTTGCTATTCAAGAGAGGTCCTGATCAAGTGACTCGAAGATGTATCCCAGAAGATGAAGTCTTAGTAATTCTAGAGCATTGTCATTCATAACCATATGGAGGCCACTTTGGCCCAACAAGAACAGCAGTAAAAGTTCTTCAATCTGGTTTTTTTTGGCCTACGCTTCATAAGGACAGTTATGCTTTCACTAAAACGTGTGACCGATGTCAACGAATAGGTAATATCTCACGACGTCATGAGCTTCCTTTGACCAACATTTTTGAGGTAGAACTCTTTGATTTGTGGGGTATTGATTTCATGGGACCATTCCTAAAATCTTGTGGACAATCCTATATCCTTTTGGCAGTGGACTATATTTCAAAATGGGTTGAAGCCATAGCTTCATCAACAAATGATGCCAAGGTTGTTCTCAGATTTCTCAAGAAAAATATTTTCACAAGATTTGGCACTCCAAAGGCTATTATTAGTGATGAAGGTACCCACTTTTGCAACAAGCTTATGGGTAATCTTTTAACCAAATATGGAGTTCGACATAAGGTTGCTTTACCTTACCACCCACAATCAAATGGCCAAGCTGAAATTTCAAATCGAGAGATCAAGGACATTTTTGAGAAGACAGTGAACCCTAATAGGAAAGATTGGGCTCTCAAGCTTGATGATGCTCTTTGGGCATATAGGACAGCTTTCAAAACCCCAATTGGCATGTCTCCATATCGTTTGGTTTTTGGAAAAGCTTGTCATCTTCTGGTAGAGTTGGAACACAAGGCTTATTGGGCAGTTAGGAAGTTAAATCTTGATTGGCAAAAATCGGTTGAAAATCGGTCTCTTCAGTTGTGTGAATTGGAAGAATTTCGAAATGAGGCATATGAGAACTCCAAAATCTACAAGGAGAAGACTAAGAAATGGCATGACCAACACATCATGAGGAAAGAATTTGCTCCAGGAGAGAAAGTTTTACTTTTCAACTCGAGATTGAAGCCTTTTCCAGGTAAATCGCGCTCTAGATGGTCGGGCCCCTTTGTTGTGAAGAATGTTACCCCTTTTGGAGCAGTTGAAGTTGAGGGAAGTGATGGAAGAACTTTCAAAGTGAATGGGCAAAGATTGAAGCATTATTATGGTCAAGAGTTGAGACACATTTCAAGCATTTCACTCAAGGACCTGTGTTCAAATGGCTACGTCGAGCTATCGACGTTAAACATAGCACCTGTTGGGAGGCAACCCAATCTTATCCTTTCATTTTAGTTTTTGTTGTTGTTTCAATTTATTTTTATTGCTTTCATTTGAGTACCTTATTTCCTTTTTATTTGTTTTGTTAGGAATGCAAGATTGGAGCTGTGAATTATGATTTCAAGTTGCTGAGCCTTCTACACTTCAGGGAGTCCTTATGTTCTCATTTCCTTATTATTATTATTATCTTTTAAACATTGAGGACAATGTTGTGTTTAAGTGTGGGGGGAGGCTTTAGTTGCTCTAGGTTATTTGAATTTATGTTGTATTGTGAGGGACAAATGGGCACCTTCTTGCTCTTACTTGAACTGGAGAAAATTTTCATGTTAGAAAATTTTCATGTTAGTTGCATGTTTTACATTAAAGCCATAAATAAAAAAAACATTAAAAAATTTGAATTGAATTTTTTTTTACAATTACACCAATATTTTTTCTTGCATCTTAAGTGTGTTAGCTTTCTTTAAGATTCCCAATCATTGAATGAGTTCGAGTATTATGCGTGAGATTTGGTTAATAACGATAAATGTATAAACTTGATGAATAACACTTGAGTTTTCTAGATAGTAGAGTGACCTTGAAACTATGTTGTATTGACTTAATAAATGACCTATGTGAGCTATTGTGCCTTCAACATTATTCTTTGTTGTGTGCATTCTTTCAATGGTATAATTCTCTAGAACTTGCTTAATATCTTGATTTAGCATGCTTGCATGAACATGATAAAGGCATCTAGGTTAAACCACTTGAACTTAAAAAGCCAACCTAAAGCATGATTTCCATTAGAAAGCCCTCTTGAGCTTTTATCCTTTTGTTTGCTTTCCACATTATTAACTTAGCCTTGATCTCATTTTTATACTCTATACCCTATGGCCAAGGTTCGTAGAGCATCTATTTGGCAAAGTTGAAGATGTGAGTTGGTTGATATATGATGAAATGGTAGTAATCCGAATGTTCTGCCGTAAAAAAAAAAAGTTTGCCGTGAAAAAAAATATTTCCCAAGTGTTTCGAATTATATACTTGTCTATGGGAAATCCAAATGGAATGAAAAGAAGTGGAGTTATTTATGTTTAATTTGTAGAATTATGTACCTGGATGCATACATGTACATAAGTTCTATAATATTATGTACAGCTCTATTGCCTTTTCTTTAGCCTTCTCTTTCTTTTACCTCAACTTTAGCCAAGCCCCATTACAACCATTTTAAAGACCATTTGATTTGTGTATAGTATATGCGCACTTTGATAGTGTTGTCAAGATTGAAAAGCAAGCATATGGTAGAATGTATTCATTGTTCGAATTTTGAGAGTTACACATTTGAGCCTAAATAGTTTGAGTGTTGGAGTGTCTATCAATGAGAGGACTTATTATTTCGATATGGCATAGATTTCCTCTAACTCTATTGCGTTAGATTAGTTCGATTGTTACATGTAAACTAAGTTCATTGATTCTATGTGTTGATCGTGGTAAACCAAGTTCTAGTTATCATACTTGAATTAATTAATATGGTTGGGGATCTGAATTGAGTGCTGCATACTTAAGTATTTTTCTTCGCACTGCATGTTTTTGTTTTTTTGCACTTTGTTTTTCAGGTTTTCTGTAGTTCTACTTTCTGTTCTTTTTCTTACTTGAGGACAAACAAGAGCTAAGTGTGGGGGAATTTGATACGCTCATATTTTCATATATGTTTAGGACTTAATTCATAGTCTTTTACATTCATTTTATGTTCATCTATGGCTGGTTTATTGTGTTTTAGCATTATTTGAGGTCCATTGACATAAAATGCATAAATGATACAAATAGACTTGAATTGCACTATTTTTAAGTTTTCGGCAGACATGACCTCTAGTCGTTGTGGGATTTTTATCTCAAGATTGGTTTAGTTAAAAATTCTGAAATTTCATACATAAATTCTTGACTCATTGACGGATTTTTGGGACCAATTGCATATTTTTTGGAGCTGGAATTTAAGAGCAATAAATTAACGAAAATTCACATCATATGTTGGAGCGCCAGAATGACCTATTGACGATGTTTCGGCCATAACTTTTGACTCAGTTGGTGGAATCCCGTGATTCAAGTCTCATATCGAAGCTAACTCAAATATGAAGATACTGATAAGTTTTGGGATCTTAAATCATCACCGTTTAGTTTTTATACATTGTCGAATTTGACCTTGAAAAATCCATTCCAACCAGCCAAGGATCAACATCAACCCCACCTTTTAATTATTTTAGCCCATGTACAGCTCACTCTCCACTCCAAAAATAGCCTCCACTTCATGCCACTACCCGACACTTGCCTATAGCTTCCAACAGCATCAAAAGATAGCTTCCACTCTTCATGCAAGACAGCTTACACAAGTCTGAAGACGCAACCTGTATTGATTAATAGTTAACCTCCATCATTCACGCTACACTATCTAAATAAGCAGCTGCTGGCATGGACATTGAATGGAGAGAAGACAGAGGAATATTAAACTGAAGAGGTTGACGTAGAAAGTGAAGAAAAAGAGCTGATTAAACATTGGTTATAGGTGTGAAGTTGGTGGCTAGAATTGGCAGCTTGTGGCATTAAAAGATTAGGTGAAACATGAGTGCATGGGCTAGAAGCATAAGACAAGGAGGAGCTGGCTATAGTGAAGCGAAAAAAGTGGGAGATTGTGTGCTGAAGAAATTTGTGTGGGACCAAATCTTTGAAAAATATTAGAGAAAGGAAAGCAAGGAAAAACAGCTACAATTCATTCACACCACGCCACTCACCAATTGCCACATCACACTTGATTCCTCTCTAGCCTCTAATCACGTACAAGCCATATTTTTTCCCCTCCCATTCACACTTACAACAGCCGTAGTCTCCATCACCAAGCAGCCTCCATACTTGACTAAAAAAAACCATGCTTAACCCCCTTCCTCAACGTCATTCACCAACCTCCACTCTTGTTTTTCTCTAAAAACAACGCAAGCTCCAACCATCATCTGGATCAAAAAGAACTCTCTCAATTCTTCAAGCATTCAACCACCGAAACAACACCTCCACTCACCATCCAAAACAACTCTCTCATCTTTCAACCAATAACATCCTCACTCACACAAGCCATTCTCTAAAATCTGCACACATCAAGCCATCAACGCAACCTGTATCTACTCTCCAAGGAGCTTCCATTCACCAGCAGCAACAACGCGGCCTCTTCGTGCAAGCACTCTATGCAAGGAGAAGGGAGAGTTCATTTTATTTTGCTGCATATTTGGAGCTTTGTTCTTAACTTGTGGATTGGTTGACATGATGATTTGTGGCTAAAACTTTAATTTCTCTTAGGGATTTGATATTTTTTATGATGCTTTAATATTAAATTTTGCTATAATCCATGCCTGAATATTCATATGCTTGTTGATTTTTCCTTGGATTTATTTGTTATTCCTTTGGACTATTGGAAAATGACTTGGTATTAATTCGCCTTTGGGAGAAGGGAGTTTTTGCTAGAAGATAAAAGGAAAATTTGACTAGGATTTGCTTGTGAGTTGGGAGACCCAAGAATTTTAGGAGTTGAAAATTGAAGTTTTGAAACTTAAGAAACTCTAGGAAAAACTTAAGTAAGGGATTACTAAGTGACGTCTAGAGTGGATAAATTAATTCATCTTTTGGAAAAGGGGATTAATTACTCTTAAAATTCACCTACAATGGTAGAATATTTCAGTTGTGAAAAATAGCTAATTTAATATTAAAGTTGACAAAAATATCATTCCCTAAGAGAAAGTCATTCCCTTTGCCGTTAACGCTTTTAATTGGTAAAATTGTTAAAATCTTTTCTTAATTAGTTACTGCAAAAATTTGTCATATTCATAGTTAGTTTGGTCAATTCGAATTTGGTAGTTGTTTAGAAATTTATTGAAGTTAGTTTTATATTAAAAAAAAGAAAAAAATTTCTTTTCATTAATTTTAATTTTCTAAAATTTCATCCAACCAGATTTCAAATATCGTTAGCTAGCGTAGAATTAAATTTTCGCATAATCCCTGTGGACACGACTCGGTTCTTACCGATTTATTACTCACTTCGACAACCGTGCACTTGCGGTTCACGAACAATATGAGAAAAAGATTGGACAAAGGTCGGATTAGGGGAAAACAAGCAAAATCAGAAGAACAGAAACGACGTCGCAATGGGTGAAGAGGAGCGGAGCAAAACGACGTCGTTCGCGATGGAGAAAGAAAATCAAAGCTGAACGGCGTCGTATCTCGCAGGGCGAACGCCAAAACGGTGTCGCTCTGGATGCTCGATCTGGCCCGAGGGCGAGCAAATGCGCTCGCTCGCCTTCGCTAGCGCTCACGAGGGCGAGCAACGCCCTAGAATTTTTATTTCATTTTTTTCTACTTAAGTAAATCCGAAACTTCCAAAATGTATAACTCTTGATACCGAACTCCAAATGTGACAAATTTAGTTTCTATACAAAGCTTGAAGGAAGCTCTACAACTTCCATGTAAAACTCCCCAACTAATTCAATCTCTAATGTGGTCAAATTTCTAATAAAAAATTTTGCCCAATTTTTAAATCCCTAAACAAAGACTCAACTTTGAAAATTTGTATCTTTCAACTCCAAAGTCCAAATATGTCATATTTTATATCAATGTAAAGATCAAAAAGTCACCTACAACTTTCATGAAAGACAGAAAAATCAATTTATCCTCTAAGGGAGTCAATTTTCTAGTCAAAGCTTCTGTCCACTAATAATCATGTTAAAACAATAACAGAAACTTGTAAAAATCATAACTTCTTATTCCATGATCCAAAAAATGCACACTTTATATCAAACTAAAGATCAAATCAAAATCTTCTATTTGCATGAAGCACTTAAAGACAAATTCAACCTCTAACTAGGTCAATTTCTCAGTCAAAGTTTCTACCATATAATTGGTCAACCTATGCCACATTCAAACTTCTCAATTTCATAACTTTTGATTCTGACATTGAAAAATATCATACTGTATGGCAACAGAAATCTCTCAACATAAACAAAGAGTTTTAAGAAGACTATTTTTCAAATTTTGCCTAAATCAGAAAGTCAACTCTCAAGTCAAACTTTCTATCTCCAAAAGTCAACTTTCTTAATTCTTCAAATTTTCACATTTTTTCTCTTTATTTCTTGATTTCCAACTTCCATTTCACTCCTCTCCTTCACTTTAACTTTCATAACTCATACAAATTTATTCAAATCCCAAATTTAACAAAAATCAATCAATTCTTTCCTCATCACTTTCCTTTAAGTATAAATACATCTATACCATAACATATACACAAAAACACTCATTTCTTTTCAATTATTATTTCTAAATTTTCACTTAAAAATCAGGGCCCAACAGTTAAAGAAACTCAAAGTTGAAATGTCTAATTCTTTCTTCATGCATTAAATTTTGAACAACTTTCTACCATCATACGAAGCTTTTAAAATCTCTTATAATACACATAAGGATAAGTTGTGAATAAATGAATCAATGACCATGTGTGTTCAAGATGAAGGGAGATTATTGATGGAGCAGGGAGAGGGTACACATAGTACACATTTGGTTGTTCAAGGAAAGAAGAAAAATTAAGTTAACTCAAGGGGATAAGTTCAAATGCAACTCAAGGGGAAATGTTCAAATAACTACCTAAGCTGACATTAAGAAGGAATGCAAGTGCTTCTTTTGCAAGAAAATAGGGCATATGAAGAAAGATTGTGTCAAACATAAGAAATAACTTGTAAAGAAAGGTAATCTAATCTCACTAGTTTGCTTTGAATTTAATATGATTGAAGCTTTTCATGACACATGATGAATTGATTCTAATCGTACAATCCATATTACAAATAAGTCATAGGATTTGTTAAACCAAAGGAAGCTAGTGAGAAGTGAGTAATATATTTTATTCAGAAATAAGAAGCATTCACATAAAGAGGTTATTGGGAATTGCAATTTATGTACTAGTTTTGTTTTTAAATTAGCAAATGCATTTTATATTTCCAATTTCTTTAGGAAATTGATTTTAGTTTTAAGACTTGCACCTTTAGGGTATTCCTTTCAGTTTTAGATTAATTTTTAAAGTTAAATTATAAATTTGAAATTATTAGGAATGGTACATTATTTGATGATCTTTCCCATTTTAATTTGCAAGATAATACTAGTTACAATGCAACACATGTTCATGCTAAAAAAAACAATGTACTATGAATGAAGATTCATCCATGTTGTGGCATCGAAGATTATGACATATCTCTATAGAAAGGATTAAAAGATTGGTGAATGACAATGTACTTAGAACTTTGGATTTTAATGATTTTGAAACTTGTATAAATTGCATAAAAGGAAAGTAGCCAACAAATCAAAGAAATATGCCCAGGGAAGTTCAAAAATATTAAAGATCATATATACAAATATTTGTAGTCCAGATATAAACTTGTATGATCAGAAATACTTCATCTCATTTATAGATGATTACTCATGATATATGTATCTCTACTTGTTTTATAAGAAGAATGAATCACTAGATGCTTTAAACATTTTCAAAGTTGAAATAAAGAAACAATGTCGTAAGCAAATTAAGATCATGAGGTTTGACAAAAATAAAAAATATTGTAGTAAATATACTGAAGGTGGATAAGCACCTGGTCCATTTGCGAGGTATATTTAAAAAATAGGATTGTAGCTTAAAATACTATGGATCTCTAGACCAAAATGATGCGGTAGAAAGAAGTGTTGGATCGGAAAAAGAAAGCATGCTTAGTTTGGAGAAACGATAGATTTCAAAACTTTTTAAGAAATCATCTTGCAGCGGAAGCAATATATCCAAATCAACATGCTAATCCATACATGATATGGTATAAGGATAATAAAACCAAGAACAAGATAAAAGGAATTACCGACTCATTCGCTACAGCTTTAAATCCTCGCTGCGCTATCCTCTCCTTCTTGTATCCAAATCCTTTGCCTTTGAGTCTTTTCCTTTAGCAATTTATCTTCTTCCTTGTAGTAGTATCCTCTACCAATTAGATTTACCACTTGTTCTTCAAGGACAACTAGGTTAACAAAATCCTTTGGTGGGAAAGGAGAAGAAAAAATTTGGAGGAGATTTTCTTAGAAGAAGAAGAACCAAAATTGAAACTCTTTCAATTCTTTCACTTAGGAATTTCGGTTCTACCTTGCATGAAAAGAGAGAATGTCTAAAAAACATGCAAGAACCCTTTCTTACCTCTCAATTTCGAAATATGCATCAATGGAAAGAGTGAGAGGCATCCAATGCATCACTTCTTACATTAATCACTCATCAAATAGCCAATAAATGAGACTTACTTCATTTATCTTTAAAATGGCTATTTGAAAAGACCATAACCTATAATTGAATACCCATTTCGGTTTTGGCAAGAAGAAAGAAGGAAGATGGTCCATCTAATGCACATCTTTCATCTTTAATCTAATGAATGCAAATAGGTTACATGCCAACATTAAAAGCCAACCATTAAACCATTTAATGGTAAGTTCATAACTCCATTTAATAATGATGAACCATAATAAAGACCATCTTTATTTATTATTTTAATGTCAAATGTGTGGTTACACATCTAACCTAACACAATTTCAAAATTGCTTCTTCTTCATTAAAAAAAAATTGTTTTAATATAATTAATCTAATCAATTACATTAAACCAAAACAAGCCCATTTCTAAATGAACATATGGGCTTCCAATTAACCATTAATTAGTATAAGCCCATCATTCAATTATGGACTTCTAAAGCCTCCAAACTACTTCTTACTTAGCTTGATAACCTTCCTTAAAGCCAAGTGGGGAATCTTATTGGACTTTGATAATTCAAGCTCCAATAAGCCCAGAAATAATTCAATCTCATTGGAATTAATTCTAGCTTATTAACTAAATGTCATTCCACTAAAGACAATTAGTTGAACTCTTGAATTAATAAATATTATGAGAATATGTCTAATTGCAAACTCTATTTAGAACCTTATTATAGCCATCCGCACAACAAAGGGTAAAATTACCGTTTTGCCCTTATGTTGGTTTTTCCTTCTAAATCTCTCATTTTACTTTATATGGTGATTAACACATAAGATCTCATCTTAGTGTTAAGACTTGATGTGTAGCTAGTCCATCAAACTACTGGCGCTAGTTTAATCACCAAATCTCCTTAAAACATCTAGAAGAGATGATAACACTATAAACTCTTTATTTGAGTGAATGTTCCCTGATACATGTTTCAATTAATAATTCCAACATGCAGACACTGGATTAATACCCTGTAAAAATCCATTCCGATCATATCAAGAATTATAATGAAACACATATGAGTTCACCACTCATCAAGATTGTGGTTCATAATAAGCGAATGCTTAAGTTGTATGTTTTAAGATTAAAGTAACGACCCACTTTATTCTTGAAAACATACTTGATTCTAGATTCATTTAATAGTGCCATTATCGATAGTCTACTACTATCATGATATGAAACTCATCATTCCCTTTAAGTAAACTCCTTTACTTATATGGAGATAAATCGCAACACTACAGTCTAAACCATAATCAAGCGACCAACTTGATTATTCAACTGTGAATCAATTAATTGATTCTAATAATATACATGTTTCCCATACATCTCTATGTATATGTATATTACTTACAAATGAATCTTGGTACCTTATGACCAGATATATAATGCTCATACAGATAAAACCAAACTCTTTTGTTTTATTAATAATAAATATTTTCATTACAAAGCTAGAATCAAGAAGATAAAGTTACATGTAAATACACTTGCTTTCCAGGCACTATATTTACATAACTCCAACAATCTCCCACTTGCCCTAAAGCAAGTTTGACATATCCTTCATTCCCATCCCTTCTAGTGACCCTCAAAGCTCTTTTGAGTCAATGTCTTTGTGAGCGGATCAGAGGTTTTGCTCAGTAGGAATCTTTACCACATCCACTTCTCCACGTTGTATTATCTCCCTTATGAGATGATACTTTACGCTCAATGTGTTTGGAAACTTTGTGGTTCGAGGTTCTTTAGAATTAGCCACCGCCCCACTATTATCGCAATAAAGTGTAATGGCTTTTTCGCCTCTGGAACTACCTCCAAATCATTTAGGAACTTCCGAGCTAGATCGCTTCCTTTCTTTTTCACAAGAGCAACATACTCAGCCTCCATAGTCGAATCAGCAATAAAAGATTGCTTGACACTCCTCCAAACTATGGCTCCACCTCCTAAAGTAAATATAGAACTAGAAGTTGATTTCCTTGAATCAACATCTGATTGGAAATCAGAATCCGTATATCCTGTCGGAATAAGATTACTTCTAGAGTAAATAAGCATTAAGTTCTTCGTCCTACGAAGATACTTAAGTATACACTTAACCGCAGTCCAATGTTCCATTCCTGGATTGGACTAAAATCTGCTTACTAGTCCCACTGCGTAACAGATATCCGGTCTAGTGCACAGCATTGCATACATCAAACTACCAACTGCCGAAGCATATGGAATGTTACGCATGCGTTCAACCTCCTCTTAGGTTTTAGGTGCTTGTTCCTTTGAAAGTTTGATTCCATGTCTAGTAGGAGTGAAACCCCTCTTGAAATCTTGCATGGCGAACTTATTGAGCATATTCTCAATGTAAGTTAGTTGAGACAAAACTATCTTCTTGTTCTTACGATCCCTTATAAGTTTGATCCCTAGAACATAGGTAGCCTCTCCCAAATCCTTCATTGAAAACTGCTCATTCAGCCATCCTTAACCGCAGATAACATTCCACATGATTCCCAATGAGCGAATGTCATCAACATACGAGATTAGGAAAGTAACCTTACCTTCTTGTATTCTTTTGTAAACACAAGGCTCATCTAGGTTTTGTATGAACCCATAGGTTTTGATAGCCTTATCAAACCTAATGTTCCAAGACCTAGATGCTTGCTTAAGTCCATAAATGGACCTTTGCAGACTTGCAAACCTTATGCTCATTACCTAGCTCAATGAATCCTTCGGTTGGGCCATATAAATGGTCTCCTCAAGATCTCCATTCGAAATGCGGTCTTGACATCCATTTGCCATATTTCATAATCGAAATAGGCTGCTATGGCCAAAAGAATCCTGATGGACTTAAGCATGGCAACCGGAGAAAAAGTCTCCTCGTAGTCTATACCCTCCTTTTGAGTATAGCCTTTAGCTACCAATCTAGCTTTAAAGGTCTCTACCTTTCCATCCGATCCCTTTTCCTTTTGTAGATCCATTTACACCCTATAGTTTTTAGACCTGGTGGTAGATCTACAAGGACCCAGACTTCATTAGTATACATAGAATCTATTTCCGATTCCATTGCCTTGAGCCATTTTCCTGCATCAACATCATTAATAGCCTGTATACGTAACGGATCTGTTTCTTCTTGATCTGAGATGGCAATTAAGCCTTCTCCTAAACCCAGATACCTATCTGGTTGTCTCACAACCCTCCCACTACGTCTAGGCACATCTTGATGTTCAGGTTGCACTTCTGATTCAACTCTTGAATCCATTTCGACATCTTGTTCTGTCATATCCAAAACAACTCTTGGTTTGGATGAAATTGCTAACTCCTTTAGTACTACTTCACTTCTTCCTTTGTGATTTCTCACAAACTCTTCCTCTAAGAAGTTTGCATTTGTCGACACAAATACCTTCCTATCATGAGGATCGTAAAATAGTACCCTCGAGTTCCGTAGGATATCCTACAAACAAACATACTTGACCTTGGTTCCATCTTTGTGGATTCAGGCTTTAGAACATGGGCTGGACAGCCCCAAGTCCTCAAGTGCCTCAATGAAGGCACTCGGCCAGTCCACAACTCCCTAGGTGTTTTAGGCACCGATTTGGATGGAGCAAAGTTAAGAAGATATGTTGCCGTTTGTATGGCATATCCCCAGAACGATTTTGGAAGGCTAGCATAAGACATCATTGATCTTACCATTTCCAATAGAGTTCTATTTCTCCTCTCTGCTACACCATTCTGTTGAGGTGTACGAGGAGCTGACAAATTGGAAACAATTCTATTATCAATTAAATATTGCTGGAACTCTCCAGATAAATACTCACCACCTCGATCTGATCGAAGCTGTTTTAATGGCTTGCCAAGTTGCTTCTCAGCTTCAGCTTTGAATTCTTTGAACTTTTCAAAAGATTCACTCTTTTTATGCATCAAATACAAATAGCCATGTCTTGAGTAATCATCTATAAAAGTTATGAAATATTCATAACCTCCTCAGCTTGTACATTCATGGGCCCACACACATCAAGATGTACCATGTCCAATGTGGATTCAAATCGTTTCCTTTAGAAGGAAATGAGGCTTTTGTCATTTTCTTTTAATACAAGATTCACAGTGGGTAATGGATCACTATCCAAGCCCATAAGGATCCCATCCTTTACTAGCTTTGTCAAGTCTTTTACGATTGATATGACCCATCCTTAGATGCCACAGATACTTTGAATTAATGCTAGAGATATTGGATTGTCTTGGTTTTATCAATTACGTGGTGTTTAGTGAGCCTTTCATAGGTTCTATAAAAACAATCCTGTTTAATTATCGCTTCACAAATAAAATCCTTATTCTCATATATTGAAACAACCTTTTCAAAATATAAGGAATAGCCAGATTTTATTAGACAAAAAGAAATCATGTTCCTTACAATCATTGGCATGTAATAAACATCTTCCAAATATAACCTATGACCACTAGGAAAGTCCAAGATAACTACTCCCACCGATTCTCTGAAACATAGGAACCATCTGCTATCTTAACTTGAAACTGGCCTTTAGGAAGTCTTTTCCTTTCTTGGAACCCTGAAAGAATTACAAACATGGTTAGTGGCTCCTGAATCTAATATCCAAGAAGTAGATAAATCTGCCACATTTCTAGTTCCTAACAAACTTAGGAAGCCCATACCTTGTTTGCTTTTGAGGGACTCTAGGTAGACTGGACAGTTTCTTTTCCAGTGGCCCATCTCATCACAAAGGAAACACTCTCCTTTGATGTTCTCTTTGGCCTTCTTTTCATGGGTTTGGCCTTGACCCTATTTGGGCCTTCTTTTCATTGGACCCTTCTTCTTTTCCTTGACCTTACCATTGGGCTTAGAAGAAGAAGCTACATTAGCTTCGGCCCATGAGCCTTAATATTCAATATTTCCTCCATGCTCGGAGGGTATTCATCAACTCACTCAGGTGTAATCCTTGTTTGTTGAGCTCATAGTCCAACTTAAACTGCTGAAAAGAAGAGTTTAAGCTATTGATGATCATAATCATCTGCGTGTCCGTATCCATATCCGCCCAAGCATCTCAGCCTCGGTGGTAGTAGAGATTACCTTTATCATATAATCCCGCACTTGATTCACGGTTTACATGCGAGATTATAAAAGGTTTGGATAGCTTTCACTCTTGCAGACCTAGTCCTCACACCAAACATCTCATGTAGGTGATGGACCATTGCACTAGCAGTTTTCATACAAGCAATTTGCTTTTGCAACATGCCACCGACGAAGCTTTAATATAACACTTAGTAGTCTTGTCGACGATTACGCCAATGCTCATGTTGTTGGACTTGCTCAGGAGTTGCATTCTCCACTTAGAGGTGTAGGCTCATTTTCAGTTAACACCCATGAAATACGTTCATATTGAAGAACAATGTCAAGGTTACGTCTCCATTCATTAAACTTGTCTCCATTTTCCAATTTGTTATTAGTCGAGAAGCGGGGTGAGGGAATTCATTTTGTGGTTGATTATGTCGAAAATATAAATTATTAAAACATGAGCATACTAGTCAACAATTTATGGAACTTTGTATAAAATCATGATACATGTATGCATGATGATAGATTTAACAAAACTTAAAAATTAAAACATTATCTGACGGTTATTTTCTTATCTATAACAGACTAAGTGACGGTGGGCCATCTTATCTATTAAAAGAAAAACTAGGACCCTCCCACTCAAAAACTACCAAGCATCTCATGCTCAATTTTTAAGAAGCGTCTTAATTTGGTCCATACTTTTACCAACAGAGCTACAATTAGGCGGTTTATTGATAAAAAATGTTGAGTGTATAACCATTTGATTCATTCACTAAAGATACCTAGTAATCATGCCTCGGTGGGAGGTCACATTTGCTATCATTAAGTAGACTTATCCTTAAGGAGACCCAAACCATGCAAGATCTAGGATCCATGCCCTCCGATGGGGAGTAACACTTCACCACATGCAAACGGGCCATCATTTGGAGACCGTGGACTCTCACAGGAGCATCCTCTCCCACTCAATCTTTTTGGGCTTTAAGTTTTAAATACCATCTTGTCTAGATGCAATTCATTATCCATCCTATATTGTTTCATTATATATCTCATACATAATGAATGCATGGCAAGGCCTAGGGTTGGCAATTTTCTAAATGACATGCAATCACGTAATATCATATATTACAAGCATTCATTTCTCCATTCATCACATGAACTAATAAAGCCAATTTTGATTGTCCACCCTAGAAACATAAAATAATTACAAGCCTTTTAGGCCCAAAATATGCTTCTTCATCTTGGATCTTCCGCTTCGAACTCTTCGCTAACATGATCCGGCCCATTCGGTAAACAAAATGTAATGGCATTTATGAAATTAGAATTTTGTCATTTTGAAAAATAAAATTCCAGCACTAGATTTTTATAAAACCAAATCTTTGTTTTGACAAAAAATTCCAGCACTTGTTTTATTAAAACCGAAACTCATTTTATGAAAATTAAACACAGCACTTAGTATTTTAGCAAAACCGAAATTGGATTCTTTGAAACAAAAAATCAGCACTTGTTTTCCAATCATAACTGAAATATGATTCATTGAAACAAAAATTCCAGCAACTTAGTTTTCACAAAACTTATGCCAAAACACAAAAGGATACACCAAAAATTTTACCTTTCCATTTCTTCAATCCATGGCTGCTCCTTCTTCATCATTACATCAAATTGTACATTACAAAATCAAATAAAATAGAAAAAAGAAACCAAGGAGGAAACATGGTGATGATAGACCACCCTCCTTGTTACAACCAAAAGAAGAAATCTTACAAGATAAAATTTAACTTCTATGGACAACCAAAAGAGCAACATACACCATATATATTTCTATCACATAAAAATATGCAGTATACATAAAAAGATTGCCAACCCATGCATCCACCATATAGGAACCGAAATCATGCATGAAAAAATCGGTTCTGATACCAATTGTTGGATCGGAAAAAGAAAGCATGCTTAGTTTGGAGAAATGATAGATTTCAAAACTTTTTAAGAAATCATCTTGCAGCGGAAGCAATATATCCAAATCAACATGCTAATCCATACATGATATGGTATAAGGATAATAAAACCAAGAACAAGATAAAAGGAATTACCGACTCCTTCGCTCATGACTTTAAATCCTCATTGCTATCCTCTCCTTCTTGTATCCAAATCCTTTGCCTTTGAGTCTTTTCCTTTAGCAATTTATCTTCTTCCTTGTAGTAGTATCCTCTACCAATTAGATTTACCACTTGTTCTTCAAGGACAACTAGGTTAACAAAATCCTTTGGTGGGAAAGGAGAAGAAAAAATTTGGAGGAGATTTTCTTAGAAGAAGAAGAACCAAAATTGAAACTCTTTCAATTCTTTCACTTAGGAATTTCGGTTCTACCTTGCATGAAAAGAGAGAATGTCTAAAAAACATGCAAGAACCCTTTCTTACCTCTCAATTTCGAAATATGCATCAATGGAAAGAGTGAGAGGCATCCAATGCATCACTTCTTACATTAATCACTCATCAAATAGCCAATAAATGAGACTTACTTCATTTATCTTTAAAATGGCTATTTGAAAAGACCATAACCTATAATTGAATACCCATTTCGGTTTTGGCAAGAAGAAAGAAGGAAGATGGTCCATCTAATGCACATCTTTCATCTTTAATCTAATGAATGCAAATAGGTTACATGCCAACATTAAAAGCCAACCATTAAACCATTTAATGGTAACTTCATAACTCCATTTAATAATGATGAACCATAATAAAGACCATCTTTATTCAGTATTTTAATTTCAAATGTGTGGTTACACATCTAACCTAACATGGTTACACATCTAACCTAACACAATTTCGAAATTGCTTCTTCTCCATTAAAAAAAATTGTTTTAATATAATTAATCTAATCAATTACATTAAACCAAAACAAGCCCATTTCTAAATGAACATATGGGCTTCCAATTAACCATTAATTAGTATAAGCCCATCATTTAATTATGGACTTCTAAAGCCTCCAAACTACTTCTTAATTAGCTTGATAACCTTCCTTAAAGCCAAGTGGGGAATCTTATTGGACTTTGATAATTCAAGCTCCAATAAGCCCAGAAATAATTCAATCTCATTGGAATTAATTCTAGCTTATTAACTAAATGTCATTCCACTAAAGACAATTAGTTGAACTCTTGAATTATTAAATATTATGAGAATATGTCCAATTGCAAACCCTATTTAGAACCTTATTATAGTCATCCGCACAACAAAGGGTAAAATTACCGTTTTGCCCTTATGTTGGTTTTTCCTTCTAGATCTCTCATTTTACTTTATATGGTGATTAACACATAAGATCTCATCTTAGTGTTAAGACTTGATGGGTAGCTAGTCCATCAAACTCTCGCGCCATTTAATCACCAAATCTCCTTAAAACATCTAGAAGAGATGATAACACTATAAACTCTTTATTTGAGTGAATGTTCCACGATACATGTTTCAATTAATAATTCCAACATGCAGAACCTGGATTAATACCTGTAAAAATCCATTCCGATCATATCAAGAATTATAATGAAACACATATGAGTTCACCACTCATCAAGATTGTGGTTCATAATAGCGAATGCTTAAGTTGTATGTTTTAAGATTAAAGTAACGCCCACTTTATTCTTGAAAACATACTTGATTCAATTCATTTAATAGTACCATTATCGATAGTCTACTACTATCATGATATGAAACTCATCATTCCTTTAAGTAAACTCCTTTACTTATATGGAGATAAATCGTAACACTACGATCTAAACCATAATCAAACGACCAACTTGATTATTCAACTGTGAATCAATTAATTGATTCTAATAATATACATGTTTCCCATACATCTCTATGTATATGTATATTACTTACAAATGAATCTTGGTACCTTATGACCAGATATATAATGCTCATACAGATAAAACCAAACTCTTTTGTTTTATTAATAATAAATATTTTCATTACAAAGCTATGGCGAAGAAGATAAAGTTACATGTAAATACACTTGCTTTCCAGGGCACTATATTTACATAACTCCAACAAGAAGAAACTAACATTATTGGACAATGTACGAAGAATGCTAAGTAGCTCCAAACTTTCTAATTCCTTGTGGACTGAAGCTCTTAAAATGATAGTGTATATATTAAATTGGATACTAACCAAGGATGTTTCAAAGATGTCATTTGATTTATTTAAAGGCTGAAAATGAGTTTATGACATATACTCATTTAAGGATGTCCATCTGAAATAAGAATTTATAATACACAAAAGAAGAAATCGGACCTAAAGACCATAAGTAGGTATTTCTTTGGATATGCTGAAAGGTCTACAAGATATAGGTCTATTGTCCATCACATCACATTAGCATTATGGAATCAAGAAATGCAAAGTTTCTTAAGAATGATTTGATTAGTGGGGGGATCAATTTCAGTATATAGTTTCTGATAATGATTATTTGGATGCACATCCTTCCACCTCAAACAATAAGTTGATTGTCATTCATAATGGTCCTTAGGTTTAAATAGACCTTGTACAATCAATTGTTGAAATTTAAAAGCCTCAATCAACACAAATGACAATCAAAATATTCTACAAGTTACCAATAATTCAGTGTATCCAATTATTCAGGAACTACCTGAAATCATTTGTGAAAAAAGCCTTTTTAAATGGTGACCTAGAGGAAGAGGTTTACAAGCTTAAAAGATCCATATATAGATCATAACAAGCATTTGATCAGTGTTATTTGAAATTCCATGATGTTATCTCATCATTTGGTTTTTAATAAAATATCATGAATCAAGTGCATACCAGAAGGTTAGTGAGAGTCAACTTTGTTTTCTTGTATTGTATGTGAATAACATATTACTTGCAACCAATAATAGGGGTTTGTTGCATGATTTAAAACAATTTCTCTCTAATAATTTTGAAATGAAAGATATGGGTTATGCGTCTGATGCCATTCACATTAAGATCCATCAAGACAAATTTTGTAGTATTTTAAGTTTGTCTTAATAAACCTATATTAATAAAGTTTTAGAGAGATTTGGATAAAAGATTGTTCACAAAATGTAGCTCCCATTTTGAAAGGCACTTAACATTGTATTTGTTATTGGAATGTTCGGTAGATATCAAAGTGATTAAGCATTAGATCAGTGGAGGCTATAAAGAAAGTGTTGAGGTACCTTTAAAGGACCAAAAATTGGATCCTTATGTAGAGATGAGCTGATCATCTGGAGGGAACAAGGTACTCAAATTGATATTTTGCTAGGTTTGTTGATTCATGTAAACCAACTTCAGGTTATATCTTCATATTTGCCTGTGGAGCCATATCTTGGAGGAGTGTCAAGAAGTCATTAATTGCTTCCTCTAACATAGAGGCTGAGTTTGTCTCTTGTTTTAAGGTTACATTACATGATGTATAGCTAAAGAGTTCTATATATGGGCTTAAACTCGTGGACTCCATTTCTAAGCCATTGAGAATACATTATGACAATTCAGTTGTTGTTTTTCTAACAAAAAACAACAAGCATGCCACCAATAAGGGAAAGTGTTAAGGAAAATATAGCTGTCATTGAACACATTAGCATTGAATTGATGATAACTGATCCTTTGATAAAAGGCATGTCACCAATGAAGTTCAAGGATTATGTTGTTAGAATGAGATTGAGTTCCATTATATAGTTTTCATTATATACACAATGTTGTTTTCGTAAAACTTTTATAATATTTTCTATATTATAGTGCACATTATTAAATTTTGAGAAAATTGATTATTTTATACCTGGAATAAAAATATGGTTTATTTATTAAGTAATGTCACCACATTCAAGTTGATAAATAATATTGTAATACGTGGAAGATAATACTCAGCTACTAGAGGACTTGTCAATATACTTCATAAACGTATGGACCAAGTGAGAAAATATAAGATATTAAGGATTTTAAGGGGGTTGGGGAGAATTTGCACTACATCAAAGTGAGCCCATATACAATTAAGACATTATTTCTTAACTTAAAATCTTAAGGAAATGTGTTATGAGTGTTATTTTTGTACATAACTCATTTCATCCTTATGTTTCTTTCTGATGTGAGATTAGTTTACTTGTGAATTTTGAACATCTCCCTCTCACAAGTGGATCCATTAATATCAGACTAACTCCTCCTGAACTCATAGCTTATGTGAAGCCATTTGAGTCACTTAATAAATCACTCATTCATCTGACTCAAATTCATGAATCTTTATTCATTAGACCTCGCTAACCTAGTTTTGATATCAATGAAGGGTTTTAGCACTACAAGAAAATAAGGTATTTTGCGATGTTTTTAAAACATCACAAAATGTCCAAAAATTCCGCAGAATATATTCTGTAAAGTCTTTAAAAACATCACAAAAAATATCACGGAATGTGGTGTAAGCAAAAGGTTTCTGTGACGTTTTAAGTAAAACGTCATAGAAAACACTAACATTCCACGACATTCATAAAAACATCATTGAAAGTTTGGACAATATGCGATATTTTTAAAAAACATCGCGGATTGTCTAACATTTCACGATGTTTTTAAAACGTCGCAAAATGTGAAGGAATCCGCAATATTTTTTTGAAAACGTCACAGAATGTCTTCCTTGACATTTTTAGAAACGTCGCGAAATATCTTCCGTGATAGTTTTATTATTACTTGCATTATTTTTCCATTTTTTCAAAAATCATATTAATTTAATAATTTTTAATTTTAATAATTATTTTTAAAATACAATTTTAATCTTATTTGTTTAATTACTATTCAATATTATTTATGAATTTTATTTATTTAATAATTCTTCAATTTTAGTATATCATTAATTTTAATAATTATTCATGTATCATAAGAATTTCATACTGCAGATAATGTATTATTTAATTTCAATTATAAATATATCATAATACACTAATTAACATCAAAATACACTAATTGCATACGTACAAAGGCATCATGTTCCCATTTCTTTTTGAGATTGATGTCCTCATTCCAATAACAGAAATAAATGCATTCCCAAAAAATATCTAAAAAACTAAAAAAAGTGAATTAATGCAACCAATACAATAGATCCAAACCCCTAGTTCCATCGTACATGGGCAAGAGTTTTCCTTGAGAGGTTAATAGCTGTGATTACATCCTCTATATTATTCCTCATCAAAACTGTTAGACCCCGTTTTCGGAAGCCAACCTTTTGGAATTAAAAAGCATGCGTATAGAATTTTTCAAAAAACAGATCTTGAAATCATAAAGCGTGGGCGAAAACCAAAGAAAGCAAAAAGTGGAAACCAAAGGAAGCGGAAGCTTAAGGAATCAAGAAATCGAAAAGGCTTAGCGGTCAAAACTCTTAATTCTGACATCCGAAAGCGCATACTTTATAAAAGAAACAAACGCGTTGGAAAACTACAAAGACGATCCGATCTACCTCAATCCGCTTAGACAATTGGGTCTATCTTATTTTTCTTTCTTGCCATAAAATCTCACACACATGTCTATATACCATCAATTTATATACAAAGAGCACTTCAATAATTCAGATCAATCATCACAATTATCAGACCTCATGTCCGGAATCCAAACACAATCAATCACATTCATATCATTTCATCCATATACAATTTACATGCCATATCCTTACACAATTCCATAACTCGTTACCATCATGAATAATTGTTACAAACTTTAATGGCATTCCAAGCCATAATATAACATTAATATCAAAATCCGAAAACACAAGAATACACAACTTCCAAAATTCTCAACAGCAATCTAACTTTAAAACATTACAATATGTACACATACAAACAAAAACCTTCACTTTCCTTCACCCGATCTTCTTCTCATCACCTATGGATGGGAATGAAGGGGGCGTGAGCTTATAGCTCGTGGGTAACATGCTTATAACCCAGAATAAGCAAAAACATTGAAATATTTATTTCCTTTGCAAAATTCACATTGAAAACCCGTGCAACATAAGTTTTCCAAAATTCAAAACTTATTAAGCGATTTATAAACGTCATAAATCATAATTCAAAGCATCATCATATTAAACATAACAAATGCATCAAATGATCACAAATCAAATACACATAACCCAACAGAATTGGTTTAGGTGGGTCCAAAACATAACGTACTACACATTTCTGCATAACGGTCATGTGTAGCCATGAACTTTGGGAGTCCGTGAGGAGCTCCAATACCACTAGCGGGCAGGCAGAAAAAGCCTATATACAGACAAGTGCACTTGACTATCTTAAGGGACCACCACAAACCCATATAAGCATACAATTCACATTGTTCAAACATATTGACCAAAAGGCCACTTTTCCGAAAGGCAATTTATAGCCATTGCATTCTTTCAAAAACCATATTCACATTCTTTTTCAAATTATCAATCAAAATTCACATCAAAATTTCTCAAATCATTCAAGCAATGTAATGCAACAATCATAGCAATTTCTCAATCAATCACAAAACAATCAAAGCAACATTTTCAAAGCCTTTGAAAACATTTCATTTTCTTGATTCAAAAGAAAGCATGTATGGCTCATTACTTAAATTATAAACATGAAACCCACCTTATTTTCCTTCCTTGAAACTTGTCCAAAGCCTCTACTCTTTCTCCCATAACTTCTCTAATTTTCTTCATCAATTACAAAAATCCTTAACCAATAGGAATTCAAATTGAACATCATATAAGGCATAATCACCAAAATTAATCTTAGAAAACTTAAACCCATAGGTTTCTTAAGCTATCTAAACCAATAAACTTTCAAATTTCCAAAATCTTAAAATCCAACTTAACTTAAATCCTTCACCAAATGAAGAGTTTCTTAGCTTGAATGGAAGCTCTCATGCTCCTCTTTCTTTTTCCTTTATGAATCAACTTCAAAATCACACTTGAAACCCAAACAAAATCAAACCCTACCATTTTCTTTCTTCTTTCCTCTTCTCCACCGAACACTCTCTTCTCTTCTCTCTTTTCTTTTGTTCTTTCTTTACAATTTCGTGCTTGCTTCCTTCTTAAGAAGCAAGACCACCTTTTAATTACCAAAATGCCATTAATGAATGAGCAAAGTCCAAAATACCCTTACATGTAAGCCTTGTAACCTTAATGCTTAAATGACCTTCCACTTATTCCCCTCATGTATTCTTACCACTTTAATACAATAATTTAATCAACCTATGCCATATGATCTTGCTCAAATTAACATGCTAATTAATTCCACAAAAATAACATAATATAACAAAGCCTCAAAATTCATTTAATTCATACTTAACTTAAGACATTTTTCTAATCATCAAATTGAAGGAATTTGCTAACCCTTCCTTCTAGATAAATGTTCCTCATTGACTCAATTTTTCAAAGACATCAAAATCATTCAATTTGGTTCAATACTCCAATAGTTATACCTAAAACATTTCCGGACTATTCTTATACCAAAACATTATTCTGCACTCAAATTCCATCCAAATTTTGACATTCTTAGAGACTGAATTAAAACTCAATTTCATCAGACAATTTGTAGCCTTATCTCTCTAGTTTAATCCAAATCAAGAGTAACCTCATTTGGATGACTAGAGCAAAAGTTATGGCCTAACATTTTAGGATTGTTACTAAACCGAGACAGAACACTATACCCAAATTCACTCCAGAAATGGAAAGTCTTAGAGTCCAAATTGAAATTCAGTTCCTTAAGATAAATTGTAGTCCCATGTCTCTAGTTTATTGTTCAACAATAATTAACTCAATTGCATCTCCACATATCAAGATATCATCAAAATACTAAAACATGTTCAGAAAAATATCCAACTCAAACTCTTTAATCAATCCTCTCACTTTGATTCAATCAATATTTTTCAAATTAATCTCAAAAATCATAAATTTTCCATTTAGAGGTAGATAATTGTCTTAGAAATCTAACACTTTAAAAATCAAGTCAATCGGATGTCGGACGTAAAAGATATAAGCAAAAGAATGGCAAAGGGTCGGATCGCCCTCGCGTGGAGGTCGCGAGGCGAAGAGGTCGCCCTCACAACGGGTTGCCATCGCAAGGGGCACCTCCAAACGCGGCGCTCGTGATTCCGAGGTGGGCGTAAGTGTGCGACGCGACGCGGTCGCACTCGTGAGCTGACTGGAAACCAATTTCTGATTCTTTTTTTTTCTTCTTCCAAAATCCTAACTTCCACACTTCATAACTTTTGACTCAGAATTCCAAAATTTTCAAACTTGATATCAATGGGAAGCTGAAAGAAGGCTCTACAAATTCCATAAAGGACTGAAAAACAAATTCTATCTCTAAAGGATTCAAAATCCACTTCAAAGTTTCTCTCCAATATATGTCACCCTAAACAGTAACAGAATTTCTAAAAATCATAACTTCCCATTTCATGGTCCAAAAATTTCATGCCTTATATCAATGGAAAGATAAAAACACAATCTACAACTTTCAAGAAGGACTTAAAAGCAATTTCTACCTCTAACTTGATCAATTTTTTAATCAAAGCTTCTACTCAAATAATGTCATCTTAAACAGTAACAAAACTTCTAAAATTTCTATCTTTCAGCTCCAAGGTCCAAAAATGTCATACTTTACATCAATGTAAAGATAAAAATACAAAATTCAACTTTTATGAAGACTTTAAGAGCAATTTCAGTCTCTATATAGATCAAAATTTCAATCAAAGTTTCTGTCTCATAAATTCACCCTAAACAACATCAAGACTTCAAAAATTCACATCTTTCAATTCCCACATCCAAAAATGGCACATTATACATCATTGAAAAGCTATGAAATTTATCTATAACTTTCAAGAAGGCTACTTAATCCAATTCAAACTATATCAGTCCATAATTTGCCTCAAAGCATAGCATACACAAACCAACCCTTATGGACATTTTCAAAAATAAAGCAAAACATCCAAAACTTCAAATGATCATAACTTTCAACCCCAATATCGAAAAATGTCATACTTTATAACGATATAAAGCTTTCAAGAAAAGCTATAACTTTGATGAAGATCATTTTAACAAAATATGCCTAGATCAAACTAGAAAAATTCACAAAGTTTCAGATCAATAATGCAACTTTCTGCTACTATTCATCTAAAAAATTTTAGACTTTTGATTCTCCAAAATCTAACACTTTCACTATTTATTTTTTGATTTTTAATTCCATTCAAATCAACACTTTTCATCACCCACAACACAAACCTACACAAACACCCATTTTCAACCAAAATAAATGTTCATGCTTTAACCTCAAAATATCATTTCAAAAACATAGTCAGTAGCTTCTATAGCAACATCAGTTCCTACCCCAATCACCATGCCAACATATGTAGTAGCTAAAGCAGGTTAGTCGTGTTGGACCAATGGTGGTTGACAAATTAAATCCTTTTATATTTTGATAATAATAAAATATATAGAATTGGTTAAGAAATTATTTCAGGTGTTTTGGATTGAAATTTAAAGATTTGTTGTGAAATCAAGATGAAAATTATCTTCAACGTGCTAGAGATATTCAAACATGAAGATTATGGGAAGATTTTGTTAAATATATCCGTTGGAGTCAGCACCAGTCGAGTAGCATATCACAAGTCAACTAATAAATTCAGATATGTCAGATGGGGCATGAAACAAGTCGACCAACATATGACAAGTCGACTATTCGAAAAGCGGAGATGAAACTTTCATGGAAAAACGTTGGCACTAGTCGACTATAACATCTCGACTAGTCGACTATCAGGTGAAGCTGAACAAAATTTGTCTGGATCAATCACAAATAGAAAGGAAATCATTTTACATCGTCTATGAGCAATCAACAATGGCTAGAAAAAGATCTCCAACGACTATATTCATCTGGAAGTCTGCAAATAAATAAAGGAAGATCAAATGATCCAGTAGTGAATTCCAAAAGCAAACGCACACAACTATTGTTCCTAATTTGCTCTTACTTTGCTCTTAGCTTGTTCTAAATCTGTACTGAGCATTATTACTTCATCTTTATCTTTGTTATTATTGTGAGTTGAGTGATTAGTGAAAAATCACTTGTGAGGTAGGATTTGTGCCGGAAAATAAATCGGTTGTGAGGCATAACTTGAGCCGGAAGTCAAGTTGTATTGAAAAGTTCATACTAAACTAAAAAGTGTGTAGTAAAGTGTTTTGATAAAATCCTAAGTAGGAGCTTAGGTAGAGGACATAGGTCTTAGCACCGAACCTCTATAAAAATAGTTGTTTGCCTCTCTTCCCTACTCTTTGCACTTAAATTTGTTTAATTATTTTGTGTGTATTAACTTCTGATTTTTGTAGAACTTTACGAAAAAAGGTTCAAAGATCTATTCAAAACCCCTTCTAGATCGTTTACAATTGGTATCAAAGCAGAAGAATCCAGGGATGGCATACAATAACCTAACGGAAGAAGGTAATACAAATAATCGCCCTCCTTTGTTTAATGGTACTAACTATTCTTCTTGAAAAAAATCCTATGAAATACCATATTATTAGCAAGGGAGTGGAGTATTGGAAGATCATCATCTTCGGTCCTCATGGTCCATTGAAAGAAAATGGCGAGGTAAAGACGGAGCTGGAGTATGATGACAATGATTGGAAGTAAGCTTACATCAACGCAAAAGCTATGAAATTGATATATTATGCTCTCACTGTTGAGGAGAGAAATTGAGTGAACTCATGCACTAGTGCTAAAGAAATGTGGGAGAGACTACGCATCACTCATGAAGGAACCAATCAAGTTCGAGAGACAAAGATCAACATGCTTCTCCATGACTATGAAATGTTTGTCATGAAGGAAGGTGAGTCTATTTCCACTATGCTTGATCATTTTGCAGAAATTATCTATGGATTAGGCAACCTTGGAAAGCATATGACGGATAGCGAGAAGGTGAAAAAGATTCTTCGTTCACTACCGAAAGAATGGGACTCATAATTCACCGCTATTATGGAGTCTAAAGATATCAATCAATTGGAATTCAATGCCTTTGTGGGATCACTCATAAACTATGAGATCATTCTCAAATCGAGAGGAGGAAGAGGTAAGTCACAAAAGTCAATTGCATTAAAAGCTAATGCTTCTTCTCTTGATGAAAGTGACGAAGAAATAGATGAAGAGGAAGAAGATGAAGAACTAGCAATGTATGCCAAAAACTTGAGAAAGTTCAAAGGACTACTCAGGAGTAGGAAGAAAGAATTACGTGGTGGAAGAAATGACGAAAGAAAGAAGTACACCATAGAAAGAAGGAACAAGAGCTATGAAGAAAAGAAGAGCAATGAGGGGTGTTGAAAATGTGAAAAAAGAGGACATCATGCAAGAGAATGTAAAAGTCCTTCCATTTTCCAGAAAATGACAAGAATGATAAAGGAAAGAAGAAAGCTAGTCTTATAGCCACTTGGAGTGACGATGAGGAAGCATATCAAAGCAATGATGAAAACAACCTAGCTCTTATGGAAAATAGCTCCTTAACAAGTAATGATGAAGATGAGGTAATGATCACTGATCAAGATCTTAGAGATTCTTTTACTACTTTACAAATTGATTTTGAAGAAGCTATTGAAATCAACAAGAAATTGAGAAAGAAAATAAGAGAAATAGTTGCTGAAAATAGTATTTTGCATGAGACTATTGATGATTTAGATTACAACAAGGAAGATCATTCTACATGCCTTGCTGAAAAAGAAAATCTTACTAGTGAACTTGATAGACTTAGAAAGGAGTTTTCTTATGTGGTTGGAAAATTTGCCGGTGAAAATGAAAAGTTTGAAAAGATGTTGTCTTTACAAAGATATTCTATTTCTAAACATGATTTAGGATATGATCCTTTTGATAAAGATTGTTCCTTGATTTCTAAATTCACTAAAGATGGAAAAGTTGCTAAATGTGCTAGATGTTTAAAAGATGGTCATATAGAAATAGCATGTAAAAGTATTAGGAGATGTATTAATGTAACATCTCGTTACCTATGTGATAGATTACTGATAAATTAGGAAACACATCTCATGCTCATGCATACATAAGATGTACATGCACTTGAATATTGAATCTTTTCAGATAAAGATAATTGTACATGTATTCGTTGACAATTTTCGGGTATAATTGTTTATACATGTGAATATATTGGGATATGTGGTTTTTTTTATATATGTTGAAAATTGATTGGGGAGTGTATAAATTGATTTAGAATTTTTGGGAATCTTTGGAGAAATTTTTAGAAATTGTAGGGTATTTTTAGACTAGAAAAATTACCAAGTGGCAAAGCAATTGTTAAATGGTAGTAGAACTTTTGTCCAATGTCAATAGAAATTTTGATAAATGACTTTAGGAAATATTGACAAGTGCCATTGGAAATTGGGAGATAATTAGAATAGAAATTGGACTTAGGTTATAAGAATTGGACATGTGGCAAGTGACATAAGTCACTTGCCAAACATGGCCTTAAGTCCACTACCTTGTTTAATTAAAAGCTTTTCCCCATTTTGTTTTGTCATTCACGATGCTTTCATATGAGAAGAGCAAGATATTTTGTTCTCTTCCTCACTTTCGTAGCTCCTCTTCTCTTCCTCTCATATTCTTCATTTTTGTTCACCTTGCTACTCTTTCATCTTGCCTTCTCTTGCCTTCTTACTAAAAACCCCAACCTTTCAAACTATAGATGATGAAGATCGTGAGATGGTGAAGAAGTTAGGGATTTTGAGTTTCTTGAAGATTTTGAAGAATTGGAAGCTAAATTAGGTAAGAATTTTGTCTAATATCATGGATTTTGTAGTTAATTAAATCATTTATGATGTTATTTAAAGTTAATTGCATGGAAATTGTGTTGGTGTATATGGGTATGTAACTTGCTTGTTTGATTGATGATTGATGAGGTAGAATTTGAGAAATGTAATTTAGAGATGGTTTAGATGGTTTGGAAGTTAATTGATGTTGTAGATGAGTGTAGAAAATGATGGATGATGGAGTGTGTGTTGCTGCTATTTTGTGGACTAATGTTCAAGGAGAGGCTTTGATTTAGTTATGGTTAATATATTGAGTGAATTGAGTGGTGGTTGGTGTAGAAATGGTATGGAAGAGATAGGAAAGGTGTTAGGTTGAAAATCTGTAAATTTGATTTGAGCATGTTTCAATGATTGGCCCATAACTTCTTATATGGTTATGCAATTGAGATGAGATTTGGCTTGAATTAAACTAGAGGTGTTTGGCTATATTTCTTGTGAAGGAAGTGTTGTTCAATTTTGGCTTGAATAGTTCCAAATTTTGACTTGAATGAAGGAATGTGTGTAGGGATGAATAGTAGCTCTAAAATTGCATTTTGATGATTTGAAACTTTGGGAATTTTTCTAGGTTGATTTTGTGAAATTGGTCTTCAGGAAAGTTATATCTTTTCTTGAAAGCTTTCTATCACCATAAGGTGTGCCATTTTTCGATATTGAAGTTAATAGTTATGAGTGATTGAAATGTGGATATGGTTTAGGTGATATTTAACAATATTCAACAGGGAAGCCACAATCATGTTGGATTTTGACCTAGTTAGAGGTATACTTTGCTTCTAAGTTCATGAGAATTGTAGAATGTGTTCTGATCTTTCCATTGATATAAATCATGGAATTTTTGGACAATGGGATAGGAAGTTATGATTTTTAGAAGATTGTGGTACTGTTTAGGATGACATTTAATGGGTAGTAATTTGATTGAGATTTTGACTCCCTTAGACATGGAATTGATTTTCGAGTCCTTCATGGACATTGTAGAGCTTTCTTTGATCTTTCCATTGATACCTAATTTGTCAAATTTGGACTCTTAAGTGAAAAGTTATGTATTTTAGAAATTCAGATGAAGAAGAGAGGAAAACAAAAAGGGAAAAAAAGGAATATAGAAAATCGCGGCCGCGTCGTGTCTCGAGGCCGCTCGAAAAAGAGCCACCTAGCGCTAGCCGTCGAGCATGCGGCGCTACTCGCCGACTCACCTGCCCTTCCTCCTTTCTTTTGCTTATAAGTTGTCCATCCGATTGACCCGATTTTTGAAGCATTGGATTCATAATACACCCCTATGCCCTCTATAAGAATTTGTAGATTTTGAGATTAAATTGAAAAGGGTGGATTGAATCAAAGTAAGAGGCCCAATTTATAAGAGTATGAGGTGATTATTTTCTGAACATACTTCAATGTTTTAGTAATATCTTGACCTATGGAGATCCAAATTGAGTAATTTTGGTGTCTATGGATTCCTAAAATATAGGGGAACATTTCTGTTAAAGAGAGGTCGCCTAGGTTATCTTATGTTGATTGTCTTATTGATCGGAAACAGTAGACCTGAAAGTTGGTGTTTTAGAAAAATTGAAATAAGTTTATGAGCAATAAATTGTGAGTTTAATAGTTTTAGTGCAACTTAAACCTAAGAATAAATGAGTTTTGAGATGGAAATTGGGTATAGTACATTGTTTTTGGATAAGAACAATCCGAAAATGGATAAGGTATATCTTCCAAATTTCTAGACCAAATTGAGTGATTTTGGTGTCAATAGAAACATAAGACATTGTGAAATACTTTCCTAAAATAGATTAGGACCAAATTTCATCAATTTCACTTTGTGAATTGAATATGAACAACAGACCCGAAGGTCTGGAATTTTGGAGAATTTATAAGAAGTAATGAGAGTTTTGATAAGGTGTGATCATGTAATCTTGAAATAACATTAATGAGTGAATTATTAGCATTAAAGTATCAAATACATGTGTTTATTGGAGATGAAATGGTCCATACAATTAAAGTTGTGATTCAAAAATAGAAGTAAGGTGTATCTAGTGAAAATGACTAGTAGTTAAGTTATAAAATGGGAAATTGGATAAGATGTGAAATTTGATCATATTCCCGGAATTGTCATTAGGTATGCATTGTACATAGTCCATATACATATTTGTGCATAAATAAATGCTATAATTGTGCAAAGTTATTAATATGTGTGTGCAATGTGTGTATTGCATAATGGTGATGTGTAGGCTAAATGTTCGCTTTTAAACATTTCCAGATCTTGGAAGCAATTGCTAATCTGGAGCATACTGTGAGTAGACTGAGATGGTCTCACTTTATTGTTTGTTTTGTTTCATTTTTGTATTAATTGACTACTGAATGTGATTGACTGTGTTGGTTACCAGACAAGAGGTCCGATAATTGTGATGTTGATTGGATATTGAAGTGCTACTTTAATGTGAATTAGATGAACTATGTGTACTTACTGTGATTATTAAATGTGTTATGAATGTGCATTTGAGTATGAATGAAAGTGTGAATTCTCAACTCTAATGTTGAATGTCGGACTAAGGTCCAATGATATGAGAAAGTGATTGAATGGCATATGCAAATGTGAGTGATGCATTCCATTGCATGAATGCATGAAATATAATGGCAGTTGTGACCAGAGTAGCCAACGATTAGAGTTTAAAGCTCAACGAGTAGAAATGAGCCTCGAGCTCAAAAGTGAATCAAAGCCTCAAGCTCAACGTTTAAAGAGCCCTATATCTCCCAAGTGGATAAGGGACAGTTATCAATAAGCCCTATATGGGACAGTTCAAGCACTCGGTCACAACAAAGTAACAAATAGAAAGTGAGTCTCATATGCACTGCATATAATAATATGAATGATTAAACTATACTAAATGTGAAATGTGCAATGATGTGAATGTGATTTATGTGTTATGTGACTGGGTGAGCTATCAATGATGGTCACTCATTGAGTTCGCAAAACTCACCCAAAATTTGCAAATATTTTTCAAGACTCAAAAGAATACCCCGTTAGGCAACGGGAGTATATCTACTGCATGCGAATGAAAGATAGAGGTCGGGATCAATTCGTGTTTGCATTTTACATTTCCTTATTCTTGTATAAATTGGTATTTCGCGGTTTTTGTATAAATAATGGATTCTGAAATTTTTGTACCATGTGTATACAAATGAATTTATGTTGTGATGTAAAGTCTTTATGACAAAAAAAATATTTTATATTTGTAATGGGCCCTAAATGACTATTGAAATTCTATTGATTGTATGGTTATGAATGAAAATGCTTATGAATTGAAGCGGGCCCAAATTGTTTACTGATTTCTACGTATTTAATCGTATTTCAAGAAAAAAAATTATATATTGAGTTTTGACTGATTGAATTTGCTAGCACGCCATCCTCGCAGGGCAAAGATTCGGATATCACCACGATTTCGGGTTTGGGTCCTGCGGGAGTGGGGTGCTTCAATTAATGTTAAGAAAATCTAGGTGGTAAAAGGTACAAAACCTTCAAATGTAGTTTATATGACTAGCCAAAATGGACCCAAAATAGCTTGGGTACCAATAAGAAGAAATAATGTTTCTGTTGTAGGCACAAGCAAAGAATGAAAATCTACCAAGTACATGGTACATTGATAGTGGATGTTCAAGACACATGAGTGGAGACAAGAACCTATTTGCAGAAATCAGACCAAATAACCAAGGATATGTTACATTTGGAGACAACAACAAAGGTAAAGTCATTGGTGTTGGTAAAGTGGGTAAGGAACCTTTGCCTACCATTGACAATGTTTTACTTGTTGATGGCTTGAAGCACAATTTTTTAAGTGTTTCTCAATTGTGTTATATGAATTTTAATGTGGCATTTGAATCATCTCATTGTATGGTTAAGAAGGATGAAAATGTAGCTTTCATTGGTTTGAGACATGGAAATACATATATTGCTGATTTACATGATGATAGTTCTTTTAATGAAAAGTGTTTGGTGACAATAGAAGAAAATGCATTTTTATGGCATAAAAAGTTAGGACATGCACCATTGCCTTTAATTTCTAAACTTTCTAAAAATGATATTGTGAGAGGTTTGCCTAAGATAAAATTTGTTAAAGACCACTTGTGTGAATCTTGCTTGAAAGGAAAACATGTTAGAGAATCTTTCAAACCAAAGAAAGAAATTTGTACATCTAGAATTCTTGAACTTGTTCATATGGATTTGATTGGACAATCTAGGCATGCTAGTCTTAGTGGTAAATTATATGTTCTTGTTATTGTTAATGATTTTTCCAGATTTACTTGGGTGAGATTTCTCTCAAATAAAAGTGATGCTTTTAATGAGTTTACTAAGTGGTGTAGGTTGGTTCAAAATGAAAAGGATTTGACAATTGTTGCAATAAGAACTGATCATAGAGGTGAGTTTGAATGTGAATCATTCGAAAGGCTTTGTGACAAATATGGAATGGAGCACAATTTATCAACACTAAGAACACCACAACAAAACGGAGTTGTAGAAAGGAAGAATCGTTTACTTGAAGAAATGAGTAGAACTATGTTGAATGAATATAATCTTCCTAAATCCTTTTGGTCATCAATAGAGTGCATCTTAGACGAGACAAAAACAAGACATCATACGAGTTATGGAATGGTAAGAAACCCAACATATCATATTTTCATCATTTTATTCATAATAATGGAAAGAACAACTTAGGAAAATTTGATTCAAAATCTGATGTTGGTGTGTTTCTTGGTTATTCACTAACTAGTTAGGCATTTAGAGTTTATAATAATAGAACTAAGTGTGTTGAAGAAAATATTCATGTTAAATTCGATGATATGATTCACCCCCAAGAAAGGTTTGTTTTGATGATGATGTAGGAAATCTAGGAAATGGAGTTGAAGAAATTGAATCCAAGATTGAAGAAATAAAGTTAGATGAAGAAGATCATGTACCCAACACTAAAACTTGGGCAAAAGCAAAGAATCATCCTATGGAGCAAGTAATTGGCAACTTGAATGATGGTTTAAGAACTAGGAGGAATGTTTATGAACACATGAGCAATTCAGCCTTCATCTCACTAGTGGAACCCAAAAACATAAAAGAGGCTCTTGAAGATGAAAATTGGTTGCTGGCTATGCAAGAAGAACTTAATCAATTCAAGAGGAACAATGTATGGGACTTAGTAGCTCCACCAAAGGACAAAACCATTATTGGAGTCAAGTGAGTAAATAGGATAAAGTATGATGAAAATGGTGAAGCAGTCAAAAATAAATCAAGGTTAGTAGCTCAAGGATTTTATCATGAAGAAGGCCTTGATTATAATGAGACATATGCACCTGTGGCTCGATTAGAGGCAATAAGATTATTATGTGCATTTGCATCGCATAAGAGGATCAAATTAAATCAAATGGATGTCAAAAGTGTATTTCTAAATGGCTACATCCAAGAGGAGGTTTATGTCAAACAACCACTGGGTTTTGAAGATCATGAACATCCGGATTATGTCTATAAGCTCAAGAAGGCACTATATGGATTAAAGCAAGCACTTAGGGCATGGTATGAAAGGTTAAGTACTTTTCTAACTCAAAATGGTTACATTCGTGGTAAAATTGATAATACTTTGTTTATAAAACATGTTGATCAAGATATGCAATTTTATAAAATCATGATGATGTGTGATTTGAATTCTATTGGTTGATTGTAATTTTATGCACACATTAGCACAGCAAAATGGTCAAGATATTAGGCAAATATGCAATTCCATCTGAGAATACATCATCATGATCTACACTTAGGCTAAAATGTGATTTATTTGGAGTTTAGCAATATTCCAGTCGACTAATTGGAGTTTAAGTTAACTAAGATTGAGGAATTAGTCTAGTTATTCTGATTTGCCTATTGAAGTATTATAGTTATAGTCGACTAATAGTCTTCGACTAGTCGACTAATACACATATTTTTCCCAACCAGTCGACTAATCCTTTTCGACCAGTTGACTAGTTTTATGTCAGACAACCACCACTCTTAATTTTATTAGTCGACTAATGCCTTACCAGTCGACTATAAGTCATCTGAGTCTTCTTTAAAAACTCAATTTTTTCCCAAATCTCCGAAAAGCTATCATCTTCTCCTTCGAAAACTCTTCTTTCTAGTCGACTATTATCCTTTGATTTCTTCAAATCCAACATACCCATTCTCAATCTTCTTCCAAAAACACTAAACCCACTTATCAATCCTTCAAATCATCCCCCTTCCTCTGAAATTTCATTCACGTCATTCCAAACCCTAACCTTCGATAATCTCTCCTTTTCTCCCATAAATCCTCCAATCCTTCAACATGGCTCCACGAAAATCAAGTGGTAAAGGCAAAAAGGCAGCAACCCCTCCACAAGGTCCACGAGTGCGTGGGTTGTCTTCTAGGGGCGGTATTGAAAGAGAAAACGAGGAGATTAAGTCTCGGTTCGTTTCAAGAGAAACACAAAATGTAGCACCCCACTCCCGCAGGACCCGAACCCGATATCGTGAGTGATATCCGAGTTCGTGCCTCACGAGAGTGGTATGCTAGAGCACTCGAATACAGTCAAACACTCAGTATAATTTTTTTTTAATATGATCATATGTGCGACAATCAGTGGAAATCAGTAAACAATTTGGGTCCACTTTAATTTGTAAACATTTTAGGTCATCATAATACAGTCACAGTATTTAGCCATCGAATGTACAAAAATTCCATAATCACATTGGGCCCAACTTTAATCATAAACATTTTCAGTAATTACATCACAATCAAAAGAATGTCAATAGCCACTTGGGGCCCGCTAAACTACAAGCACTATTTTACAGAAATTGTAGAAATATATATTTTTACAAGAATTGAATGCCACTAATGCAGACGTGAACTGATCTCGACTTCTATTTTCGACTAGTATGTAATAGGCATACTCCCGTTTGTCTAACGGGGTACTCTTCAAGGCCTAAAAAATGATTGCAAATTTTGGGTAAGTTTTGCGAACTCAGTGAGGAATCATCATCGATGGTTCGCCCAATTCATGCAGCACACAAGCAATTCATAGACAATTTATTTCACAAAAACACATTCAGAATTGCCACATGATTTTAACCAAACAATTCACACACGTACAATGCATTCTTGCCTTTTTTTCATTTAACATATTCAATCAAATATGTATGCAATGCACATGTGAAACTTTCTCATTTTTAATTACAGTGTTGTGACCGAGCGCCTGCAATTTTCCATATACACAGTAGACGCGTCTTGGAAGTAGAAGAGCCCTCTAGGTATACACTATCTCCCTTCGAGCTCAAGGCTCATTATTAATATCGATGGCAACTCTAGTCACAACTGTTATTATCTGTTCATGCATTTGTGCATGAAATGCATATGATCCAAGTTCACAATGTAGGCATATAGCACAATTATTCCCCCAATCACAATTGAGCACATCACAATTAAGCAGTAACTGTACAATCAATTCATGTATCACACTTTCACCTAGTAGAAGCAAGTCATCTCATAGAGTCACAAACAGATACACTTCTATGTCATAACTCCCAATACATCGGGCCTTCTGCCCGGAATCCACAGTTATACACAATCACAATTTCCTCCATTATTTCCCACATTGGACATATAATAATTGAATGAACCATCTAGGTTACTCACCTATATCTTTCGAGCTAATACTTGGAAGTCTCAGCAACGTCGGTAGGTTGACGTTCCAACTGAGCCTTTGGTTTACCCAAAGCTTCTTCGATCAATAAGAACCCCTAGCTCTCCACACAGTCCACTATCAACATCTTGAAAGGTAAATAGTTTAGGTGTTCTTATAAAGATGAAGTAGGTGACATGGTGAAAGTAGTAAATAAAGAGTGAGAAAGCTAGGTTCAATTTCGGTGAAGGTTGGCAGCAAATTGAAATGAATAAGATGGAGAAGCTTATAGAACATGAAGGAGCCATTGGACAAAACTTTTCAGTACCGAAAACCAATTGATTCGCCGCCCGGTGATTTTTTTTCGGTCCGAGAAGTTTCCCCAAAAAATTTCAAAAAAATTCCTAAATTTTCTCAAAAATACAAAACACATAACAGTCCACTCCAAATAATTTTTCAAGCACGAAATTATATTTTTTTCCTACAGAAATTACATTTAGACACATATATCGGGAAATGTCATGAATGCATGTACAGTCAATTTCATGTGCAATTTCACTATTCATGTGTAATGGTATGCATGAATATTACAACACAATACTAAACACTCTCGGCCCTTTCCAAATTACTATTTCACCCTTCCCATCGGGGGCGGGATATTACACAAAATCTATATTATCAAGTACTGAAAAACGAAGTTCTCATCCCTTCTATACGGTTTGATTGGGTTGAGTTGAATCATAGTGAAGTTGTGGAGTTATTTACTGAAATTACAAGCCTTAGATTGAGCTATTTTCTGGGGTATACGGATAATATTTATGAAGATATGGTAAGAGAATTTTATGTCAATCTTGTGGTGATTATAAGTAATGTGGATACTAGAATGCATTTGAAATCTACTATTCAAGGCAAAGAACTTTTTATCTGTGAAGAAAATATGTCAATTTGGTTTCAGTTGCCTAAGGGTGGAGTTAGGCCTAGAGCTTCGTTCTTAAATTTGGATATTTTGAGACATGAGGGTGGAGATACTGATGAGGAAGCTGAAGATAATTTTGGCTATACTGAAGAGAAGGATGATGAGTTACTTGTTAGACTGTGTTCTGATCACTCACCACCTTATGAGGCAATGGATTTGCCACTGAATTATAGGTTATTACATTATGCTATTAATCGTGTGGTTTATTCAAAAAAAGCAAGTAATAATCACATTACATCGTTGGATAAATAAATTCTTTGGAACTTGGAAGAAGGGAGGAAAATCAATTTTCCAAGTCTAATTATTCAGATGATGCGAAAAAAGGCGAATCTATTAAAAGGTGAGCTTAAAGAAAAAACAGGGAAGCATAAAGGTATACCATATGGAGTCTTGATAACTCACATTGCTAAGTTGCAAAAATGTAATGTGAGTTCTTATGATCATTATCCTTATCCATCGAGTTGGCGATTTACTAGCATAAAGGTATACCATATGGAGCCTTGATAACTCACATTACTAAGTTGCAAAAATGTAATGTGAGTTCTTATGATCATTACCCTTATCCATCGAGTTGGCGATTTACTAGCATAAAGGTATACCATATGGAGCCTTGATAACTCACATTGCTAAGTTGCAAAAATGTAATGTGAGTTCTTATGATCATTATCCTTATCCATCGAGTTGGCGATTTATTCCTTACAATCTCCGAAGTATGAAGCTGGTCAAAACAGTTGAGAAAGGATGAGTGTATTCGTATCATGTGGAGAAGCTTGGTTTAACTTTAGAAAGTGAACAAGTGCCTAGGAGGCAACGTTCCAAGAGGGTCGGTGATCGTCCTAGCAACTCAATACCAAGCAGTTTGCGACGGAGTGAGGTATCTCAAGATGAACTTCGGGAGATTAGAGATCAAATGGAAGAATTAAATGATCGTGTTGATGATCAACAGAGTATGCTCATGCGACTGGAGAAAAGTGTTGATGATCAATGAAGTATGCTCACACGCTTGGAGAAAAGCATTAAGAAATTTTTGATAAGTTAGGTTGTAGACATGATGATGCTTCTTCATCCTGATTGTTGTTGATTTTGCTTTAGATCAACATTTCATAGTATGCTCTTTGTACTGTTTGTAATTTTCATTTTGTGTTGAAATTGCTACTTGAGACTATGGACATGTGTGTTTTGATAGTTTGCTCCTTCATTAATGTGATAGTGATTTTTGTTGGTTTGTATTAATTATTTTGACTATGACAAAAAGGGGGAGTACTATGTGTTAAAATTGTTTTGGCTTATATGGATCATAACATGTTCTCCAATCTATCTTGATTTGAAATTAAAATTATGGATTATACTAATTTTATGAATTTGATTTTGCAAGGTTATTGAATTCATTAATTTATATGATTGAGGGGGAGATAATCTAACTAAAAAGACAAGGCATAAAAACCTTGATCAATGTTTCTTTATTTTCATTTATTAAACAATTTCTAAATGTTTTGTCATTATAAAAAAGGGGGAGATTGTTAGACCAATGGTGGTTGACAAATTAAATCTTTTTATGTTTTGATAATAATAAAATGTATAGAATTGGTTAAGAAATTATTTCAGGTGTTTTGGATTGAAATTTAAAGATTTGTTGTGAAATCAAGATGGAAATTATCTTCAACGTGCTAGAGATATTCAAACATGAAGATTATGGGAAAATTTTGTTAAATCTATCAGTTGGAGTCAGCACTAGTCGAGTAGCATATCACAAGTCGACTAATAAATTCAGATATGTCAGATGGGGCATGAAACAAGTCGACCAACATGTGTCAAGTCGACTATTAATCAGCTGGATAGGTGCACTAGTCGACTATCATTATACTAGTCGACTATTCGAAGAGCGGAGATGAAACTTGCATGAAAAAACGTTAGCACTAGTCGACTATAACACCTCGACTAGTCGACTATCAGGTGTAGCTGAACAAAATTTGTCTGAATCAATCACAAATGGAAAGGAAATCATTTTACAACGTCTATGAGCAATCAGCAACGGCTAGAAAAAGATCTCCAATGACTATATTCATCTGAAAGTCTACAAATAAATAGAGGAAGATCAAATGATCGAGTAGGAAGTCCAAAAGCAAAAGCATACAACTATTGTTCCTAATTTGCTCTTATTTTGCTCTTAACTTGTTCTAAATATGTACTGAGCATTATTACTTCATCTTTATCTTTGTTATTATTGTGATTTGAGTGATTGGTAGAAAATCACTTGTGAGGTAGGATTTGTGCCGGAAAACAAATCGGTTGTGAGGCACAGCATGAGCCGGAAGTCAAGTTGTATTGAAAAGTTCACACTAAACTAAAAGGTGTGTAGAGTGTTTTGACAAAATCCTAAGTGGGAGCTTAGGTAGAAGACGTAGGTCTTAACACCGAACCTCTATACAAACAGTGTTTGTCTCTGTTCCCTACTCTTTGCACTTAAATTTGTTTAATTATTTTGTATGTATTAACTTATGGTTTTTGTAAAACTTTACGAAAAATGTTCAAAGATTTATTCAACCCTCCTTCTAGATCGTTTACAATTCGTTGATACCATCACCCACCATTGTGCTTCCATCCTTTTGAAATGAGCGGATGACATCAACTTTCCCCACTGGCATTACTTTAGCCTTAACATCTTCAATGCCAATCTGCACACGCAGCCAGCATCATGTAAATTTGTTTAGCAAAAAAACATTTCAAACGGATGCTTATGTTAGCAGTAAAGAAAGAGTAATTGAATTTGTTTCACGAGGTAGAATCAGACGAGTCTGCCTTGTAACTCTTCTTTTTATCAGCTGTAAATAACGACTATCGATCATTTAAAGGAAAACAGAGTCTAACATTATAACTTTGGTGCCCATTGAAGGGCTGGAGATCACTTCGTAATAAATGGTATAAGTAATAGGAGAAAGGACCATAATTAAGCAATTAAGATGCACTATACATCAGCAAAATGCCTAGATAATCATCCACCTTTACTTCATACCAAATTTCTGTTACCAACTGAATTCGATAAAAAGTATTAAGAGAAACTACAAACCTCCTTAGCAACAGCTTGAGTAGTCCTCCAATTATCGCCGGTCACCATAACTAGTTTGACACCCATTTTGCAAAGGCCTTCTATGACTACAACTTCTTTTCTCTTTAGTGGGTCTGTAACTCCTAAAACGCCAACTACGTTGTCATTAAATGAAACAATAGCTTTAAAATCCCAAAAGTTGTAGTCCTCATGCAGATTTGAGGTCGCATCTAGTGCTTACTTCAGTTTCAAATTTGTTTCCCCATCAAGATTTGTGGTTTCAAAATAGGAAATTGCTTCTTTATAACTTGATGAAAGTAAGATAAGATCAGCAGGAAAGAACTCATCCTTTTCCACCTTCACTATGTCTCCTACTTTCAAATTCATCCATCTAGTATGATCAAATAGGCCATCACCGGAGTGAACTTTTACCTTGCGATTGTTCATTTCAATATCCTGACCACATTTTTCATATACAAGTCGAATTAAAAGTTTGACTTTACTTTAATTTCTTTTTAAAAAATGTAGAAATTTCATTAGGTTTGAAAAACAAATGAGATGAAGCTCCGATCCACATGGTAATCCCTAGGTGAGGAATTACGCAGTCCACAAAGTTTGCATTGTAAAAGACAAAAATGATGCTAATTTAACAGTCCTGGCTCACGATAAAGAGTTCAAGTATGTAAATAAAAGAAAATCAATTTCCCTTTTCTCTTTTAAGCAACCAATTCCAAATCCTTTTACCGAAAAATCCTCAAGAAAAGATAAAACAAGACAGGATTTCGTCCTGTATCAGTTGAAGAACTCCGATTTCAGGAACTTCCTTAGAATTGATTATGCTGAAACATCCTATGACTTATAAGCGTCTCCTACTTTATTAATGCGATGAGCATAAAAGATAGAATCTTGCCGAGAATCAGGAAGTGAAAACACGAAAGCTCACCTGCTTTTTTCTTCTCCAATCTTCAAGCGCCTTTTTTGCCATGGTAGCACCAATAACAACAATAAGAGGAATAATGTTACTAACGCCAATTAGGTTGTCAAAAAACACCTATATTGTACACCAAAAAACTCACTAGAATTTGTCTTCCATCTATCAAGCATTTAACACCTCTTCCAGGAAGAGCCAAAAACTCTGAGACATCAAGAATCCATCTGGATATTGTGGAATCTTTATTATTACTCAAGTGGTATTGGAGGAAAACTCACTATTTGGACTTGAAATCCATTTGACCTTGTATCTGTGATTATTATAAGTTTCTAAGATCATAGCTTTCATATATGCATACAAGTGAAAAGGAAAATGAGAGAGTCAGTGTGGTAGATATTAAAAAGGAAATAGTGAAATATGCCATAATGTGAACTATTATCATAGACTAGGGGAGGAGCATTTGCATTTTCTCTGGGTCATATTATCGAACATTACATAGGTGTGACGTTTTCTATATATAAATACCATAAATCTAACATACAGTGTAAGTGGAAGCTCCATCTCCTGGGAAAATAAAACCTCCATCAATGTTGCGGATTTCATAGACAGAAACACACAGTCCCAAATTTGCTATAACCTGACTAACAAAACTCAATACACCTTTATGTTTATGGGAAGATAAAAACACGTAAAACAAGAGAGATGAGGTAAACCCATAACAAACCTTGTCGAGAAAAAAATTGTCATGCTCTTTCTTGATCGCTTTTTTCGAGAGGAAGGCTAAGAAGATAGGGAGGCAAGCATAGCTTGTGCTCTATTAGGCTTAGACAAAACATTTTGAGAACCTGCCCAACAACTTCAGCTTTTGTTCTTTGATTCGCTTTCGATTTTAGATCCTTTAATAACAAATAAAGTGACAAGTGAAAAACTCAACAAGTGAAGCGTGTGTTTGAGTGTTTGGAAAATAAAGTGACAAATCTTTGAAACAGCAGTAATTTCACTGCACCCAAATATCTGGAAAAGAAAGGACCGAGTGATTTCCGTTGAGAGAAAGAGAAGGTCCGTGAGTGTGAAGTAGACTACACAAAGAACAAGATGTTGCTTTGTTGTTGCGAGACGAAAAGGGAAAATCAAAGAGAAGTATTATAGATACTTCCAATCTATAACTTGTTAAAATTGAGCGATTTCACCATTATATCGTCAGATTTGAATGTACAACCAGTCACCATTGGGAAAAGAAATCGAAAACTACGCGAAGAGAGAGTTAGAGCATGTTGCCCCCAAAATTTGGCAAACACCTTTCTCTATCTTCTTCTTCTTCTTCGTCACCGACCTATACAAACAAAAAAAATCCTTTTATATTCAGCAACACCTTCGTTTCGCTGCTTAAGGTTTCTATGATGTTTTGTTAAACTTAAACAAAACGTGGCATTTTCTATTTCGTTATTTTTTATTGATAAAATATTGTAAAAATATTACATATTTGTGACATTTTATAAAACGTCATAAATTTTTTGTGAGATTTTTGGCATATCGTGAAAAGTTAATACAATCTGCGATGTTTTATAAATAAGACGTTGCAGATTATATTGATTTATTGTAGTGTAAGGAGGCTTACGGAAAAATTGGACTGAATCTAAGTTAAAAATATGAGACATTTTCATATTTTGAATAGTTTTAATACTCATAAATGGTCTAATGATCAGTAATTAGTAGATAATAATTTGTTTGTTTTTGTGGTAACAATAGAAGAAATTATGAAAAAGTGAATAATATATTATTGAATGTAGCTCTACACTTAAATGAGCTATAATACACTGCTTTAAATAATGATAATAACAACTGTTGTAGCAAGTAAATAGGAGAAAGTGGAGAAAATGACTTAGCTATTTTTAGGCAATCAAACCCATTACCCGTAGGATCCTAACCACTAAGACTTATTCAAACTAGACATATTTACAATAATACACCTTATCTCTCCACAGCTCTAGCACATGACATCCAACCTTATAACTCCAAACTCCAGAGGGATATCGGCATCCTTATAACCCCTTAATTCATTATCCCCCCTCAAACTTTGTCGGGGCCGTAGACAAAGTTTGTGACGAAATTGAGCCAGGCGAGCCTTTGTCATGGGCTTGGTAAATATGTCAGCCAGTTGTAACGACGACGGAATATGCTTAGTGGTTAAAGCCCCTTGAGCAACGCGTTCTCTTACATAATGATAGTCCAGAGCAATGTGTTTGCTACGAGCATGGAGGACAGGATTAACAGTAAGATACAAGGCACTTAAGTTGTCACCATGAAGAACCGGAGGATGAAGGATGGAAACTCGTAAATCATCCAATAAATAGCCCAACCACGTGAGCTCGGCGGCAGCATGAGCCATAGCTCGATACTCCGCCTCGGTGCTAGAACGAGCTACTGTATTCTGTTTCTTGGCACACCACAAAATTATATTGGAACCTAGAAAAGTACAATAGCCGGTGGTAGATCGCCTAGTAGTTGGACAACCAGCCCAATCTGCATCAGAAAAAGCACTAAGAACAAGTGGAGTGTCAGCTGTTAGAGATAGGCCGTAGTGAATAGTGCCTTTTAAATAACGCAAAATGCGACGAACAAATTTCAAATGGGAGATGTCAGGTGTGTACATAAACTGAGAAACGTAATTCACACTAAAAGAAAGATCAGGTCGGGTCAGTGTAAGATACTGCAAAGAACCAACAAGGCCTCGAAAATAACGAGTATCAACTTGTGTGTCATCTGGAGGGGATACTGCCTTGTGTACCGAAGGCGTAGGCATAGGCCGACAATCCAACATTTGAGCACGTTCAAGAATAGAATGAGCATAATGAGACTGTGATAAATGGAGCCCAGTGGGTGTAGTGTGAATCTGAATGCCCAAGAAATGATGTAATGGACCGAGGTCCTTCATAGAAAATTCAGAACTTAAGACCTGCAAGAATGACTGAACTAGAGTAGTGGAAGAGCCTGTGAGGAGCATATCATCAACATAAATTAATAAGACCAAAATTCCTGTCTGTGAATGAAAAATGAAAAGAGAAGGATCTGCAAGACTACAATAGAAACCATAGTTAATTAAAAAAACTTAATCGATCAAACCAGGCACGCGGTGCCTGTTTCAATCCATACAATGCACGTTGAAGCTTACAAACATAAGAGGGTCGCAGAATCAATCATTCAGGAGGTTGTTCCATATAAATATTCTCAAAAATGAAACCATGCAAAAAAGCATTTTTAACATCAAGTTGACGAATAGGCCAACCCCGAACTAAAGCAACAGTTAAAACCAAACGGATGGTACCAGGTTTAATAACCGGAGAAAAAGTTTCAGTGTAATCTACACCGTCAAGTTGATGGAAACCCTTAGCTACTAAACGAGCTTTTAACCGTTCTAACGTGCCATCGGGTTTTAACTTAGCTTTATAGACCCACTTACATCCTATAACATTTAAATCAGCAGTGCGTGGAACTAAAGTCCAAGTCTCATTTGTATTTAAGGCATTAAACTCATCAAGCATAGCATTCTTCCAACCACTATGAGCAAGGGCATGTTTAACACTCTTAGGTTCAGGAGGAATAGATGGAGACACAGTAACATTCAAAGCATATTTGGGGTTGGGTTTAACAATTCCTGATTTCGACCGAGTTATCATAGGATGTGAAGAAGGTAAATTCAAGGCATAGTCATCAAGCACAGTATCAGCAAGAGAAGCAGAATTACCTGGTGCAGTTAATGATAAATTTTCAAATTGAGAAATGAGAGACGCACTTACTGAGCAGTCCAACGAATGTGTTTCTGTGGGCTGTGCTAGATGTTCAGTCGAGACAAACAATTGCTGGTCTGGTATTGTTGAACATTGTTGCAGCTGGTCCGCAATCCGAAGCTCCTCTGAACCTTGGTCTGAACGTTGGGCAGCCGCAGACGAATCTGCCACCACCACCACTTGAGGTGGAACTGACGAACTAGTCTCCGGAGCATCCGGTGGCACTGGAACAGTAATATGTGGCAGAACCGGAGACTGAACAGCAGGAAAATCAGCTGCGGATTGCTGCAGAACTGAGAGTTCAGATGTGGGCTGCAACACTACCGCAGAAGGCACAACTGCTGCCGGCTGTTGGACCTGTGTGGTTTCACTTTCAGACGACAAAAACCTTGTGTTGTTAGCAAGAGAGATAGATTCTGGCGAGGCAGCAGTCTCAGACGGCACATGCCCCTGTAAAGAAGAAAAAACAGTCACACTGTGATTTTTTTCATCAGAGCCGTTACATAAAGTAGAAGAAGCAGGCAACCGCGAATTCATAACTGAAAGAGCAAAAGATGGATCAGCAGAAGTAGATTTGAATGGAAAAAACAGCCTCATCAAATGACACATGACGACTTATAATAAAATTCTTAGTTCTAGGATTAAAGCATTTATACCCTTTGTGTTTCTCACTATAACCAACAAAAACACATAAGCAAGACTTAGGATCAAACTTATGTGCCTTAGAATCCCAAATGTACGGAAAACATTTGGAACCAAAGACACGCAACGAACTGTAATCAAAATGAAAACCATGAAGCATATAAAAAGGAGTCTCATTGCCCAAAACAGGAGTAGGTAATCTATTTAAAAGAAAAACAGCTGTTTGAAATGCTTCAACCCACATATACAAAGGTACATGACTGTGGTACATCATAGTTAATCATAATTCACGAATTACTCTATGTCGCCGTTCAACCGCACCTGTTTGCTCAGGAGTATAAGGACAAGAGATGTGATGCTTAATACCATGTGTGAGAAAATGAGAAGACAAAGTATTATTAACGAACTCACCTCCTCCATCTGAATGAAAAACTTTGATTTGCTTTCCGTATTGACGCAATATAAATTGTTCAAATGCCAAGTAAGTAGCAAAGAAATCAGATTTCCGTTTTAGAGGAATAATCCAGGTATATTTTGAGAAATCATCAACAAAACAAGCATAGAACTTAAACTTAGCAAAAGAAATTACAGGCGCTGGTCCCCACAAATCGCAATGAATTTTATCAAAAACAGAAGAACTAGTATGTTCAGAAGCACTAAAAGGCATTTTACTTAATTTGCCTAACTGACAGCTATCACATAAAAACTTTGAACGCAAAGAACCTGTTACATCAACTAGACTTTTATTGAATAAAACAGAAACAGCCGAAGCTTGTGGGTGTCCTAATCTCTGATGCCAAAGCTCAGCACTACCAGCCTTAAACCGATTCGAGAAGTAGGCTTCAGGGACTCCAGATAATGTATACAGATTACGCCTCCTTGGCCCTGTCAGAAGTACCTGCCCTGTTTCCCGATCCTTAACACAAACAGACACATTAGAGAACTCACAGTTTATTGGATACTCATCAGTTAGTTGACTAATTGATAACAAGTTTTGTTTTAAATCAGGTACAGACAACACATTAGAAAGAGGCAGATTATACTTTTGTTTCAAAAAGGATGTACCAATACCATCAATTGGCAAGAAGGTACCATTTCCGATTGCGATCGAATCAGACCCATGATAACTAGCAATATTGTTTAGCAAACGTTTGTTACCTGTCATGTGATTAGACGCACCTGAATCAGCTACCCAGTCGTCATCTAGAACTCCATTGTCGAGTGTGAGAGCTGCAAGAGCTTGTGGAGGGCTGTCACGTTGTCCTTTAGAAACCCACCAGCAAATTTTAGCAATATGCCCTTCTCTACCACAGTATTGGCATATTTCATTCCTATAAAGTTCCCGTTCTGCCGGTGTCATTCGCCTCTGGCCTGGTGGTGGTGGACGGCGTTGGGCAGAATACCCCCTTTGTTCTGATTCTGACCTCGAGTCTGCTGGGCTTGAAACCCTCGTCCTTGCGAATCGAAACTGGAGCGTCGATTTGAGCTGGGATTTGTGTGTTTTTGTTGATTCCCATAGAAAGCTACATGTGACGCGATCGGCTCCAGTGAAGTATTGGTCTGGTTTGAGAACCAATTTCGCCGTTGATCATGATTTTTCAATTGCGACACTAACTCATTATAGTTAGGTCGTGGTGGCTTGAGCATGGTGGTGGTGAAGGTCTCATATTGTGGACCTAAGCTAGTGAGAAGACAGAAGACTTTCTCACCGTCGGGAACTTTTTTACCAATCGCAGCCAAATTGTCGCAAATCTCTTTAAACAAGCGCAAGTGCTCTGTTATAGAGTTGTTGTCGTCTTTTCGAAAATACGTTAACTATTGACGTAGGGTAAACTCCCTCTCTTGTGAGTCTTGAGCATAGGCTTCTTTCAAAGCGCTCCACACATCACTCACAGCGTCTAATCCGATGACAAGTCCCAGAGATTCTTCACTGAGAGTCCCATAGATCCACCCTCGAAGCAATCGATTGGACTTTTGCCAAGTTTTAAAAGCATCTGACTGTTGTGGTTGATAATTTTCTGGAACTGGTTTTGGAGAAGGGGTGAATTTCTGATCTTCTGGAAAATCCCTCACAAGGTGATCGGATAATTCCTGACTCTCAGCTAAACTCAGGACCTGTTCTCTCCAAAGTGGGTAATTTGTCTGTTGAAGTTTTAGGGTGACGAAATTAGCTACATTCAAAGTAGGAGAAACCATGGGGGCGGACAGAACCTGCTCTGATACCAAGAAGGAATTATGAAAAAGTGAATAATATATTATTGAATGTAGCTCTACACTTAAATGAGCTATAATACACTGCCTTAAATAATGATAATAACAACTGTTGTAGCAAGTAAATGAGAGAAAGTGGAGAAAATGACTGAGCTATTTTTAAACAATCAAACCCATTATCCGTAGGATCCTAACCACTAAGACTTATTCAAACTAGACATATTTACAATAATACACCTTATCTCTCCACAGCTCTAGCACATGGCATCCAACCTTATAACTCCAGAGGGATATCGGCATCCTTATAACCCCTTAATTCATTAACAATCAATGTACTTTAGCATATTGGTATATTTTTGCACCTAAAGAGTTTTGAGTCCTAAACTCCTCTCACTATTAGAAAATTATATCTTTTAGGGATTGAAAGCTTAAAAGAATTCAAAATATGGAGAACATTCAAAACTTTTCATGTAAGAATATCAATGATAAGAGGGACATCGACTTATTCTACAATATTAAATTTATTTATGATTATAATATATATTATTGTTAAATATATGTTAAATTGGCTTACAATTTATATGCATCTACTGTGTACGAATAGATAATCCCACGTGCAGTACCAAGCGTCGTGAAGACTTTTGTTGGCTTTGCTTACCAATAGCGATGATATATACTGTCCCACCTTTACACGAAAAAAAGAAGAAGAATCAAGTACTAAATGCATGCCCAACTATATCGTAGTCCTTTTCTTTGTCGTTTTCCAAAGTGAAAAGCACAACTGGCATTGTTGGTGTGAGTTTGAATATTATACTCCCTCTAATCTAAAATAAAAATTGTTAGAGGAATTTTAATTATTTAAAATAAATATCAAGATTTTAATTATTTAAAATAAATGTTGTTTACGATTTTTTATATATATTTATAATTTTATTTTTAAAATTATTCTTTAATTTTTCTCACATTCTAATTATACAGATTATATTTTCAAAACAATTCAATATATAATTAATAAGAGTATATCAAATATTTACTATCTTTTTTAATAAGTGGCTTACTTTAAATAAATAAGAGGAAGTACTTGGCATGTGTTTGGAAATGAAATGGATCCGTAGGATCAACCCGTAGTAGAGGAAGATAGCTTACGGCATTGGTTATTGGCCTTCTGTAAAGTCGCATTGAAATGACTTCCTTAGTCCACTAATGCATCTTACGAGGAGATGAAGCTGCCCTGTTTATAATGATGTTCTTTTAAATCACAAGTTTGAATTTCTCAAACCTGAATGTGAACTGCTGGTCACTTTTGTTTCCAAACCAAAATTTTCATTTATTTTTTAGTGTCACCGGTGGGATCGAGGACCAACTCCGTCACGTTGCCTAAAGCTCTTCCTTCAAAGCAAAGCACGTCAACACTTTTAGGAGACAAGCTCAGGTCTTATAGATCGAATCATCGAGGGATGGTAGAAGTAACAACTATGTCGAAGACAGTATCACCTGTTCCCAACCACGTCACTAATCGTTGCGTCAGGATCTGCCAGAGATATGAAGCTGCTAGTCCTAACTGGTTTCCTTTGGCAACCAGTCTTCCCATTCGCAAATTCCAACTTGCTGGGAATCAGATGCTTCAGACATATACCTCTAATCTGGAGCTGCGACATTCTAACAAGAAGAGGTAAGAAAAGATTCTACCTTTTACCAAAGATTCTACCTTTTACCTTCATCTGCGTGAACTGTTACTAGCTATTAACGATATTTCAAATGTAAATTAACGAGATGCAGGGACATGGGTGTCTACGGTGTCATTGAATCAGGTTCTACTATAATTTCAGATCCATCTCCTGGTTCCTGGTAAGGCACAGTTCGCTGATGTCTCTATGGATCAGATCAGCAATATCTATATATTCTATTTCTTATGTTCAAGGTACCTAACAAAATTTTAATTTGTACACGTCGATTTCCTGATCACAGGAATTTTTGGATTTTGGGGATAATAGTAACAGTAATCCTACCCTTCACAAAAAGCAAATGGGGACCATTACTGAAAATCAAAGGTATAGTGTATAGGAGCTAACTAGTTGAATCTCAATTAGAATTGAAACTTTTCTGAGTTTTTATCCGTCAATGGCCATTTAGTTCATCGTTGGCCTCACATAGTTTATGCATTGGTTTGTAGAGAAATTTGATTCATCTTTACAGACAGCAGAGCAAGTTACAGAAGTGGTAGAGGAAGTGGCAGAGGAAGTGGAAAAGGTAGCAGAGGAGGTTGCCGATAAACTGCCGGCAGAAGGTGCATTTAAGGAAGCGGTTTTGTTCGTTGAAGTTGTAGCCAAAGAAACAGTAAAGGATGCTAAACTAGCAGACGATGTTCTTGAAAGGGTACTTTAATTTAATCTCTTCTGTTACAACGAAATTTGCTCCGATGGTCGAAGATTAGATTGAATTCCAAGCGATAACTCCGCTTGCCATTAAACAAACACTTTATCACCAACGAGGTTTTCTGTAAACTTATGTTTCAACTTAATGGCATAAAAGGGATAATATGTTTTTGCTTATTTAGCCAAGTGGTAATCAAATTTGTTGCTAATCATGACTAGATTATCCGTTGATGGGTTGTTCTAATTTCATCTAAAAATGCAGGTGGAAAAAATGGAAAAGGAGGTGGTTTCTGCAGTAGAATCAGATATTGACAAAGCCAGTTGGATAGCCAAAGAAGCAAAAGCCTGATCCTATTGTTTTCAACTTGACGCGTTATGTTAAAAGTCTTTGAACACGTAATTATCTGTAAGCTTATTGTTGAAGTTACCACTTCCGTAATCCATCTTCGTTTTTTTCTGTAGACTTTTCCACAATGTATTCCGTTTTGCAACTGGTGCCTGTAAGAAGCTAACAGCTAAAGTAAATGTGGTTTTTCTTAAATTTCATTTAGGAGGTCATATGATGATAAATAAAAATTTATAAAATAGTATCTCTTTAAAAAATACAAATATAATCTTACAATTAATCATTAATATTTTAATTTTATTCAAATATAAATACAAAATTTAAACTGTTACAAGTACAACAGAATTAGTAAAAGCTCTTGTTGATGAATCAATATGACAAGTAAAATTATATAAATTTTAATATTCTATAAATTACAACCATATAAAATTTAATATCTTTTATTAATTAAAGTTTTTAATTAAAAGTATAATAACTTGGTCAATTAGTATTTTAAATTATCATTTTATTGAATTTTAGATGCACATATATATATATATATATATATATATATATATATATATATATATATATATATATATATATATATATATATATATATATATATATATATATTTTTATTTTTTTGTAATGACATTTTCTTTGATAAGATTGAGTTATTATATATATATATATAATAACTCAATCTTATCAAAGAAAATGTCATTACAAAAGGTAAATTACAATAAGATTACAAAACAATTATAAATGTTGATGAACAAAATGAGTTTGTGCCGTAATTTAAATGTTTTCCTTAAAGAAAAAAACAAAGATAAGAAAAAGCACAAGGGTTGGGAGATTGTGGTTGAAGTTGGTTAGACACGTGTAGTGTCGTTAGTTTTTGAATACGCGCTCTAACGACTATCTATTTTAAAGTTTTTGAACTCCCATAACCACAACAAACACTGAACAACTAAAGTAACAAGAACCCCGATTGTTCACGCCAATCAGAACTTTTCGCTTAATTACAGGAATCACCTGTCAATCTCGAAACCCTAATCTTGATTTAATATCTTTGTTCAAAGTTTTCATTGAAGATCAGTTCTTTTATGATGCTTAGAATTTTCCAATTTAGGGTATCTGATTTGGAACTACCTCAGGAAATCGAGAATTACATAAAAGAATTGATTGATGATACTTTGGGTCTTCAGGTCTCTTCACAAACTCTCCACTTAAAGCTTCGTGCCTCCGAGGACACTCAACGCCAACTCCACGATCAGTAAGCTCTTCTTTTCGAGAAGTCCCGCTAGAAGGACCAACTCATCGACTGAGTCAAGGTCCGGACTTTTATGTTTCTTTGCGCTTTGTTATCTTGAAGGAGTTTGCTTTTGTTTGTTTGGTGTCTGATTTATGTGTACGTCTTTGTGTTCTATAGGCGGAGGCTAGTATGAATGCATTGGCGACAAAGAAGTTTGTGGAGGAGAATTAGAGATTGGTGGGGGAGTGTGCGAATTTGGTGAGTCAGTGCTAAAAATTGGAGAGGGAATGTTCACTTTATGACAATGACAGGGATGTTTTAATGGATTTTGGGAATGAGGCAGATGAGAGTGTTAGAAACTTCCACAGTCAAGCGAAATCACTGCAAATCAGGGGTTAAATTAAGAGAGAATATTTTCACAATTAAATGTAATTATTGTACGATTATTACCATAGTTAGAGGAGATGTAATACTATAAGAGTAGTGGCTGTAAACAATGAAAATCAATAAAAAATGGGAATGATCTCCAGCCTTTTCAGACTATTACCATCGTAAGATGGTATCAGAGTAGAGTTATGGTCTTGGACCTATTGTTCAATTGCTCATCATCTACCATAGTCTTACCAGTTTGAAGCCACATACTGTTTTCTTTCCAAACCCCCTCCTTTGAAACCTGCAAACCAAAAACAATGTCAGAGGGCTCTTCCAATAATCAAACCAACCAAAACAATCAAACAGGTCCTACAAACCAAATAGTTCTTAATGACATAACAATCCAAATTGCAAACTTGCTAAGAAATAATCTCAGTAATCAACCAAACCAATCCAATTCTGAAAACCTGACAATTGGGCTTAAACTAGACGGGGACAACTACCCATTATGGGCACGTCTGATGAGAGCTGCCATTGGGGGCAGAGGCAGAACACAACATATCACTGGAGAACCACCTACACCACCAAGAAATGATCTAGCATTCTTGAGATGGGAACAATCCGACCTGAATGTTTTCTCCTGGATCATTCAAAATATAGAACCAAACTTGGTAAACAATGTGGCAAAATATCCTTCAACGAAGGAATTGTGGGATGAGCTGGCCATTACATATGGCAGTGGAGTAGATGCTTTGCAGATATTTGATCTACATATGCAGGCTAATAAACAGCAACAAGAAGGCAATACATTGGAGCAGTTCTGGAACACTATGCAATGCCTATGGCGTAGCATTGATCGCAGGCAATCAAACCCAATGGGTTGCGTTGCGGACATTACAATATACAAAAAAATCATACAGGAACACAAACTCTTTCAATTTCTTGCTGGGATTGATGGAACGTTTGATGCTATTCACAGAGACATTTTGAAGAAAAATCCTCTCCCCTCAGTGGAATCTACCTATGCCACCGTGAGGAGAGAGGCCGCCAGGCTTCAAATCATGAAGTCGACAACCAGTGGTGATGGGGATTCTTCATCATTAGGGATTGGTGCAGGCTTAATCGCAAAAACGCCAGGGGAAAAGCCCAAATCAAAACCAGCAAACCAATTGACAAAGGGGCGTACCCGTTCAGAATCTGCTGGAAAACAATGGAGATCAACACCATGGGAGGATAAATCAAAGCTTTTTTACACCCATTGTGGTATGCACAAACACACTAAAGGTAATTGTTTCAAAATTGTGGGTTACTCGGAGTGGTGGGAAGACAATCACAAGCAGCCCACTGGAAATCGCACCACCAGCAGCAAAGTTGCCACCGTTGTGGGCATCCTGGAGGCAGCGGCGGTAGCTATGAAGCAGAGATAGAAGGAGGCGGTGGAGATCAGAAAGGTTTTGCAGCAATTGCGAATGGAACAAAGATGAACCCTAATAAGGAGGAACAAAGAGGTAAACGGTTTGGGAAATTTCTCCCAAACCCTTCATATTTTAATCCTAGGTTTTTTAAACCAAGGTGTTTCGGTGATTATGATTTGAGTATAGGTGATTTATGTGATGAGCAATCTAACCCTTCCAGCTTTGAAAAATTACAAGCAAGTACCCCAACAATCCAAACCCAAAAACAGCAACTCTCATGGCCCAAAGTCCAATTAGAATCTGCAAAGCCCAAAATAGCCAAATTAGGCCCAACTCCCAAAGAGCTTTATTTCCCTAATCAGCCCAAACCAGAAAAAATCCCAATAACCCACACTTTAAACCAAATTGGGCTAGAAATATCTAAGGCCTTTACAATGAACCTAAACCCCAAAAAAACCATCGAGTGGATTTTTGAATGCGGTGCTACAGACACTATGACCCACGACCCTTCAGATATTATTTATCCAACAGTATCCAATAAAACCTATATTCAAACTGTCAACGGGGGTTTATCAAAAGTCAAAGGGGCCGGATCTATTGCAATATCTCCGAAATTAAAATTGTCCAACTGCCTCTATGTTCCGTCATTATCGTGCAAGTTGTTATCTTTGAGTCATGTCACCAAAGAACTAAATTGTGTGGTTCTAATGTATCCAAAATTTTGCCTTTTGCGGGACATTCATACTCGGGAGATAATTGGGCGTGGTACTCAACGCGGTGGCCTCTAATATGTTGACGATGTGGCTCACCAGGGTACTGCCATAGTGGCTCACAGGACGACTAATAGGCAGATCTGCTAGTTATCTCCGATTCTAATTTCCTGCATTATTTAAAAATAATAATACTTATATGACTTGTGAAACTTGCATTTTGGCAAAAGTCATCGAGTGTCTTTTCGGCCTAATAACACTCGAGTAGACTCTGTTTTCTCATTGATACATTTAGATATGTGAAGGCCTGCCCCGCACTCCAATCATAGTCAATTCCAATATTTTGTGTTATTCGTAGATGATTATTCTCGTATGACTTTGGTTTATTTTTTGAAGCATAAATCTGAGGTGCATGATAAATTTGTTGCATTTTTTAACATGATTCAAACCCAGTTCAATAAAAAAATCCAGATTTTATGCTTTGATAATGGGGGAGAATATGTTAACCAATCCATGAAAAATTTCTTTCAACAACATAGCCTAATCCACCAAACTACCTGCCCAAATACACCTCAACAAAATGGGGTTGCGGAACGCAATAATATCATCCTTTTTAAAATGACTCGAGTTGTGATGCTTGAATCAAATGTTCCTAATCCTTCTGGCCAGAAGAAGTGGCCACTTCAGCCTACCTACTCAATCAATTACCCACCCAAATCCTTAACCACAAAACACCCTTACAAGCCCTAGCCACCGAGGTCACGGTTCTGTCCATGTTAACCTTACCACCACGTGTCTTTGAAGCAGTGGCCACTTCAGCCTACCTACTCAATCAGTTACCCACCCAAATCCTTAACCACAAAACACCCTTACAAGCCCTAGCCACCCAGGTCACGGTTCTGTCCACGTTAACCTTACCACCATGCATCTTTGGATGCTCTGTCTTTGTTCACATCCCAAAAACAGAACGCTCAAAACTTAACCCTTGTGCCATTAAATGTGTCTTTGTGGGATATGCTATTCATCAAAAGGGGTATTGCTGTTACAACCTAGTCACTCGTCCCATCCATGTAACTTTGGACTGTGACTTTCTCGAGTCTGAGTATTACTATAGTCTCCAACCTAGTGGTCAAGGGGAGATTAGTAGTGATCCACTACGTCGGTTACAAAGCACGATTCTGTCAGATGTTATCCCAATAGAGCACACAAGTGCAACCACCAAGTCTGCCTTAGAAAACATGGAACAGACTACTGAACCAGATACTTCAACCAGTGATGCTCCCTCAATGAATGTCCAACAAGAGGTAAGTGAATCACAAACCCCATTCGCTTCCCCTTTAGATGATGATGCTGATAATCATGACAGTGTGGTTCCTGAATTAATTGGAGAAGAAACCGGAGGATATGTCCTACCTTCAAGGAGTACTAGAGGAATACCTCCTAAACGGTATTCTCCAAAACATGTTCCTCGATCCTCAAGATATCCAGTGGGAAATATGGTCAGGGGGAGTATTTCAGATGCAACAAAGGTATTTTCCACAACATTGTTTTCAGAAGAAATCCCGAGAACAATACATGAGGCACGGCAGAAGGAAGAATGGTGGCAAGCAATGAAGGTAAAAATGGATGCACTGGCAAAGAATGGAATTTGGGAGAGATGTCAACTTCCACCAGGAAAATGACTAGTAGGTTGTAGATGGGTCTAGACAATAAAGCATAGAGTTGATGGAATAGTAGAAAGGTACAAGGCTCGTTTGGTAGCAAAAGGATATATGCAGACCTATGGCATTGATTACTCCGAAACATTCTCATCGGTGGCAAAAATAGGTACAATCAGGGTCCGGTTCTCTGTGGCAACAAATAAGGATTGGCCACTTCATCAATTTGACGTAAAGAACGCCTTCCTTCAAGGAGACCTTAAGGAGGAAGTATATATGGAAACTCCTACTGGTTTCTCTGATGAGTTTCGGAGGAATGAAGTATGTCGGCTCAATAAAGCACTATATGGGCTTAAACAATTTCCGTGAGCATGGTTTGGGAAATTTACAGTGGCGATAAAGTGGTATGGATACAGACAAAGCAATTCCGATTACACTCTTTTTTTTAAAAGACGAGGAGAACTGATAACATGTCTGATAATATATGTGGACGACATGATAATAACACGACGTGATATTGAAGAAATTGCATGCCTCCGGAAGAATCTATTCACAGAGTTTGAAATGAAAGACTTGGGTGGGCTTAAGTACTTTCTTGGTATTGAGGTCCTGAGATCAAACAAAGGGATCTTTATATCTCAAACGAAGTATATTCTGGACCTACTTGCTGAAGCTAGGATGATGGATTATAAGCCTTCTGAGACTCCGATGATAGTGAACCTTGGACTTCAGATAGTGGAAGGTTCACAGTTAGCAAACAGAGAACGATATCAGAGGCTAGTTGGAAAGCTAATCTACCTGTCACACACTAGACCTGACATAGCCTATGCCGTTGGAGTTGTGAGTCAATTCATGGACCAACCACAAGAAGACCATATGGAGGCGGTGATGAGAATAATACGGTACTTAAAGGGAACACCAGGGAGAGGGATTTTGTTCAAGAAGAATGATCATTTGGATATTGAAGTTTACACTGATGCAGATTGGGCAAGCAATCCTGTTAACAGAAGATCAACTTCAGGATATTTCACCTTGGTTGGTGGAAATTTGGTGACTTGGAGAAGCAAGAAATAGAAGGTGGTAGCACTATCTAGTGTTGAAGCAGAATTTCGAGGAGTTGCAAAAGGACTAGCAGAGATTTTGTGGGTAAGAAAGTTAATAACTGAGATCGAATTTCCACCACGACTTCCATGTCAGCTCAAATGTGACAATAAGGTATCATTCAGCATCTCCGAGAATCCTGTGCAACATGCACTACAAGAATAACATACAATCTGCGACGTTTTTTTTAAAAAACGTCACAAATTATGAAGACTTTTTGTGACGTTTTTTAAACGTCACGAAAAATTTAGATCTTTTACGACGTTTTATAAAAACGTCATAAATATATAATACTTTTTGCAACGTTTTATTAGTAAAACGTCACAAAATAAAAGTAACGACGTCTTATTAAATAAAACATCGCAAAAGACGTTTGCCTCTTCTTTAATTAAAACATTTTCATCTCGCGCAAGTTTCTTGTCTGCTTTCTTCTCCCTGATTTCTTCCTACCCAAAATTGATTTCTTTCTCTCCACCTTCTTCTCTCTACAGCAAGTGAAATGCAACGCTGGTTCCTAAAATCCTCAACTAGTTTCTACAGACACAAGTAAGCAACTCAAAGCTAGCCCAAACCCTCAACTGTTTCGTCTTCCTCAAGTCCTAACGCTGGTTCCTAATACCCACTCTATATCAAACCCTAATCCCCTCAAATTCGCAAACCCCTAAATCTCTTCTCTTTTCTTCTATGCTCTCTCTCTCTCTCTCTCTTTCTAATTGTTGTTTTTGCAAATTCTCTTGTTTCTGTATATTGAATTCTACAAATCTGACGCTATGAGAAAGAAGCTCGATATCCGTTTCCCAACCATAAGTTCCTCTCTCTCTCTCTCTCTCTTCGGTGTCTTGCCGTCTCAGAGTGTTTCTAATTCGTGTTTTCAGTCTTTCGCTCTTATTTTTCTGTTGTTTTCTGATTTTCCCCCTCTCAATTTGTTTTTTCTGTTGATTGTGATTTATCTATATCATTGTGTTTTTGTTGGTCATAACAACCGGTAAAAACATGTTTTCACTAGTTTCACTTGCGTTCCTTTGACTTAACTCCGAAATCACTCTTTTGTTATTCATCTTCAAGCAGATGAAAGAGTTAGAAAAGGGCTTGAAAGAGTCAGAAAAGGGCTTGGATCCTCTGTCGTGTCGCTGGCGTCAAGTACCTTGCCGACTCCGAGACCGACGACGCTGAGGTTTAAGATGGTTTTTGAAACAGAGGACTCTTCCCGGATTAGTTGGTTCATGGGGACTGTTGCCTCTGCTCAGGTTGCTGATCCTGTTCGATGGCCTAATTCTCCTTGGCAATTACTCGAGGTTTTGTGCTAGACTCTGATTTTATCATATTCTTCTGTAAATTCTCTGCGGTTGAAAAGAATTGGTTTGATTATTACTTAATTAGGATTTATTATTTTCTCCTCTCGATGTAGAAGTGGATAATCTTGTTGTGGCTTTCCTCCTAAAACCATTTCCCTCTTTTCCTTGAGTTGATATCATCTTTACGCATGTATTATTACTAAATTTTCGAGGTTGAAACTGTAAATGCTCCAGGATAGTCAGGTTGTTTTGTTTGCATAATTTGATTCTGTTCGGTTTCCTTTTCTTTTCTGATAACTAATTAGTTCCTTTTTCTGCCAATAATCTGCCTACTTCATTCCAGAAATGACATAGCTATCATTGTTGTCTAGAAAACCAACTCGTTTGTTGGTTCCAGATAAGTGTATCAGTTGGTTTTAGTCCCTTCACTTTTCTTGATTGTTTTCACTGCAGTTTTAGTGTTTGGTTCATTTCCCTAACAAGATTCAGTTGTATAAGTATGTACCTTCATGTCCTGTGGATAGATCTTTGAAGTTGCACCATGTCTTTTTATGGTTGATGTCTGGAAGGTTGCTGGGTATACTCTGGAATATCACAAGGTAACTTCAACTCGGTCTTGAATTTCAGTTTGCAATCATTTGGGAAGCTTTTACTTTTCTCTTAGTTGTTGGCTATTTGATCACCACTTTTTGTTGTCCACTTGAATACAATGCAAATGTTTCATCCATTAATTCTTTTTCATTTGATTTTTGGTTTACAAGTTTCTACTTGGTGAAGAACATATTAGCACCTGAAGAATCATTTTCATTTTCTTTCCTTTTTCGTTGCCAAACATACTAAAAATTCACCACTTCAACAACAATCTTTCTGTGAATTTTGGTTGAAATGGATGAAATTATCGAGAAGTTTGATACAAAAATAATGAAAGCGTCCAACTTCTTGACCTGTCTGCTACATTTTACCACTTCTAAATTTATACTGAGTGAAGAATTTATTGTAGTTGTAGTTTTTAGGTGACAGCAGACCTACATGGCACATAGCCAAATCATTTTGATTCGATCTTTGTAAGTCATCTGGAAAGGGATTCTTATTCTCTAGTATGGAATTAGTTGGAAGTGTCAGTCCCTCGAATTTGGTGTCCTTTGTTGTCAAATTTGGAATTCGTTTTGCACATTGTTTTATTTGCTTGAAACAAAGGCACTTGTTATATGATGAAATTGATTTTTTGCCACATCTTTTACCCTCTTTTTTGTTTTTTTATGAACTGTAGATTAAAGTTACTGATCCTGATTTTTTGTCATTCATTGGTATGCAGTTATGCTATGGGTATTGGTGAAGCAGAGGCATTTTCCGAAAGGTTGAAAAGAGAGCTTCTTGCCCTAGAAGCAGCAAATTTCCATGCCATTTTGGAAAGTGAGCCCTTGGTAGATGAGGTAATTTATTTAGTCCTTGATAGAGTTTCTTTCTACCTTTTCTTCTGCTTAAATCTTGTTTAAACTTTAGTGCTTAAGCCATGCTTTTGTTTTTCAATGATATGGCACTATGTCATCGATGTATCTTTGCCAAGTTTTTTTAAAAATCTATATGCTATGGTGCTTTCAGAATCTTCTTGTCTTTGATCTTTTCTTGAGCTTCTTCATTAGTATGACATTGAATGTCACTGCATATCCTCATTAACTACATTATTTCCTCTGGGAATTACAGGTATTGTGAGGACTTGAGGCTGCTACATATTGTGTTGATGACATGGATGAATGGCTTGGAATTTTCAACGTGAAACTTAGACATATGAGAGAAGATATTGAATCGGTATGTATGTGCTTACACCTTTTTCTTAAGTCTTCTTGCGCTGGATGTCATCAATAGTGTGCGTAGATTTGTTACACTAGTATTATAATAATTTCAAGTCCCAGATTTGACTATTTAATCTTCTACCGATTTATCTATCAATTGCTTGAGATGTGTCAAATCATATTCTTGAAATGAGTGCAAAATTTGTCTTTGAATTCACAGCTAGAAAAATAATGCAGAGAGATTGTGTTTTGTTTACTTTCAACTCTACTATTCTCTGCATTAATGCTCAAGGTTCATATTAATGTTGATGTTACTGTTCACTTTATATTAACTATGTAATTGTAAGATTTTCTATCTTTAATTTAGATAAGCAAGGTTGGTTTATCTTTAACAAATGAGATTATGTAATAGGTAGCCTTTTAAAGCTAAATTCATAAATGTTATGAGTTAGGGTTCTGATGGTGGTAGAGAATTTTAGTTGACAATTTTGTTATCGCTTGTCTTCTAATATAGAACACCAATTTTGGTTTAGTGATTGTTTTGCTCTTTGATTCAGTCTAGATGTAAGATTAGTCGATCATCTCTTTATGTTTTATACTAAAAAGAGGCTTGGCATGAATTCATACTCCAAATTGAATGCCTTTTTGATCTGACGTTGGTATTTGGCAATAGCAACTCTTTAATAGGATTTGTTTCCTAGATCTTAAATTAATGGTGCACTCTCTAACATGGGATAGTGGAAACTGATCCTTTCATTATGCTAAACTTAGAATCACTACTATTTGGTCTTGTTTATTGTGATAAGCACCATCTTTAAGTAGAAACCATCTAATTTTTCTTCCCCACATTTTTGTTCAAGTCTTTGTGTATGAGATTCAAAAGTTGGATAAGATGATGTTACCTTTGTTGATGTTATTGTTGTTCTCATGTAAAAGCATCAAGCAATATGTTTTCCTTCCAAAAATGGTTGGGAGTTTTGGTGTTAATTGGTAATAGAAATATTTCATTTTCTTCCTATCGGCCGTTGGTGGAAATGGAGTGAAGCGTTTGTTGCTAGTGGATCCATGAAAGTCTTTGCGTCCTGTTGAAATTGTTGCAACTTCGGTGTGCCGGTCGTGAGTAACTCTTTAATGCTTCCATCTGTCATCATTCCCCATTTAAGTTGTTTCAGCATGGAGAGTTCTCAAGAAATTATGGTGCATAGATTAAGAAAGTGATTATGAATAGATTTTTAAGTTAGAAGATGGAATTTCTTCTTGTATAAGAGAAAAACGATAAGTAGTTACATTGGCATTATGTATTCGTTTTGCACAATTTCCATTGGCATACAATGCAAATGTTTCTTTTAATGGATATACAAGTGTTATTGCCTGACAGAAGAACTTGGATTAACTCGTACTCGATCGAACTTGGATTAAGTTTAATTATGAAAAAGCAAAGGCTCATCGTACGTTATGAAGTTGGAATTTAATTTTGGTATAGGATTTTGATATAGTAAAAAAATTGAAGAATTATTAAATAAATAAAATTTATAAATAATATTAAATAGTTATTAATATGATTTATTTTAAAAATGGAAAAAAATAGAAAATAATAATAATAACATCGCGAAGCCATTTCGCGACGTTTCGTAGAATGTCTTTCGCGATGTTTTAAAAAAAGTGTCGCAAATTCTTATACATTTTGCGACGTTTTAAAAACGTCGCAGAATGTTAGACAATCCGCGACGTTTTTTTAAAACGTCGTGGATTGTCCAACTTTTTTGTGACGTTTTACAAAATGTCGTGGAATGTTCGTATTTTTCGTGACGTTTTTCATAAAACGTCGCAGAAAACTTTTGCCTACATCATATTCCGCGACGTTTTTTGTGACGTTTTTTAAAACGTCGCAGAAAAACTTCTGTGACGTTTTTAGAACCTTTTGTGACGTTTTTAAAACGTCGCAAAAGGGCTTCTTTTCTTGTAGTGATGATAGGACCAAAAATGTGAAAGTAGACAGACATTTTATAAAGGAGAAGATTGAAGATGGGGTGGTTGAGCTTCCATTTGTTAGATCAGAAGATCAATTGGTAGATATTCTCACAAAAGTAGTAACATGACGGATATTCAACTTTGTGTTGTGCAAGTTAGGTATCGGTGATCCTACTATTCAACTTGAGGGAGAGTATTAGAAGCTTCCACAATCAAACCAAATCACTGCAAATCAGGAGTTAAATCAAAAGAGAATATTTCCACAATTAAATGTAATTATTGTACGATTATTACCATAGTTAGAGGAGATGTAATGCTGTAAGAGTCGTGGTTGTAAACAGTAAAAATTAATAAAAAATGGGAATGATCTCCAGCCTTTTCAAACTATTACCATCGTAAGAGAGAGAGCTAAAGAGGCTGAGATTAGGGCTAATCAGTTGAAGGAGGAGTTCCTGAAGTTGTCAGAGGAATTGAAACTCTAAAAACATGAGTACGAGGAGGTGCGACAGGTAATTTTATTTTCCCCTCTTTTTTTCATGTTGATTTTTTTCAACTTTTGGGTGTGCATGGAATGAAAAGACATGCTTGTGTAGAAATGATGTGTGATGGGTGTAATTGCTATAATTAGTGTGTATTTGGCCAATTGAAAATTTTGGGAAAATCGTGATACTTTTGAATCTAGTGTTCATGATAAGAAATGGTGAACTTTCGTTATGAAGGTCACTGATCTATATTTCTATGATTTGTACAGAGGATATTTATTTGGTTGACAACGCAGAAAGATGAAGTGAGCTTAACAGTGTGCATAACAGTTCCACTGTCATAGTGAATTCAATTGTTATTTTACATTCTAAAAGTTTTTTTTTTCTTTTGAAAATTTGCCTTCTTCTCCAAAAAAAATGTCAACTGTGTGATTATGGAAGTGACGCTTAATGTGTTTTAACATATTTTGTTATTAACAAGACCTCGGCAATCCCAACTTTTCTGAAATTGGATGTTGAATCTGGTTACGACAAGAGGAGGAATTATTTATAACCACAGTAAATGTGTTGTTTCCATGTTAGAAGTGCATTTTGTTACTTCTCATTGGATGCTTTTAGCGGTAGACTTTGTTTCTTTTGCTTCTTCTCTTTTCTGTAGTTGGCATTAAATAGAAAGTAGCTTTCATGAATAAGGTAGCTCCATATTGATTCCGTGCTTCATAATGAGTACCAAATGCCTAATCCTCATCATATAGTTTGACTCATCTGTTGAGAGAACAGATTTGGAAGGCTGTTTAATCGAGTCACTTCTAGCATGAATCATGCATTTTTTGAGGCAAACAGTGAACATGAATCATGCCAAAAGTTGCTGCAAGCGTGGGATAGGTATGGATGGTCCATAATTACATCAATAATTCATTTTCATTATGACTGTTATTCTCATATGTGATTGTGTAGTTAGCACTCAATCGCAGGAGCTTAAGCTAATCGATACGTTACCATGTTAACATGTTGCCTGGATTTTTTTCTCAGCTCATTTCTTTGGATGCTTTGTCTTCTGCTGTCACAACTTGAGGCCATCAACTCAGAAAGTTCTATCGCTTGCTGCTAAAGTGAATACCCTTCAAAAAGAAAAGGAGCTTCTCATGACCAATCTTGCTAAGGCTGAGGAGGAGGTCAGAAGGATATAAAGTTCTTTTTTCTTTTTTCTCTTTCTTCAGTGTTCATTTTAGACGTCAAGTTTCATTTTTCCATTGTAGGTCGAGTTGCCATCTGTTGAAAACTGTATACTGGACGAGGAGATCAAAAGATTGTTGAGGCATCATCACAGAGAATGCAACATTGATGGTTCTGATGGAAAACATACGAACAATACATCTGTCAAGGTAACATTTGTGTGCATTGTACAAAATATACACATCCGCCACAATATACACGTAAATGTATGTAGGCGCTTGCATCTGTGTGGTCATTTTGTGCTTAGGAAAAATTTCTCCTCTCTTGAGCAGCATGTTTCAGCTTTGTGCATAGCATATGCTCCCTTGTGGTACATTCAGTTCTATATATACTTGAAAGTTTCTCAAGGGGATTGAATTGGTTGAATTATTTGCAGAGAAATAAGCGAAAATCGAGTCCAAAGGTGAGTAGTCCCATAGAAATGAAGTTGGATTTTAAGGAAGTCAATTCAGTGAGACAGCCACTGTCACCCTTGCGGCATAACTCTCCCGATGGTAGGAGAATGCACAAGAAGTGAGCAAATTGTTTCTAACAATGCCCGACTTACAGAGGAAAGAGAGATTTATTTTCCTTTTCAGTTTCTAGATTTTAACTTTTCACAATCCACTTCTGGAGGATCCTGTATATCAGTAGATCTATTGACATAATGTTTCTCATATTCTCGTCAATATCTGAAAAAAAGAAGCAAGATCCCCCGTGGTAGCTATTTGTCTTCTGGATTCATATCCCAGATAAGATAAATAAAGAAGCAGAAACAGTAAAAGAAGATTAAAAAAAGGCCAAGTAACTATCCCCCTTAATAATCTTTGGTTTCCACATTATTTATCTTGACCCCCTACTTCAACAAGGTCATTTATTGAGTTCCTAATTCAACTTTCCTTGTTTCTGTTTACTTTCTTTTGATTTGATCATCGGCTGTGAGGATTTTTAGTTGAATTTATGCTTGTAGATTCTAAAAATGTGTTCTTCCACGCAATCTGTTTCAAACGTCTCTAATCTACAGAAAGCTGGGTAATAAATAAATAGATAGAGTCTATCAACCTTTGAATATTAAAGTCGACAGACTGAAGTTTTTAAATCTTATTTCCGTGATCTTACCTTCAGTTGCTTTGACGAGAGCTTACAGTGATCCTCTTATGTGTGAATCATGGTGAAGTTCAACAAAGCTAAAAACAAGAAGGTAATGATGATAGTCTGAAATGCATATACAACTCACCAACAAAGGACAATGGTAAGCTAAAAGGAGTGACAATGGGAATATGAGAACTATCAACGCTAAGCTAAATGGAATGATGATGAGTGTACGTGGTCTATCCTTTTAGTTAATCTCTGTTTTTATGTATAGTCCTCAAACTCTTAAGTGTCAAATTTTTAGCAATTGAACTATTCCTTTAGTTGTTAGCTATGTTCTAAAATTCGGATCGGTCATCAAATCGGTAGCTTTATTGGTCACCGGTTTGACCGGTTCGATCAGTTCAGCCATCAGTCAAACCGGTGTGACGTAATAATTATGTAATAATTATATTTAATTATATATAATATTAAAAATATTTTTAAAAAATAAAAAATAAAAAATAATTATCGGACCGGTCAGACCGGACTGGTCAATTGATCGGTTTTGACCGATTTAGACTGGGTCAATTTGTAACCGATTTTGAAGGATAAATCGGATCGGACCACCGATCAGTCACCAATCAGACCGGTTGAACCGGCCAGTCCAGTCCAAGTTTTAAAACACATGTTGTTAGCATTGAAAGAGAGACACAATAAAGAATCAATGATAATATAGACATAAATAAGTAAATGGAGATTGGGGGAGGGATTTTGAAGTGGGTCAACCAGGACGTTACTCGTAGGAGTACACGAACAAAAACACTGCAATAGTTGGCCTGAACCCAAAAGGAACTCTACAGCTTAACCAATCGAGAGAAACCAAGCTCACGTCTCAAAAATTTCAAAAAGTCGATTAGAACCTAAGAACTTTTTATGCTAAAGATTTGGGCATATTATTTCTATGGAACAAAGAGTATATAAAGATTTTTGCACACTAAAAGATTATGTATGAAAGAACTAAATTTGTGGTTTATTCTAAGAAATAAGATCATTACTATATATAAACACACACTTAATATAATGGATAAATTATAAAAATATAGATATTACTAAATTTTGTAATATTAATTTAAATTTTAAAAATGACAATACAATATTTAATTTGTTAACTTTTACAAATATAACGGGTTCGTTAATTCTACAATTAATAATCTTGATATAGCATAATTATTGGCATGTAACATATACATGAAATGTCATATTCAATATTAAAATATTTAAACAAAATGTAAAACCAAGAAAATGGAGAAAGAAAGAGAGAAACCAAGACCCATTTTTTTAATGCTAAACCTAGATCTTGATCATAACTAAGATACTAACACTACAAGAAAAATTAGTTTCAATAACTATTATTAATGGTTGCTAAAAATAAGAAAATAGTTGTTAAAAGTTATAGCGACCAGAATCGGGTTGGTCACAGGTGGTTACAACAGGGTTGTTACTAAAAGTGCTCAGTGACGAGTTATTACGTTGGTCGTTAAAAATGCACTATTAACAACTATTTAAAATTGGTCACTAAAGGTAGAATTATTAGCGACCAAATTTATACTTGCTAATGTAAAATTTCATGGTCGCTGTAATATTAGAATGGTCGCTATAGTTATGCATACTGCGACCAAATTATTTTTGTTGCTAAAAAATAATCTTATAGCATGGTTGCTATAGCTATTCATACTGCGACCAAATTATTTTTGTTGGTAAAAAATAATCTTATAGCAACCAAGTCATTGGTTGCAGTTATTTTTATCTGGTTGCAACAAATGGTGTATCAATTTTCTTTTAGTAACTATGTTGTGACGACATGATACTGTTGTTAAAAATTTACTTTTAGCAACCAAATAATTTGTTGCTATAGTTTTAATATCGTCACAAATTGTATTATATTTACTATAATTTAGCAACAAAAAATTAATTGTTGGTCACTAGAGTGTATGTGTTAGCCACCAAAATTTGGTCGCAAAAATAATTTGGATGGTTCATAATGTATACCTGCCAGTAACCAAAATTGATTGCAAAAATAATTCAAATTGGTCGCTAAAATTTATGCAATAGAAACCAAATAAATACTGATTGGAGAGAATTATTTCCATTAGGCCACAATACTCATTCCAATGAACTCCAAATATTCCAAAGACGACGACTTAACAACCCAACAAATTGATATCAATTTCGTATTGACCAAAATAATCATCTCTGGGTCACTCATAATAACTATCAAGCACATTTGATAGATATAAGAAAAGATTAAAGTGTCAAACAAATCTATCAAGAACATTTGATAGACATAAGAAAAGATTAAAGTGTCAAACAAATCTACTTAGATAACATTTTCTAAACTAAGAGTAAATACATTGGCAATAAATTCTAACATTCCGATCATAGTAGGCCTCTCTGTTGAGACATCCCATGCCAAAAGTGTACCACATCTATCACCAACAAAAATCCATTCCAATGTGGGGTGAAAAGCAAGTGCGCCAACACCAAGGAGCTTAATGGTATTATCAACTAAAATACAAAACAAACAGATGGTGTCAGTAAAACACTATCAATCAACATGAAGAAGTCACCATTATCAATTCTGTAATGTATCAAAAATAAAGTTTTATGGTAAATAGGAAGAAAAAGTTTCAAACATTAAGATATCAGAGAGAAGATAACTAGTTCCGAAAACTATTGATAAGTAATCTACTTTTAGATAGTCATGGTTCATTTGCTCCATCACAATGTAGTTGCAGTAGGTCATTGACAAGTTTGCTGACTTAGACTAGAAGTTATACATGACAAACTATTTACTATTTAACTAGGAACATGATCTTACTTCAGCTTGGCGACCTGCATGAAGCTTAACACCAGAAGCATCATACATGACTTGCAAATTGTCCCAAATCAATGCGAGGAATAGATAATTAAGCAGTTTCCCTTTTATTTTCAACATAACATGGAAGTGGGAAAGACGATCACTCCAGTAAATGATATTGCAATCTCCCTCTTGGAAAAACAGCATGGCACAATCTTAAATGACAATTGAGGCCCTTACAGTTTCTGTTGGACACAGAGCATATGCAGCAGATGTTCCATCATAACTTAAGACACCCTCTCCTTTCACCTGGGAAAATCTGAATCATTGACCAATATCTAAATATAGAACACATGCTGAATGGATATAAGAAGAATGAAACATATTACAAACAAGTCCATCAAATATCCGACTGAAGTTTCAACTTCTAGTTTGCGGGTTAAGCATCAGTAAGGAAATGTGAGAATGATTATGCATATGCATGGACTTGCAATAAAATCAAGTAAAACAATCAAACACATCTGTTCTTTGTTTTCATAAGAGGTGAGAGTACAACAGGCACAATTCCCTTGCTCATAATACCCATAAACAACATTTTGGAGAGTCAATAGGTGAGAGTATAAAAGGCACAACTCACTTATAATAAACATTTTGCCAACAGTATAGCATTGTACAGAAGGACAAAGAGTTATGGCTACCTCTTTCCCTTCACTGTTGGTTAGTACAAAATCCCTCAAATTTTCAGCCATCCCAACCTGTTATCAGAGCCATTCAAGAGGAAGTTTGATGTCAAGCGTGGCAAACACTTTTCTTTCGATGAGAAATAATAATGGTTCTTTTTCAAGTCTCCACAAGACACAATAAAGCCAACAGTTAAAATATAAGATTTGAATCATCAACAATGCTCATTTTTCTAATAAAAGCAACAAGGAATCCTGAATCTTGCTAATTTCCATTTCTTGTTTGGCCAACTCCAGTGTGAGTTGCAAACGTTTATACACCTGAGTAATCAAAAACCCAAGATGGAAAAGGAGAGATCACTGAATAGAAGAGACAAATTTAAGATAAGAAAGGAAGAAGGCATTCTTCTAAAAGAACTATTATCTAACCAAAACGTAAGAAATTATACTAGAAATGACTGTGAAAGAGAGTGAGCATAGAATATTGAGTCTTACCCAGAAGGGAGGACAAATGGTAGAAGTAACAGAGAACATTAAATATTGCAATTTTAGAAGAAGCAATAGCTCAAGCATATAGCCCGTGAACAGGCAACTCTAAGAACACTTTCACGACAATATGAAGAGTCCCACATGGGCATTTCAACAAACATCGAGCATGCATGTTTAAAATCAGTCCAAACTTGCTAAAGAAACAAACTTTGAGCACAAATGTTTACAATAGGTCAAACATATAGGCAGTGAAACTCTAAGCACACATTCACGATAGTATGAAAAGTCCCACATAGGTATTTTAAAAAAAACACCAAGCGCACATTTAAAATCAGTCCAAAACTCGAAAAAGAAAAAAGTTTTGGGCACAAACCTTGAGTTCACGGGGTCTGAGGAGGACTCCATTTCAGTGGAGCAACGAACAACCAGCCTTCTCTCTGACTTTCGACGAATCTCAATAAACCCGCCACCTCAGAAACACCAATAGGAAGGAGTTGATGCTGGAGAACTTGGCCGAAGGTGAGAGTGCTGTTGCAGGAACAAGCAACTAACCTGCAGAGGTAGGAAAATTAAATTTTCCCAATATGATCTTCACCAGTGAAACCAAAAATGCCCACAACCTGCATGTGGGAAGCTACATTTGAATACAAGCACAATAACCACAATTGAGAAGAAATTTAGGCAGTTTGAACTGGTTACAGATGAAAATACAAGAAAAAGACTGCAATTTATAACCTTATTATACGAGACACACTTTGCAACCTTCACCATGTTCTTGTAAAAGGAACCGCAAAAAAGTATGTTCACATAAATCAGCTTTGCCCAAATCTATACAGTACATGGTATCCAATGCCAACCAAATATCAGAGAATATCAACAAAAACTAGGATAAACCTTTCCGTCAATACTATCAGAGAATCATTTTGGATTCTAGCAAGTTCCAACATTTTAATTTCCCATTGGACATAGTTTTATGGGTCGACCTGACAACGTGGATACCCGAACCCCAAATCCATCTAAGCCATCATTCACGCGGGTTCCTCCATCTTCGCAGAACACAGCACCAACATCGCGATTTTCTTCCTCGCCTTCCACAAATCTGTTAGGGACTGGTCGAACTTGGGACATGGAGAGACAGGCAAGGAGAGACAAGGGATTATGTTTCAGATGCAAGGAGAAATTCATACCAGGACATCGCTGCAAGCCATCGAACCTCGCCTTGATGGATCTGACCGACGGCGGCGTTTTAGAAGAAGGAGAGGAGTTGAGCAGAGACAACGCTGAACTAGAATCTGAGGATTTGGCTGAGATTTCGTTCCATGCAATCTTGGGAAAGTCAATTGGGGGAACGATGAAGGTCAAGGGGACGATTAATGCTAGGGAAGTTTACCTATACAAAATGTCCCTTCATTTTGGTGTTGAGATTGGGAATTACAACGAAATTATTATCAGATTTTTATTTTGATCTTTATTTTATTTGTAAAAAAGAAATAGTTAGAAAATAAGTTAAAATTAAATTACATTCTATAAAATACAGTTGCATATCAAACATCATAATAAAAATTAACCCAACTTTTCTATTAAAATTCTTATAAGTATTCAAACATGTAAATATCTTTACTTTCCCATAAACTTATTTTCTAAGGAATCATATTCCAGATTAACTTCACTTTCCTTCCAACCAAACGGGGCTTTAGAGTTAGTTATGAGTTGATTCGGTAATACTAAATATTTTAAACAAATGTTTTAAAGTTTGTAATTTTAATTTTAACTATTTTAAATTTAATATGTATTCATTAAGTGATTCTTAATTTTTCAATAAATCATAAATTAAATGACTTTTCATAATTTTATATAATAAATATTAAATAATTATATAATATATTTATTTAATCATAAATCGTATTATGAAAAAAATCAAAATTAATTTTTATGATTTTCTTAGTTATGAAAATATAAAATAAAATAAAAGTTTTATAAATTCAATCAAATAATTTTTCAAATTTTAAATTAGAAACAAAAAACCAAAAGTAAAGTAAAGGTTTAAAGATTTAAGCGATATTGGATTGTTATAAAACAGTATATAATAAAGATCAAACAAAATTAAAGAATTTGAAATATGATTTAAAAAGATATTATCTTTATTAATTGAAGTTTAATTAAAAAAGCTGTTAAATAAAAATTAACCGGTTTAATTTAGTTCTTTAACTTTTCGTCGTTTACTGTTAGGATCCACTAGGTGATTATTAAATCGATTTCTCTTAAATTATAACCTTTTTCAGTAATATAATTCAACAAGCGAGATATTACTTTCTTCCACTTGGAGACTTGGAATCAAGTCAACAAACGTCGAGGTTTAACAAAGGTATTGCATAGAAATGTCAAACCAATGATTGTTATATTGTCATTAGCTCCTACTCACTTTTTATAATCCATAGAAAAAAGGAATTTTTGTGTTTTAATTCTTTTAAATATTTTTAATAAAAATTAATTATATTACTTTCACCAAAATACCATATGATTATTTATTACATAAATAATATGTTGTATAATTATTTCTTTTAATTTTAATAGTATCTTTTGCTAAAATAATTTAATAAAATATCTATTTTATAATAACAGATACGTAAGATCTGCGATAGTCATTTACAGATATATAAACTAAATTTACCTAAATTGATATAAATTATAAGTTATGGTACCAATTTTAAAACTAAATATTTTATTTACTTTATTGCAAATTTCATCCCATAACTATTGGCAAATGGAAAAATAGGACCATCCCCTTTTTTGTGGCATTTTAAGGACCACTTCTTTTTAAATATAGCAATTTAAGGACCATTGTATTTTAAATATAGTAATTTCAGGACCACTGCTTTTTAAATATAGCAATTTAAGGACAAATTTAATCAAAAATTTCAAAAATATAGCAATTTAAGGACAAATTTAATCAAAAATTTCAAAATCAGCCAAAATTTTTCTTCAGGCGATGATAACTTCTAAAAAAACTAAAAGCTATCTCAACTGCTCAATGCCTTCAAACTAAAACAAACTATCATAAAGTAGCAATAACATGTCTGAAATCCCAATTTTATACAACACGTGCACCTCACGCGACAAATTTCGGCGGATTTTGAAATTTTCGATTAAATTTGTCCTTAAATTGTTATATTTAAAAATAATGGTCCTTAAATTGCCACAAAAAAGGGGATGGTCCTATTATGCCATTTGCCAATAGTTATGGGACGAAATTTGCAATAACGCCATATTTTATTCATTAAAACTATAGTGTATTTCAATTATGAGTTTTATAATGTAAAATACCAATAAATTAATAGATATGGCGTCTTTTTAGTAGATAGCTATCTAGAGGTTTCCTAAACATAAATGTTATGCGGCTGTACTAATTAATGTCAATCCCATCTTCACATATTTGAGTTCCATTCAAAATGTTGTTTTTAAAAAATATTATATTATATTTATTTTTATTACAAATTTAAAATTTTAGAAGTACAAAAAAAAAACAACAAAGTTTGAGACAATGTTATGAATATCGTCTGCAGACTTGATGCGGATTGAGTTCTGAGCAAGCTGTATCGGTACCAGTTGGTACTGGGTACCATTTCAGAAAATTGTTTAAATTTATGAAATAGTCCCTAAAATTTTTAAAAATTGCAGAATAGTTTCATATTGGTATATTATACAGTTGTACAGATCTTGTATACTTTACTAGTTTATTGTTTACATCAACCATACTTTTAAAAATCTTAATAATAAATAATAATGACAATTAATATGAAATAACAATAATTTTAAATATTTTACATATAAATAATAGCCACAATTAATATAAATAAAGACAATTATCATCATACAATTATAAAATTAAGAATAATACAAAGTATTTAAAATATTACAATAATACAAAAATATTTTTAAATTTATAAAATTATCCCGATTTTTTTAAATTACAAAATAGTCCATTGTCATATTGTAAAGTTGTAGATTATTTAATTTAATTTTTGTTTATATCTTATTCATTTTAGTTTATATGTATCTTTATTATATTTTAATTATTTCTATATATAATAATTATCTATATAATAATTATCTATATATAATAATTAATTGTAAAATAATGAAAATAATTCAAAATTTTGAATTTTGAATTATTTTCTATTTTATCAAAATTTTGAATTATTTTTAGAATTGTTGTTTTTCACATTCCATTTCATGTTACATTTAATTAGACATAATCACAATTTCATTTAATATATAAAATTAATTTAATGATTATTAATAAATATAATTAATTTTAAAATATATAAATTTTGATTTAATAATTGAAAATATATAAAATAAATATTAGTTTATAAATAAAACTAATTTATTAGTATTTATTAATAAATATTATGTAAAATATTAAAATAAATTTAAATAAAAATAATTTATTATTAATAAAATAAAATAAATTATTTTTAATAAAAATAAAAATAAAATTATTTTAAGTTTTATTTTATTTATAATTATTATTAGTAATAAAATATTTATTATTATTTTAAAACTTTGAAAAAAAAGGAGGAGGAGAGGGAAGGAGGAGGAAATTTTAAATTTTTTGAAATTTTGCAAAACGTCCCTCAATTTTTAAAATTTTGGTACCGATCGATATTTGACTCGATATCAGACCTATATTATTTGATTGGTATTTTGAATACTAGCAGTAGAATTGGTAGATGCCGATCGGTATTTAAATTGATACCAAAATTTAAAATCCGATACTGAATTCGAGCCGATACCTACGGAATCGAACGGAATTAAATAACTCTGGGTACATAAGTACTTTTTAAAAGTTTTTTAAAATAAATATTTAACTATAGAATGAAAATATAGTTTTTTTTGCAGCTAAAACATAGCTTTTTAAAAAACTCAAATTCGAAACTTCTCAAAAAGTACTTTTTTAGATAGATTTTTCGGATCAATTAATGAACATATTTTTTAGTCATTTTTGTCCTTATGTTTTACACATAACTTCACAATATTCACAAACACATCTTCACGTTTATTTTAAGATTTATATAATATTATTTGACTTTTTATATGTTTTAATATTTATTTTTATATTAGTTTTCCTTATGTTATAATTCATATAAAAGATTTGGTTAGATATATTTTCATTTATGTTTTATATGGTTTAAAATTATATAATAATTAATATATTGTGACAAAATAACTTTAGTTCAAAAAGAAATAAAATTTATGCACATAAAATTCTCAATCTAAAAACAAAACCTAATGTTTTAAACACTAAATTGGAAGTTAAACCAAGAAGATAAGAGGTTTAAGATTAAAAGGTTTAACTAATATAAAATTGACTAAAAATTAAATAAAATTTAAGAATTTAAAATATGATTGAAAAGATTATCCTTACCAATGGAAGAATTTGAAATTTAATTGAAGAAAGAGATTATTAAATGAAAATTATTTATTTATTTTAGGGTATAAAATTATTAATTTACAAAATCAACCAATTAATTAATAAATTGATTTGTTTTAACAACAAAATTATTAAAGTAAATAAAACTGAATTTTAAAAATTTAACTGAAAAATTAAATGGTTTAAAATTTTTATGATTGAATTAATTAAGCTAGTTAATTTAAACATTGACAAAAATAATAGAGTTTGACCAAGAAAATGCATAGAACTGTGCCTTTGTATTGCTACATATTATTATTATTATTATTATTATTCTGACTCATGTGCGAAATGTTATAGCCTTCACAAGTTAAAATTTCCTTCTGACGTGGTATTTCCTTTTCTTTCTTGATTTTGCCCGATCCATTTGTTTAAAGAGCTCATGAAGTAGACATTCCACGACAGTTGTAACCGTATACTTGAAATGTAGATTTCGAAAGCACTAATTTTCACGAATATTGAGTGGCGATGTGTGGTCTCTTTCTTAAGATTACGTTTGATTGAATGGTTATTAATGTAATATAATAAAATATAATATTATTTAATATTTAAAAAGAAAATTTATAATAAAATATAATAAATGAGGAATATTTTATATTACATCTTATTTTGTTTTAAACAATAAAATAAACTATTTTTATTTAAGAAGTTTACGATAGAATGTAAAATGATAAACAATATTTTACTATATTACATTATAAACCCTTCTTTAAACAATATTTTACTGTGTTACATTCTGAATTTTTTACATTATATTATATTATATTATGAATTTTTATTCTTTTAAAAATATTTTTAATATTATACTTATTTACATTTCATTTTTTATAAACCTTGGTTGTATTATATTAAATACTGTGCAATCAATCAAGAAAGTTTTTTTTCTAAAGATGGGCAACTGGCGTCCCCAAATTGGCCACCACACCATTCTTTTATAACTAACAACGATTTGTCGTGACATTGGAGAATCTAATGACACGCAAATCATTCAGTGCCAAACACAACTTGACTGATGATCCCACAAAGATGCCTATGAAGCAATATTATGAATACTGTACCGGGCTTAGTATCAGATTGAGTTTTAGAACAGAACTATATCGGTACTGGTTGATACCGGGTACCGTTTTAAAATTTTTTTAAAATTTATAAAATATTCTCTAAAATTTTTAAAAATTACAAAATAGTCCATATTAGTATAATATACAGTTGTACTGTATCCTTTACTAGTTTGCTATTTACATCAACCAAATGCTTAGCGACAAATTATTTTGTTGCTATAAATACTTCTTTAGCAATCATATAATGTGGTTGCTGTAAAGAAGTCATGTAAATTTAACAACCAAATTTATTGGTTGCTAATGGAAAATTTGAAATACTTGTAGTGACCACTCAATAGTTGGTTGTTATTAATAATTTTCTATAGTGACCATTAAAGTTGTCGCTAAAATTGTTAAGTTTGGTCGTTATGTTATTATCCATGAATTGTAAGTTTTAGTGACCATCTATAGCTACCAAATATTGATTGGTCGGTAAAAAAAATACATAACTTATATATTGCAACCAAATAATTTTGGTTGCAAAATGTATATAATTAGCAACAATTTTACTATGGTTGCTGAAACCAAATTTTCTTGTAGTGTCATGCATCAAATCCTCTATTCCAAATATCTTGTTTCAGCCATATTTTTGCTGCAAAATAACATCATTTTATATGTAAAAACTTCAATTATTGTTACACTTACCATATTGACATTTCTTCAAGACTTTCTTATGAAATCTATGATTCAAATACAAAATCCAATATTTGAACAAGTGGTCATGTCAATTATATTCTGAATTAGGCCAATCTCAGTTATATAATTACCATCCAGAGTTCAAATCTTCTGTCCTAATTATTATGTTTCAATTATGTTCTCGCCCCAAAATGATGTCATTTTATGTTTGAACTCTTGATGGTAATTAGATAATTGAGATTAGCCTGATTCAGAATATAATTGACATTACCCCTTCAAATATTGGTTTTTGTGTTTGAATTAAAGATTTCACAAGAAAGTCTTGAAGAAAAGTCAATATGGTAAGTGTAACGATAATTGAAGTTATGAATGTTGACTGTTAATGTTATGATTATGGAGGTTATTGTATCAAAATGTAGATTTTAAAAGTTATTTTTGTTAGGGAATAGATGCAGGTCCAATCTCACATATAACAAAATAATTACAAAGTTTTTTATTTTAATTTTCTAAAGTCAGGATCATTTTAAATTATGTAAAATTATTAACTTATAAATCATAATAAAACGTTAATCTTAATTCATGCTTTATTCTAAAAAATTGACTACCATAGTCGCACAAGTGTCCGACCTTTAATTGTACCCACAGAATGAGTTGAGAGAATTCTATAACTATTATAGAGAGTGGTAAGCAAAGAGTGATAGCTTCCTTAAAACTTAAGTCTACTTATAATAGGTTTTAGATATTTTAGTAATTTAAATAAAATTAAATTTTAATTTCAATTAAACTTAAATTGGAATTACAAATAATTTTAATTACATACTAATCATGTCCAAATAAGATTCAATATCTCGTATTGATTCTTATTCACTAAATATCTTACATTTAATCATTAAGTTTTGAAACTTTACAACCAAGTTTAACTTCATTAAAAGTATCCTCTCTTTTAATCATCTTTATGTGTGAGTCATTATGTTCTCAAATATATTATATATTGTTAATAGATACAAATTATAACCTTAGATTATATTTAAGATTAGATAAATTAAACTTATTTAATTTATCTTTAATTCTCTAATTAAACAATTTATATCTATAGATTAAGATTGATGTCTAGTAATATATCATAACCACTTAAATAATTAAAAATGTCAAAGTATTTTGACTAATCTTTTTATATGATTTTTGTATAAGTAAATCATTTTATCATATAATGTTACGATTAAAAATAGAGCATAAAATTAATTTATACTCTATTTTAAACTCAATCATGTTACTTCATCGTTTGTAATTGATTCAATTAATAAAATTTGTAAACTATTTTGTAAAGTGTCATTTCACTTTAGCCAATGATTTTTCAATCAATTATAATTGAGAATAATGAAATATTCTCCTTAATTACTTTAGGGTGATAAATTCAATATTGATCACTGAATCACCTTCATATGGTTCACACTATATATAATGACTATCGACTATTCTACCCTTGACTAGAATAGGTCATAAGTAGCGCATCAAAACCTAACATTTCCAATAAAAGATAACTTTGGAGATATCAAGTCAAAAGATCACCTATACAATCATCATAATAAGAAATAAGAATAATCATATGTTCTAAATGTATTTCTCATATGAGGTCAGTTAAGTGAATTTATTCTTTGATAAGCGCTCACACATTTGTTTAAATATTTTTATATTTTAGCCTATGAGATCGACTACTTCTTTCATAAGAAAAAACTATAATGTGTGTGCAACTCTTTTTACATTTTATTAATATCCAGTCTTAATCAATGTTTTAAAAACTTGATCGACATTGAACCGGTTAAAGAAAAGATTTAAGGTTTAAAAGTTCAACTGGTATTATACATCTATAAAATTGATATATAATAAATAAGAAATAAAATTATAAGAGTAAATGAAAATATTTATTAAAATAAAATACACCAATATATATTATTATGTAATAAATTAATAACAAATCTAATCTAATTATTCAGTCAAAAAATCCTCAAATTGAACTATCGATGTGCTCTCACATTATTACATAATCTCAAATGTTTAATCAATAAATATTTAGTTATAGAAAAGGAAATTTATATTCCAAGTTGTAGATTTATTGAAATTATGAACACAACATTAATAGATGGTAATGGGAAATGAAATGATGGTGCAATGCAAACAAATATGGTGGAGGTTAGTTAAGTAATTATAGATAATGGATATAGACCAAGAGCTGATTCCATTATTTATCCAATAACCAAAGTTAGACCCACATCCTTAGAAGTTGGTATTTGGAAAGACTCTCTTCATTTCCAAGCCATTTGTCTTTGACATTTCCAAACCTTCTCAATTTTCATGCTTTTATTTTGTATCTTTATCTCCATCTACAAGGGTATATATAAATAGTTTAATGTCAGGTTCTTCACTTTTAACTTCTTGTTTTCCTCTTCCATTAAATTTCACAGCTTTCGATAGATAAACCTTACAGAGAGGCTTCCAGAAGGAGCAAATTTAAAGACTAAGATCATGGATCCAAGCCAATCAAACACACCTGGTTGGGGAAGTTCTATATCTTATTAACTAGCATTTAGAATTAGCATGTCCTCATTTTAGGAAAGCTATTTAAAGCATCAAAAAGAATAATTTGCCATGTTCAGTCTCTAATAAAAAACATTGTTCCTTTTGTTTCCAAGAAAAATTGTCTCGTCTTCCTTTCATTAATGTTGAACATGTGAGTAAGGCTCCATTTGATATCGTCTATCCTGATGTGTGGGGACCTACTTCTATTATGTCTACTTTAGGTCATAGATATTTTGTTCTTTTAATTGTTATTTTACATAGTTCACATTAATTTATTTGCTTAAAATAAAATTAATATATATTCCATATTTTTGTCTTTTAAACAAATTATTTTATGCCTTCAAAAATGAAGCAAAGTCACATAAGGAAATCTTTCAAAGGGTAGTGATAAAGTTCAGACTAACAATCATGGCTAGAGGACCACAATATAAACACTTACAAGGAACGAAGGAAAGATTGATTTTCGAGTAGACACCATCATAGAATGTACTCGCTATTAGTTTTTCTTTTATATTGTGTGATCAAAGATTTGTAAGTACTTTTTCTTTATTTATTAACTAACTTAAAAAAAATTTAAGCCATTTCATTCAGATTGGGATGGGGAGTATAAAAAATTACATAAATATTCTCCACTTCTAAGATTAGAAATTGCATTGCCCGCCTCGATATATCGATATATTTGAGCAAAACAACATCGGTGAAAGGAAAATTCACCATTGTTGATACTAATTTGACATTGCTTTCTTAATCCAATGTGCCTTTATAATTATGACAATTTTCTTTTCCATGGTTGTCATGTGTATTAATGTTTTAGCAATGAAAATTCTTCATAACAAGTCCTTTTTTCATCTTCATTGTAAAAGCCATTCCAGATTATACTTTTATGCATTATTTTAATTGTGCAATTTAACCTTTTCTTTGTCTCTTTAATCACCAAAAATTTAGTTTTTGCACTCGTTCATGAGTATATCGCAACAAATCTTCTAATCATATATGTTTTCATTGTCTTAATTTCTCTTCAAATCGAATTTTTGATTATAGGCATGTTACATTTATGGATGATGATTTTTCTATACAGAATGCCACATCAAAATCTCCTGTTCTCCATCATAACCCATTTGTACTATGGCTAGTGATCATAAGCAACTCACCTTCTTCTTTGTCGTCGTATGAAATACCCTTAGGTATGTCACATATTCCATCATCTAATTCTAGTCTTAATCATCCACTAACAAGCCTAACTTTAATTTGATGAGAGAAACACCGATAGATGTAGCAAAAGTGACCTACCAATTAGTCAACACAATAACAATGTGTTATGCATAACCCCAAATCTAAATTAATTCCCCCTGCTTATGTAAACCATTAGGAAATAATTAGGCAATAAAATAATCTAATGCAATACCCAAAAAAATCAACACTATGATTTACGTAAAAAACCTCCTTGATGTGAAGAGTAAAAAACCATGAGAACAAAGCCAAGCAAAATCCCCACTATCAACAAATAATGGGTACAACAACAAGTTATCTCTAGTATCCCACTAGAGGCAGCAACAATAACATCAAGAATACAACAATTCTCGGCAACAACATCAATAACAATAAGAAGATAACTCAATAAGAGAGTTTACTAAATCACCTAAAATTACACTCTTATAAATAGCCCAAGTAGATCACCCAAAAGATCTCCAAACTGAAAACTCACCGTTAAATATCAAGATCAACGTGTCCTCTACTAGATGTCAAATTTTCATCCCAATTGAACCACGTTTCACCATCCGATCGTGAGCTTGATCAAAATTGCTCAATGCTAGAATTTTAGGATCCCAAAAATCAATCTTAACTTTGATCACAAATTATCAAAAAATCAAAACTTTGATTGTGATTCTAACCGTTGGATTTGAACTACACCAGTGTAGAGTAAGCCTTCAAAGTCTGAGCTCGATTGGATCACAAATGACCATCCGATCAAGGACTTAATCAAGAATGTTTAAAACTTTCTCCTACTTACTAATCTTTTCAATCTTCACTCTCTTGTTTTTTTAATTTATTACACGACGCAATCCTCTCTGTCTCTCTTTATATAGCAAAAGAAGGAAGAAACCAAATTAAATTCAAACATAAACCATTGTTTTTTTATTTTAATTATGAAGGCTTTTTTTCAATTATGGAGGCTTCAAATGTCAAATATGGAGGGTTTACTAACAAATCGCCCCCTCCCGACACATTTATAATACTCCACTCTCGCAAGATACGTACCCGACATCCATGGTAATATTCAAGTACGTACCTACAAGGGTGACATGCTTGAACGATCATTTAGTCAAAATTCATTAATTTTTTTTTGTTTCTTTAAAACAAGGTACACGTAAGTGGAAATCACTAATCAAATCGAGCCCATGTCATTTAAAAACATTTCCATTTACAAGTTACAATTTTTACAAACAATAGTATTCAACAGTCATTTGGGCCCATTTCAGATACAAAACACCTGAAATCATAAAGTCATTTCATTATCAAATTATTCACATACACTTTGTACAATTTTTGAAGAACATAATTTGAAAATAAAATCACTGAAGACATATGCAGGTGCAAACTGATCCCGACCCCTAACTCATGCTCATTTGTAGTGGCTATACTCCAATTGGTCTAATTAGATAACTGCTTTGAACCTGAAAAGCACCGGTGCAATTTTGATGAGTTTTGTGAACTCAATAGAGTAACTATCCTAGATGATTCACTCATGTCATAAAACGAAATCAATTATAGCATGTATTCATACAACTCAACTCCACTTAACAAGTATTAAATACTATCACATATAAATCATTTCTCAGATACACCGTTCAACCATATAACAATATTCACACAGCTTTACAAATCATTCAATGAATTCAAATCATATGTGGATACGACATGTATGAGAGTCACATTCATTTTTATTTTGTTGTGACTGTGTGCTTTTACAGTATCCCGAATTATCAGGCTCAGTCAGTCAGTCAGTGACTCATTGATCACAACGAGCCATAGGCTCAAACCACATATGCAGAAGTTTAAAGCTCATATCAGTAACAGTATCAGTAGCCACATCAGTCACAACTCCTTTATGTTACATGCATTGGAATGAAGTGCATGCCACAATTTAGTCATCAATCAATCGCTTTCATTTGCATGTAATATAACAGTCTATCAGTCACAATATCAATTACCGTAATAGCCACAGTAGCAGTAGTCATCAGATTAGGTCCGGCATTCAACCTTTCAGTTGAGAATCAGAAAATCATTTAGGCAGACTCATTCACATTCAAGTAGCACTTCCAATATCATTCTCGTGCATCAAAACGCCTTGGAGAAATATTTTCCAGAATCCATTACACAATTAACACAACTCAGTACAATTCAATAAGATCACAATATAGTTCAATAATGTACTAAACAATATGGTGAGACCATCTTAGGTTACTCACTATATGCTCCAAACAGTTATTGCCTTGAAGTTCTGGCAATGTCTGGGTGCTGTCGCTCAACACACCCCTCTATATATACAATACATACACATATCACAATATTGCACAATTTTGTATTCATTAATGCACATTAATGTATAATAACTATGTACAATGCATGTTCATGACAATTCCGAGTTTGTTAACATTTATTTTGTCACAATAATCATTTAGATATCCACTTTCAATTGATTAACTCAGATTTGTTTAAAGTACACTTTTCGGTCCATTTTGCACAATTAATATCATCAGGAAACTGAAAGAATTTGGTCACACTTCCTTCTAACAAATTATTCTCCTATGTCTTAAGTCTCTATTGATACCAAGATTATTCAATTTGGTTCATTATTCAATAATTTATGCTCGAAATACCACAGACTATGTACATGTAAAATTTTGGCTAATGCATGATCATGCATGCAGGTTGTACACCTCATATCTCTCCATTAAAGTACCCAAAAATTACAAACTTTATACCCATATAAAGCTAAGAGAATAATCTACAACTTTAGTGAAGACACCTAAGTCTAATTAGGCCAACATCAATACCGTTTATTCAATAACCACAGGACATGGTTTATGTCCCTAGTAGTGCCACTGCCTATGCTAAGACTTACTTTCAAGCTAAATTTCAAGACCCTTAAGGACAGAATCTAAATTCAATTTCTTCTTAACATTTGTAGCCAAATGATTATAGTTCAAGTTAAATCAATACTCATTTCATTTGGAAATCTACAGTTCAAAATATAGCCAAATTACCGAAGTATTCAGTAAAAATATTTCAGTTATCAAATTCTAGCACACTTTCGGGATAACTTTGCATGATCATTATGACAAGGAAAATGGTGTATTTCAGTAACACTTTCTTCTACATAATTGTTATAATATGTTTCCAGTTTCTAATAACACCAAAATTATACAATTTGATTCAGTATACTGAAAGTTATACCCAAAATAGTTCAGACTGTTTTTCAAGCAAGAATTTGACATGCTTAGAGATAGAACTAACATTCGAATTTTGCATAAAAGTTGTAGAAATATATCTTTAGGTTAATCTGAATCAAGAATCAACTCATTTAGAAATCCACAGATCAAGTTATGACCATAATACCGAAACATGTTTAGTAAAAGTTTTCCAGCTCATAATATTCCAGCACATTTCCTCACTTTCATCCAAAACTCATAAATCATTCTCTATTATAACATGCAATAAACACTAATATTTTACTTACTTGTTCAATTCTAATCCCAACTCAAAAATCACTCTAAATCAATACTAAAAAAATGCAGAATCATCACACATTCAAGATGGAATTAAATGACTTTCAGCTATGATGAACTCTTTAGCTAATTTGTGAACGGTAAAAGCATGTATTTAGTGTGGTAATTTAGCATAACTTCAAGAAGAACACAAGAAGGGAGATAGAAGCAAGGTTCTGTGGAGAGTTGAGAAGAAGAGAAGAATGAGTTAGGTTGAAACAATGTTGCAGAAACATTGCACCTAAGGTGTCAGATGTCACCATATTATTTCAACACATGTCCTTATGCATGTAAGCCACTTAACCCTTACATAACAACACATGTCCTTATGCGTGTAAGCCACTTATCCCTTAGATAAACTACCATTTGTCACTCAATCATTTTACCATTTGTCAATTAATTACTCATGCCAAATGTTGCTCATTTATCTATGCCATTTGTCACACAATGATTCATCCATTTGTCAATTAATTACTAGTCCAGCTATACTTCAAATTTTTGAAAATTTCCCAAAATTTACCAAAAATTCTGAAATAATAATATGACTCTCCAAATAAATTTTCAACTCAAAAATAATTCACCAAAAATTTCAAAATATCCAAATCATATTAAAATTGTCAAATCATAATTAATACACTCCAATTTAATCCACAATTTCCACTTCTAAATCAAATTTACTCGGAAATGCCAATAAATGCATGTACAATCATATGAATGTGCAAAATAAATGTGTATGTCACAATTAACTTATGCATGATGTGCTTTTTCCTAATTCCACATAAATTTCTCATAATTTACTATTCTAGCCTTAACATGGGTAATGGGATGTTACAATTCTCCCCTCCTAACAAAAATTTCGTCCTCGAAATTCTTACCTTAATGATCAAATTGGTAGGGGTATTGATTCCTCATATGTTCCTCCATCTCCCATGTGGCTTCCTCACTCGAATGATTCTTCCACTTAATATAGTCAATGGAATCAATCGGTTTTCAAGTTACTTATTCAGATATCACACAATCTTGTCTATTTCCTCAATATATTTCAGATAACTTAAAAATTTCACTTCTAATGCCGACATTACATCTAGGTCAGATTATATCACCATTTCTTATCACCCTCACATATCATACTTTATGCATATAAGACATCTTTGTTGGTGTTACAAACTCGTGTTAATGGTCATTCTCTTACAAAATTTTCATATGGACAATTTTATGTCGGGCTTAGCTCCCCTTTTTCCTAACCTAAGCACACCTTGGCTAGGTGATACTGTTAAAAACAATTCATCTTTTGCTTGATATTTCATATCTCTTTAGTGTTAATACACTTAACTCGTGTGTCTATCTCACTTTATTCCAATCTTCGGTGTTGATCCACCTAATTCATTCGTTTTTCTTAAGTCACTTAATTTCTAGTACACATCAATTTCACTTATCATCAACATCTCCTATCACTCCTAGCCTTAAACTATTTTTAGGCCTTATTCATCCAAATATAATGGCGGTCAAATCTTTCTGTGGTATAACACCTCATATGACATTCTAATGATATCACTGTAATATTGATTTTTATGCTTAAAGTCAATTAAAACTAAGCATTGACCTCATATTTCTATGAACTCCAAAATATAAGCTTTAAGAAAATCTCCAATAGTTAAGACTGTTGGCAACAATTACAAGTGATCACTTTTTCTTTTTTCTTTTTTTTACATCCATATTCATCAACGTTATTTCATCGTATTCCTACTAGGGTGTATAGCATTGGTTGTTATTTGTGCTATTTCTAACAATCTTTTACTCAATCATCTTTATTGTGCACACCAACTTCATATTACAATCATAAGGTATTCTTTTCCCATTCAAACTCAAAATTCATATTCATTACCAACTTTCAATTTCCTCAATAAGATTCATCCATTCTAAATCCTTAATTTAGGCTTTGCCAATCTGTTCAAGCATCAGGTATATACACTACTTTTACCAAGTTAGTACTCATTTGTACACTCATAATCCTTCAATAATTCTATCCATTGTCTTAGTCTCGTCTAAAATTCTTTCAAACTCACTAAGTAGCTCAAACTTTATTGATCTGTATATAAAATCTGAAATATTTCACTGTACATATAGTGTCTCCAAGCTTATAAGGCAACGACTATTTCAATAAATTTCAAATCATATATCAAATATTCAACTCACGAGACTTTAATTGTCTCTATGCATACAAAATCAGTTTATTATGCTGCAACAAAACACATCTTAGTTTCTGATGCAAAACATCGTTGTATATTACAAAATCTCCAAATTTGTTACTATTTGTTGCGATCGAGTGCCTTTCGATACATGAATCTGAATACGAATACTGAATCTGATCTGAATCTCGCCATTAGGCTCAATCAGAAATAGAAATCACGGAGCAAAGCTTTACGTGCATAATTCTAAGCTTAAAGCTCTTTTAAACTAGCTACTCTTATCACAACACCTTTATCAAAACATGCATTATATGATATGTATCAAATAACAAAATATGCTACATATAACTTTCACTTTAATGCACAGACAGAATTTCATATGCATTCAAAACCACAGATTTTCTTAATTAATCAAAATATTCTTTTCAACTCTTCGGATACATTCAAGATATCATCTATGATCATAGCCACTAATTGATCCAAACAAAATTGAATCACTTTATTCTTCCATACCATGAAACTTTCGGGGGTATTGTTAACTCTAACAAATATTGCCAAAACTTTATGTACCCATGATTAGTTCTCGTGATTCCTTAAGTACTTAATTCCTTAATGAAGTAATATTATCTCATATTTTTGTTAATTTCTCAATTGATTTATTTACTCGAATGATTTTCTCCATTCATACGATTTCCTTTCATTTCACATTGACTTAATGCAATGTCAAACTATTCTTACTAATTTCTCCACTCATTTCAATTTATTCACAAACTTAACTTCCTGTGTTAGTAACACACTCATCAAATCAATTTGAATTTCCAGAACATATTTTCATATAATGTAACGTGGGCTTAAGTTCTGCTCACATTAGCAGGAGTGTCACCTCAAATTCAAGAATCCAATCATATAGTTGGATACTTTACCTCAAACAAAATGCATACACTCTCTCAATAGCATATTTTTCATTTTATGCTTAAGTTTTCGTTAGGAATAGAGCTCTAATATTCCTTTTTAATTTATTCCGTTTTCATTCATTCTTAAAAGTAAACCATCTGGCCTACTTAACCTTATTCGGTGAAATTCTTCTTCCAAAGAAGATTTCTCGCTACTATCAACTAGATTGTTCATCTAATCCTTATCAATCACTATTCCCATCATTGCTTATCAGACATTCTTAGTACCTCAAAAAGATCAATTTCAACTATTCATAGTATCTTAATAAGATCAATTTATGTCAACTTATATGCTCAGACTATCCAATATAATAAGGCTTAGTAAAGCATTAAGCAGATCCATTTACTCTTATGCCTTTTTATATACCATCAAAATCATTACATCTCATCTAGAGATGTATTTAAGACAATTCACTAATTAATAACTTATGCTCAGGATACCTTAATCTCAATTGATTTAGGAAAAAACTTTTTTTTTACGCCCGACCTCGGTTGTGGAAACTATGCCAGAATAGTGCTATTCTTCTTTTTTATCAAATTCATCACACACAATAACATCTTTAACACTCTCAATCTATCCCCAATCAATAACTATAAGCACTTTCATGCATTACTCTATTTCGACTTAAACTTTGAATTATGGGAACTATGACTAACAAATATTAACATATCATAGATTACCTCCTGTATCATCTCCACACATATAATTCTTATGTGCACGATTCTCACACTTGTCATGGAGATCCCAATATTAAATATGTGCTCACAACATAACAACTTAACTTAACCGTGACAACTTTTACAAATCTCACTATCTTTATCCCTTCTTCCAATTACCAATATATCGTCATACTTACGTATGTTCACTATCAATTCATAATTATAGATGCATAGTCATCCTAAAACTCCGATCTCAATTCCACTAACATATTCTTATAGTGAATCATAACTCTTTATCACATTTATCCAACAATCATTTCAACTCCAAGTTTGACCCCTCAAAGTCATAGAATTTTTTTTCTTTCAACTTGGCTTGTACTCTTTAAATCTCATCATTCATCTTTATATCATTACTTTCCTTAATCAATCCATGACAAGGTATTCACATCTATATCACATTCGGGGATATATTACCACAATATAATATCGATATCGTATTCTATAATACATCCACCACTACAATTACATTACATCATTATTTGTCATATCTAACTGTATACTATTTCCCATTTCTACATATCCACAAACTATCATTTTCTCACATTCAGACAGACCATCATTCTTCCCACTAATTTCATCAATTCAAACACTTAACAAATGCTCATGTATGCGACTCATATAAATGCAACTCAGACTAGGGATCAATTGCTACTACCTGCTATGACATGACTGAAATGCATGTAACTTGACACACATGTCAAAAAATGCCCATGTAAGATACTAAATATGGGCTCTGATACCAAAATGTAACGCCCTACTCTTGCAAGACACGTACCCGACATCCATCGTGATATTCGAGTACGTACCTACAAAGGTGACATGCTTGAATGATCATTTAGTCAAAATTCATTAAAAAAAACTTTTGTTTCTTTAAAACAAGGTACACGTAAGTGAAAATCACTAATCAAATCAGGCCCATGTCATTTAAAAACATTTCCATTTACAAGTTACAATTATTACAAACAATAGTATTCAACAGTCATTTGGGCCCATTTCAGATACAAAACATTTGAAACCGTAAATTCATTTCATTATCAAATTATTCACATACACTTTATACAAATTTTTCAGAAAATAATTCGAAAATAAAATCACTGAAGACATATGCAGGTGCAAACTGATCCAGACCCCTAACTCATGCTCATTTGCAGTGGCTGTACTCCAATTGGTCTAATTGGATAACTTCTCTGAATCTGAAAAGCAACGGTGCAATTTTGATGAGTTTTGCGAACTCAGTAGAGTAATTATCCTCGATGGTTCACTCATGTCATAAAATGAAATCAATTATAGCATGTATTCATACAACTCAACTCCACTTAACAAGTATTAAATACTATCACATATAAATCATTTCTCATATACACCGTTCAACCATATAACAATATTCACACAGCTTTACAAATCATTCAATGAATTCAAATCATATGTGGATACGACATGTATGAGAGTCACATTCATTTTTATTTTGTTGTGAATGTGTGCTTTTACAGTATCCCGAATTATCAGGCTCAGTCAGTCAGTCAGTGACTCATTGATCACAACGAGCCATAGGCTCGAACCACATATGCGGGAGCTTAAAGCTCATATCAGTAACAGTATCAGTAGCCACATCAGCCACAACTCCTTTATGTTACATGCATTGGAATGAAGTGGATGCCACAATTTAGTCATCAATCATTCACTTTCATTTGCATGTAATATAACAGTATATCAGTCATAATATCAATTACAGTAACAGTCATAGTAGCAGTAGTCACCGGATTAGGTCCGGCATTCAACCTTTCAGTTGAGAATCGGAAAAGCATTTAGGCAGACGCATTCACATTCAAGTAGTACTTCCAATATCATTCTCATGAATCATAACGCCTCGAACAAATACTGTCCAGAATCCAGTACACAATTAACACAACTCAGTACATTTCAATAAGATTGCAATACAATTCAATAATGTACTAAACAATATGGTGAGACCATCTTAGGTTACTCACTATATGCTCCAAACAGTTATTACCTTGAAGTTCTGGAAATGTCTGGGTGTTGTCGCTCAACACGTCTCTCTATACATACAATACATACACATATCACAATATTGCACAATTTTGTATTCATTAATGCACATTAATGTGTAATAACTATGTACAATGCAAGTTCATGACAATTCCGGGTTTGTTATCATTAATTTTGTCACAATAATCATTTGGATATCCACTTTCAATTGATTAACTCAGATTTGTTTAAAGTACACTTTCCAGTCCATTTTGCACAATTAATATCATCAGGAAAATGAAGGAATTTGGTCACACTTCCTTTTAAAAAATTATTCTCATATGTCTTAAGTCTCTATTGATACCAAGATTATTCAATTTGGTTCATTATTCAATAATTTATGCTCGAAATACCACAGACTGTGTACATGTAAAATTTTGGCTAATGCATGATCATGCATGCAGGTTGTGCACTTCATATCTCCCAATTAAAGTAACCAAAAATTACAAACTTTATACCCATATAAATCTAAGATAATAATCTACAACTTTAGTGAAGACACCTAAGTGTAATTAGGCCTACATCAATACAGTTTATTCAATAACCACAAGACATGATTTCTGTCCCTGGTAGTGCCACTGCCTATGCTAAGACTTACTTTAAAGCTAAATTTCAAGACCCTTAAGGACAGAATCTAAATTCAATTTCTTCTTAACATTTGTAGCCAAATGATTATAGTTCAAGTTAAATCAATACTCATTTCATTTAGAAATCTACAGTTCAAAATATAGCCAAATTACCGAAGTATGTTCAGTAAAAATATTTCAGTTATCAAATTCCAGCACACTTTCGGGATAACTTTGCATGATCATTATGACAAGGAAAATGGTGTATTTTAGTAACACTTTCTTCTACATAATTGTTATAATATGTTTCCAGTTTCTAATAACACCAAAATTATACAATTTGATTCAGTATACTGAAAGTTATACCCAAAATAGTTCAGACTGTTTTTCAACTATAATGGAACTCCTAACTCTACTTTCAGCAAGATGTTGACATGCTTAGAGATAGAACTAACATTAGAATTCTGCATAAAAGTTTTAGAAATATGTCTTTATTTTAATCTGAATCAATAATCAACTCATGTAGAAATCCACAAATCAAAATATGACCATAATATCGAAACATGTTTAGTGAAAGATTTTCAGTTCATAATGTTCCAACACATTTCCTCACTTTCATCCAAAATTCATCAATCATTCTCTATTATAACATGCAATAAACTCTAATCTTTTACTTACTTGTTCAGTTCTAATCCCAGCTCAAAAATCACTCTAAATTAGTACTAAAAAAATGCAGAATCATCACACATTCAAGATGGAATTAAATGACTTTCAGCTATTATGAACTCTTTAGCTAATTTGTGAAGGGTAAAAGCATGTATTTAGTGTGGTAATTTAGCATAACTTTAAGAAGAACACAAGAAGGGAGATAGAAGCAAGGTTCTATGGAGAGATGAGAAGAAGAGAAGAATGAGTTAGGTTGAAACAATGTTGCAGAAACATTACACCTAAGGTGCTAGATGTCACCATATTATTTCAACACATGTCCTTATACATGTAAGCCATTTATCCCTTACATAACAACACATGTCCTTATGCATGTAAGCCACTTATCCCTTACACAAACTACCATTTGTCACTCAATCATTTTGCCTTTTTTCAATTAATTACTTATGCCAAATGTTGCTCGTTTATCTATGCCATTTGTCACACAATGATTCATCCATTTGTCAATTAATTACTAGTCTAGATGTACTTCAAATTTTTGAAAATTTTCTAAAATTTAACAAAAATTCTAAAATAATGATATGACTCTCCAAGTAAATTTTTAGCTTAAAAATAATTCACCAAAAATTTTAAAATATCCAAATTATACCAAAATTTTCAAATCATAATTAATACGCTCCAATTTAATCCACAATTTCCACTTTTAAATCAAATTTACCCGAAAATGTCAATAAATTCATGTACAATCATATGAATGAACAAAAAAAATGTGTATGTCACAATTAACTCATGCATGATTTTATTTTTCTAATTCCACATAAATTTATCATAATTTACTATTCTAGTCTTAACATGGGTAATGGGATGTTACAACATTTGACTGGGTAGTTGGAACGAACTATCATCCTAGCAATCAACCTCTTGGTAGCGTCTTTGTCAACATATCAAAACCATTATCGTCAATGTGAATTGATATGTTTTGATCTAGAGTGAAATGTAGAATTCTTACCAAGATGGATTGCAATCTAGTTGTCATAATGCAACATATATCGCTCCTGCTTAAAATCAAGTTTTTGAATAAACGTTTTCATCCACAACAACTCCTTAGATGCTTCTGTTGCTGCAATAAACTCAACTTTAGTGGTACATAGTGCAATGCACTTTTGTAGCCCCGATTGCCATATCACAGTTCCCCCTTTAAAATTAATCAGGTACCCTAAAGCAGATTTCCAATAATCAATGTCTCCTACCATATTTGAATATGAATAACCAACCAATTCAAGTTCCCACTTCCAAAACTCAAACACAAGTTGGAAGTGCCCCAGAGATATCTCATAATCCACTTCACAACTTTCCAATACTCTTTACTTGGATTAGATAGGAAGCTACTAACTGTACTTATTACTTGAGCTATGTCTAGCCTTATAAACACCATAACATACATCAGACTACCCACTGTTAAAATATGAGGAACTTTTTTATATATCTTTCTTAACATCATCAATAAACGATAAACAGACAATACTTGGTACTCAACTTGAGTTGATTACCAAATGGAGTACTTATTGCTTTAGCCTTGTCCATGTTGAATCTCTGAAGCACCTTCTCGATATACTTCTCCTGGGACAAGTATAACCTTCTGACTAGTATGTCTCGAGAAATACGCAAACCAAAGATCTATTTCATTGGCCCTAAGTCTTTTATAGTAAAAAACTTACTCAATTGCTTTTTCAACGTATCAATCTTGGAGATATTAACAATCAACATATCGTCAACGTAGAGCAATGGAATAATAAATCATCATCAGGGAATCTACAAACAAACACACAATGATCTGAAGTAGTATTCTTGTAGCTTTGCTGCTTCATAACAAACTCGAACTTCCTATAGCATTGACTCGATGCATGTTTCAAACCGTAAAGCCTTTTCTTCATTATGCAGATATGGTTTTCTTTACCTTGCACCCTGAAACCCTCTGAATGCTCCATATAAATTTCTTTTTCTAGGTTTCCATGAAGAAATACAGTTTTCACATCCATCTGCTCAACCTTCTAATCAAGATTTTCTACTAACCCAAGAACAACTTTGATGGATGACATTTTCACAACTGGAGAAAAGATTTCGTCGAAGCCAATACCTTTTCTCTGACTGAATCCATTCACAACCAATATGGCTTTATACCATAGATGTGAAGTAAACTCTTCTTGCTTTATTGTAAACACCCACTTATTTTTCAAATCTCTTTCCTTAGGTAACTTTACCAGATCGTAAGTGTGATTATGTTGCAAGGAACTCATCTCGTCTTAGATAACCTCAAACCACTCCTTTTTGTGCTCATTTTCTAAAACTTTTTCATAAGTCTCAGGTTCTCCCCCATTAGTTAGCAACACATACTCATGAATAGTGTTAAGTCAAAATGACTTTACGATTAAATTTGATGAAAACCAAATAATGATGAAGGAAGAAATGAGACGGAAGCTTATTAAAATAAGACGAAAGAATAATGAGACGGAAAAAAATGAGACGGAAATGAAATGAGACGCAAAGATAGAAATGAGACGGAAGCAAATAAAAATGAGACAGAAGAAAATGAAACAGAAACAAAAATGTGACGGAAATAAATAAAAATGAGTCGGAAGCAAAATGAGACGAAAGTAGATAAAAATGAGACGAAAAAAATGAGATGAAAGAAATGAGACGGAAGCAAAATGCGACGCAAAGCAGAAAGCATAAATGAAACATGAGCAAAATAAGGCGATAAAAATAAGATGAAGCGAAGTCAAAAATTAGACGAAAGAATCAAAGATGAAGAACCAAATCAGTTTGAGTTAGTTACAGAACTAAACTAAATAACCGTTTCTTTAAAGATCAAGAAACAAGAAGAGAGAAGCAGTTATCAAGAAGCAATTGAAGAAGAAGACTATAAATGAGTCGAAGTAGAAGACTGAAAAGGTTAGTGATTTTCAAAAAACTAAATATTGTATTTGTGTGAAATGCGAGAGCTATATTTTCTGTAACAAAGCTCGCAATATTTTTCTATAAAAAAGAAGAAAAGCTGAAAGCCTGAAAAGGCTAAGTGTAAGAGACTTGAAGAGGCTCGGTGAAAAAAATACTTGTACTTTTGTGAAGTATAGTGAAATCTCAAAAGGGATTTTGAGGATTGGACATAGCCCACAGTTTGAGGTGAACCAGTATAAAATTGCTGTGTCGATTCTCACTCTCAATTCTTAACTCTTGTTTCTATTGCTGATATAAATACTTCATAATATTGTTTGACAATCGTTTTGAAAAAGCATAATTTTTAAAAAGGGGATTGTATTAAAAATTCGAATACACAATTCAACCCCTCCTTCTTGTGCATTTTGTATATCATATACTAACATGTGATTCACTTCAATTGGTATCAAAGCTCGATGTCCAAGAATCATCGTAACAAAATGTGGATAAAGATCCATGGCAGAGTCACACATATACATAGCTAAAGGTGCCTCCTTAACTAGAACTCTAGCGTTCAATGGAGAAGACTATCATTACTGGAAAGACAGGATGTGGCTCTTCGTTGAATCTACTTATATCGATCTTTGGGAGATAATAAAAAATGGACTGTATACACCGGTAGATGAAGAAGGAAATGTTATTCCACGAATCAAATGGTTTACAGAAAAAAGCAAGATTCTAGCTAAATTCGAAGGCCAAGTTCTTCTTAAGATGTGCCCTAAGCAGAAGTGAGTACAATAAAGTTCACAGATGCAACACTGCGAAGGAGATGTAGGATACCCTATCCATCGCACATGAAGGCACAAATCAAGTAAAGGAGTCCAAGATAAGCATTCTTGTACACTAGTATGAGCTGTTCAAAATGAAGGACGAAGAGTCTATCGATCAGATGTTTGGAAGATTTCAAACTATCATCAATGGACTTAAAGCTCTCGGTAGAATGTACGACGATCGAGATCACGTTAGAAAGATCCTAAGAAGTTTATCAAATTGATGGAGACCAAAAGTTACAGCCATACAAGAAGCCAAGGATTTAAGTGTATTGAAGCTTGATGAATTACTTGGATCTCTGAAGATACATGAAGTTGAACTCGATGCAAAAGATAAGCCTAGATGGGACAAATCCATAGCATTGAAGGCTGGACAGAAGAATCAGAAGAATCAAAGGAAGAGAAGTTCATCGTCAAAAGCGCTGAAGATTGAGGAAGTCAAGGATGACGATTCCAGTAATTTAGATCATGCTTCAAGCGAGGAAGATGATGAACTATCCTTTATCTCGAGGAAGATCAGACGCATGTGGAAGAAAAAAGATAAAGGAAACAAATAATCCTAATTCAAAAAGAATAGTAAAGATGAAGGGAAGAACGAGAAGACATCCATCACATGCTATGAATGCAATAAATCGGGACATTACAAGTTCGAGTGTCCATTGTTAAAGAGAAAGCCAAAGAAGAGTAGAGAAGGCAAGAAAAGCATGATGGCAACCTGGGAAGATCAAGATTCGTCTGAATCAGATACGGACTCAGAGGCATCGGTGCAAGCAAATATCTGCTTGGTAGTCAAAAAAGAAAGTGATGAGGATGTAACCTCAAAATTTAATGAAAATCAAGATGCATACTCAGAACTGTTAGAAGATTCTCATGCAATTCTAAAGCAGTACAAATTGCTTACAAAAAAGTACGTAGAAAACTTGAAAAACATTTAAGCATTAGAAGAGGAAAATGTCTGCTTAAAGAAACAAGTAGACGAGATGAAGAAAAAGGTTGTGGTAGATAGATCTGAAGAGATCAATCAGTTGAAACACAGAATAAATAGTCTTTCAGCTGATCTATCAACATTTACGGAGAGTACGAGGAAAATGAATGATATGTTAGAGAAATACAGACACCCTAATGATAAAACTGGATTAGGGTTTGATAAAAACTATCCTCAGCATAAAAAGAATTCTACTCCCTTTAGGAAGAAATTTCATCAACCTAACCATTATCGAAAATGTCATCAATTACATCATCATGCTATGAATTATGCACGAACTAACCCTAAAGGACCCAAGAAAATCTGGGTACCTAAGAGACAGATAACACCACTTGCAGATATCCTTCCTTGGAAAAAACAGTCAGCACTATTAGTATTTAGACAGTGGATGCTCGCGACACATGACGGGAAGAAAGTCTATGTTCCTAGATCTTCAGTATAAGAAGGGAGGATCAGTAACTTTTGGAGATAGACAGCAGGGCAAGATAATTGGAATCGGTAAAATCGATAAAGATTCCTTTGCATGCATTGATAATGTGTTGCTAGTTGATGGTTTAAAACACAATTTGATTAGTGATTCTGGTTTTAAAGTGTCTTTCAATCAAAATTTTTGTGAAGTCAAAAACAAGGATGGATCCATATTCTTTTCTGCCAAAAGACAAAATAACCTTTACAAAATCAATTTAGAAGATTTTCAAAATCAAAATATTTCCTGTTTTATATCAACTAATCAAGAAAAATTGATTTGGCATAAAAAGCTAGGTCATATCAGTTTTAAACATATTTCCAAATTCATTAAACATGATTTGGTAAGAGGTTTACCAAAAATAAGTTTTAATAAGGATTTCTTTTGTGAAAGTTGTCAAAAAGGAAAACAGGTTAAAACATCGTTTTCTTCTAAAAATGTTGTAACTACTTCTAGTATTCTAGAGTTGTTACATATGGATTTATTTTGTCCAACTAGAACATTGAGTCTTGGTGGAAAGAGGTATGGTCTTGTAATTGTTGATGATTTCACTAGATTTTGTTGGATATTATTTTTATCATATAAAGATGAGTCTTTTAAGTGTTTTAAGGTTCTATCCAAAAAGTTACAAAATGAGAAAGGAATGTCTATAGTTAGTATTAGAAGTGATCATGGTGGTGAATTTGAAAATGAGAAGTTCAACATGTTTTGTGAAGAGAATATAATTTTTCAAAATTTCTCTGCCCCTAGAACCCCACAACAAAATGGAGTTGTTGAAAGGAAGAATAGGATGATTCAGGAAATGGCTAGGACTATGCTGTGTGAGATGGATCTTCCTAAGTACTTCTGGGCAGAAGCTGTGAATACAGCGTGTTATATTTGTTAGTAGTGTGCCCTAGGCCAATGAACATTTGTGATTCATGTATTAACATTATGATTTGTTAATAATATATTATGAGGTATTCCGTTTCATATATGCATGTATTTCATTTATGTAATGTGATTTACATTCCATGAATAGTATTAGACTTATGTCATCAAGTATGTGACTTGATAGTAAAACCATAAGCGTTACAACACTATTCTAGACTGTCCCTGGTCGATCATTATTGGTGGAACAATAATGAATTAAGACTAGTATGTGTTCGATTGATGATCACGTTTCTCGATCATGGATATGAGATATCAAATTAGAAACATAGATATATGTTAGAGAACATATATTGGACCGACCCACATAAAGAATACTACATGGTTTCATGTCATTAGTGATTCTTAATATGGTTTGACTATAGTCCTTTGACCTGAAGTCATCATGGTTCCTTACATGAGGAATTCGGTGTTTTGATATTAGACTAAGTTATTTTTAACCGAATAACAAATAGTCTTATGCTGGACATCAAATGAATCATGCGGAGGGATGTGAATGACGTAGATGGGATTTGTACCTCTCTTAAGTGAGAGAGATATCATTTGGGCCTCTTGACAAGTATGACTGAATAAATGCATGGCCGTGCTCAAATGAATTGATGAAGAGTCATCAATGTCATTTGTTATAATCAGTCAACTTGAGGATCAAGAAATTATGATTAATCAAAGGTTGACATGTACCATGCCTTGTGATTAATCTTGATATCGTGTTACAAAAGGACTAAGCCTATAACCATAGTTACAGGTTAAATTGGATTATCGATCCTCATTTGATTTGGGTAGTCATAATGTCTTGCTAGAGGCCGCTTATGACTTATGGGCCTTGAAGTGTAATCAAGCCCATTGCCAACATCAAATGAGCCTACAGGGTCGCACACAAAGAGTGATGTAATCTGGGCTTATTCTCTTGGGCCTAATTTATTAGGTGTTGAATAAATATATTTAGATATATTTATTGGGCTGGATTTAATTAACTTGTTGGGCTTTTATTATATATGATATAATAGGCCGAAACTTAATAGGGCCTGAATGAGATTAGGGTTTCTCTATAAATAGAGAAACTTAGGTCTCATTAGGTCAAGGGGAAGAAAAAGACGAAAACCTAGCCGCCATCCGAGAGAATAATCGTGCGACGTTCGGAAGAGTTTCTGAACGTGCTAGCACACCACAGTCGCAGCCCGGATCGTGCATACTCGTGTGGATACCGGTAGAGGGCATTCGCGTTTTTGCAGTATCTTGGAATCCGAAAAGAAGCTATCTATCCACGAAAATAAGGTATTTTCGTAAATCCTTCGTGTTTTCGATTATACGTGATGTTCTTGTATGATCTTTTCCGCAGCGTATTGTGAATACTCGGACTGTACGCGATCCAACAGTGGTATCAAAGCCAGGTTCTTCTGTAAAATCGTTAATATACGTGTTTTTGATTACATGTGTTCACGATTTTGGCATCTGTATAATCGAAAATATATACATGTTTGGATTACATGTGTTTACGGATTTTGATTCTGTAGAGATAAAATATGCATGTTTTGATTACATGTGCTCACGTTTTGGTTGCGTGATATGAAAGTATTTTTATTTCATGCATGTTCTTTCTGGATCTGTTGATTATCTTGGTGCTCGATGAGAATATATGATAAGCATGAAGGGTTTGACCGACAGGTGGTGGCTGCTAGGGTTTCCACCATGTGAGACATAGATCTGGAATGGGAAACCGCAAGTATTCATGTTGGACAAGGATATTCCAGTCGACTAGCATCTCTTCCAGTCAACTAGAAGTGTTCCAGTCGATTGGTTGGAGAGCGGAGATGAGCGTTTTAGCGAAAAACGTTCGTTCGGTCGATCGAAAATGGTTCCAATGACTAATACAAGTCGACCAATCGACTAGATCTCTTCCAAATGACTAAAGTGTTCTAGTCGATTGGTTGAAAGCGGAGATGAGTTTTAATGAAAACGCGTTTGTTCGGTCATTGGAACCGATCATCGGAATTGATTCCAGTCGACTTGAATTGGTTCCAATGACCGAATTGGTTCCAATGATCGCACAAGTCGACGATCGATTATCATCCGTGCTACCGATCGGCACAAGTCGACCAATGACTATCGCCTTTCGGTCATTGGCAAGCCCAAAGAAAGGGCGCTTTCCCTACGCTTGTTTATTTATTATGTGTTATATATTCTGGGTGATGTTACATGTGTTTATTTATATTTTTTAAATATTTATATTCATGTGTAAGTTACTATTCTATACTTCTAATATATATATACTCAAGTATGTTGTGATATAGGATTAGAAATAGCATAGTACAAACACCCTTACTAATAGGATTAGTAGCCTTCATAATGTACTAAGAACGACCCTCTTCATAATTTCAAGTTTATATGCCTTCCATAAATCTTCACCAATGTTTATCTCTAGCTTATCCTTATGTGGGTTTTTGCCAAAGCAAGGCATGTAGGGATCATCTAGGGAAGACATTTGAATAATGATGCTATTCATAGGTAAAGTATGGTTAAACTTGACTAAGCTATCAAAACGGTTTTGGGCTTAGGGCATAAGATTGGGTTTTACATACATGCAGTACATAAGATGTATTTTAACATAAGCCCATCAAGAGTTACATGTGATGTAATTGAAAAGAGTTTTCTACCTAAAAAACTAAGTTTTGAGTGTTAAGCCGAAGCTTTCTTAGGACTTAGTGAAATATGGATCTTGTTTCTCCCATTTTTCAATTGAGGGTTATTTATTTGAGTGGGAGCTAATACCTCATAATATATGAATGTTGACCTTGTTGCATAATTTTTGTAGATTATGGCTACTCCATCCACAAACCTTTCTATACGATCTATCTTAGGGAAAGAAAAGCTTAGTGGAACAAATTTCCTAGATTGGTATAGGAACTTGAGAATTGTTCTCAAGCAAGAAAGAAAACTTTATGTCTTAGAAGAGCCCATCCCTGAGGAACCACCTGCAAATGCACCTAAGGCTCAAAAGGATGCTTACATGAAGCATATCAATGACTCTACGGATGTGTCATGCCTTATGTTAGGCGCCATGATCTCTGACCTTCAGAAGGATTTAGAGGAAATGGAGGCCTATGACATGCTTGCTCAACTGAAAACTATGTTTCAAGAGCAAGCACACCAAGAGAGGTTTAGAACCACTAAGGCATTGAATTCATGCAAGATGACTCCTGGCACACCCGTGAGTGCTCATGTTCTCAAGATGAAGAGTTACATTCATCATCTTGAGAAATTAGGTGCACCTGTTAGTCAAGAATTGGCAACTGATCTTATTCTAGCATCTTTGACTAATGAATATGATCAGTTCATTCTTAACTACAACATGCATAATATGGAGAAGTCCATTGACGAATTGCATGGGATGCTTTGAAAGCTGCAAGAGAACTTAAAGGAAAGATTAAGACCACCAATGAAGTTCTTGTGGTTCAAAAGGAAAAGCTTTCAAGAAGAAGGGCACAAAGAAAAGACAAAGGTAAAGTACCCACGCCCAAGGCCAAGCCCAAGCCTAAAGCGAAGACTAAGGCACCCAGGAGGAGTTTGCTTTCATTGCAATGAACTCGGTCATTGGAAAAGGAACTGCAAACTCTATTTGGAAGAGTGAAAGAGAAGAAGAATAGTGCGACTACTTCTTCAGTATCGTTTGTTATAGAAATCAATTTTACTCCTTCGCATCTTGGGTATTAGATACAGAGCTGCAACTCACATTTGTACTAATGTGCGTAGTCTAAGAAGGACTAGAAGATTGATGTCCGTGAGATCGACTCAAGGCGTGGGAAATGGAGCAAGAGTTGCTGCTTTATCCGTGGGCGTATGATCTTATTTTGCCCATCGGGCTCATTTTGGAACTCAAGAATTGTTATTATGTACCTACTTAGGTAGGAACATTATTTCTTTTGCTTGTTTAGAGAATGATGGATTTAAATTTTCTATTGAGAATAAAGTATTTCCATTTATAAGAATGACATTTTATATGGCATTGCATGTCAATTAAATGGCATTTATACTCTGACACCGAGTTTGTTACAAATGAGCCCATCTATAACATAAATACCAAGAAGTTTAAATATAACGATTTGAACCCAACCTATCTCCGGCATTGTCGTTTAGGCCATGTAAACGAAAAACGATTTCAAAACTCCATCAAGATGGATTCATTGATTCTTTTGAATCTTTTGAGACATGTGATTCTTGTTTATCGGGTAAGATGACAAAGGCCCCTTCACGTAAAGGGAAAGGGCCAATGAGCAATTGGGCCTTATACATACCGATGTATGCGGTCCTTTTAGCATATCGTGAGAGGAGGTTATTTGTATTTCATTACTTTTACAGATGACTTCAGAGATATGGGTATGTCTATTTAATGAAGTACAAATCTGAATCTTTTGAAAAGTTCAAAGAGTATAAGAACAAGTATAAAATCGACTGGCAAGAATATTAAAATCCTTGATCGATCGAGGAGGTGAATATCTATGCCAAGAGTTTGATGATTATCTTAAGGATTGTGGAATTGTTTCGCAATTGACTCCTCCAGGAACTCCTCAATGGAATGGTGTTTCTGAAAGGAGAAATCGAACTCTATTAGATATGGTTCGATCAATGATGAGTCAAACTGGTCTTCCAAAATACTTCTAGGGCTATGCTTTAGAAACCGCAGCATTCATATTGAACCGTATTCCTTCAAAGGTTGTAGAAAAGACACCTTATGAGATATGGACTGGGAAGCGTCCCAATTTATCTTTTCTAAAGATTTGGGGTTGTGAGGCTTATGTGAAGCATCCAATTGCTGACAAGTTGGCACCCAAATCTGAAAAATGTTATTTTGTGGGATATCCTAAGGAAACTAAAGGATATTACTTTTACATCCCATCAGAGGACAAAGTGTTTGTTGCTCGAAATGGTTTCTTCTTAGAGAAGGAATTTGTTTCCAAAGGAAACAGTGGGAGTAAATTACAACTTGAAGAAATTCAAGTTTCACAAAATGACATTGAGTCTGAAAAGGATATTGAAGTGAGCTCACAAGCTATTGATGAGCAACCTTCAACAACACAAGGCCCACGTAGATTTGATAGGATTCTTTATGAGCCCGAGAGATATGGATTTCTCGTTACTGATGATGATAATGTGATGCTCATCGATCATAATGAGCCCACAACCTATCAAGAAGCTATGGAAAGTCCAGAATATGCTAAATGGTTAGAGGCCATGAAAGCAGAGATGCAATCCATGTATGACAATCAAGTTTGGACTTTGATTGATCCGTCGATGGCTTGAAGACCATTGGATGCAAATGGGTTTCAAAAGAAACTCGACATGGATGGAAATGTGCACACTTATAAAGCAAGACTTGTTGCTAAAGGTTATCGACAAGTTCATGAAATTGATTATGATGAGACATTTTCTCCAGTGGTCATGATCAAATCCATTAGAATTCTTATTGCCATAGCTGCATACTACGATTATGAGATATGGAAAATGGATGTCAAAACGGCTTTCCTTAATGGAAACTTACTTAAGGATGTATATATGATACAACCTGAGGGTTTTGTCCATCCTAAGAATTCGGGAAAGGTGTGCAAGCTTCAAAGATCCATTTATGGATTGAAGCAAGCATCAAGAAGCTGGAATCTTCGTTTTAATGAAGTTGTCAAAGAGTTTGGATTCATCAAGAATGAAGATGAACCTTGTGTTTACAAAAAGGTTAGTGGGAGTGCTGTTGTCTTTTTAACTTTATATGTTGATGACATACTGCTCATTGGAAACGATATTCCGACCTTACAGAATGTCAAGATTTGGTTAAGGAAACATTTCTCAATGAAAGACTTAGGTGAGGCTGCCTATATTTTAGGCATTAAGATCTATAGAGATAGATCAAGAAAGCTTATAGGTCTAAGTCAGAGTACATACATAGATAAAATCTTGAAAAGGTTCAAGATGCAAGATTCCAAGAGAGGATTCTTGCTTATGTCACATGGAATCAAGCTATCTAAGAAGGATTGTCCTACTTGGATAAGGATCTTGGCGCATGAGTAAGATTCCATATGCATCTGCAATTGGATCTATCATGTATGCCATGTTATGTACTCGACGGATGTCTCATATGCTTTGAGCATAACAAGTAGATACCAATCTAATTATGGTGAGAGTCATTTGGATAGCGATTAAGAACATCCTTAAGTACTTGAGAAGAACTAAGGATATGTTCCTAGTCTATGGAGGACTTGAAGGAGAGCTAGTTGTAAATGGTTACACCGATGCTAGTTTTCGATCGACATAGATGATTTCGATCGCAATCGGTTTTGTGTTCTGCTTGAATGGAGGTGCGATGAGTTGGAAAAGTTCAAAGCAAGACAACATTGCATTCTACAACCGAAGTCGAGTACATTCTTTGCCTCGGATGCATTAAGGAAGTCTGTATGGATCGGAAGTTCATTCTTGAGCTTGGAGTTGCTCCTAGCATTGCAAGTCCTATAGACCTTTATTGTGATAATAATGGGGCTATAGCACGTGCTAAGGAATCAAACTCACATCATAGATCCAAACACATACTCGGACGCTTTCCATCGATTAGAGATCATTGGGAGAGAGGCGTGAAGATATGCAAAGTGGGCACAGATGACAACATTGCCGATCCACTTACTAAGCCTCTTCCATGCCTAAACATGAGAGTCATCGAGGTCTAAGGGTATTAGATATCCGTGATTGGGCCTAGTCTGAGTGGGAGATTGTTAGTAGTGTGCCTGAGCCAATGAACATTTGTGATTCATGTATTAACATTATGATTTGTTAATAATATATTATGAGGTATTCCGTTTCATATATGCATGTATTTCATTTATGTAATGTGATTTACATTCCATGAATAGTATTAGACTTATGTCATCAAGTATGTGACTTGATAGTAAAACCATAAGCGTTATAACACTATTCTAGATCGTCACGGTCGATCATTATTGGTGAAACAATAATGAATTAAGACTAGTATGTGTTCTGATTGATGATCACGTTTTACTGATCATGGATATGAGATATCAAATTAGAAACATAGATATATGTTAGAGAACATATATTGGACCGACCCACATAAAGAATACTACATGGTTTCATGTCATTAGTGATTCTTAATATGGTTTGACTATAGTCCTTTGACCTGAAGTCATCATGGTTCCCTACATGAGGAATTCGGTGTTTTGATATTAGACTAAGTTATTTTTAACCGAATAATAAATAGTCTTATGTTGGACATCAAATGAATCATGCGGAGGGATGTGAATGACGTAGATGGGATTTGTACCTCTCTTAAGTGAGAGAGATATCATTTGGGCCTCTTGACAAGTATGACTGAAGAAATGCATGGCCGTGCTCAAATGAATTGATGAAGAGTCATCAATGTCATTTGTTATAATCAGTCAACTTGAGGATCAAGAAACTATGATTAATCAAAGGTTAACATGTACCATGCCTTGTGATTAATCTTGATATCGTGTTACAAAAGGACTAAGCCTATAACCATAGTTACAGGTTAAATTGGATTATCGATCCTCATTTGATTTGGGTAGTCATAATGTCTTGCTAGAGGCCGCTTATGACTTATGGGCCTTGAAGTGTAATCAAGCCCATTGCCAACATCAAATGAGCCTCTGGTCGCACACAAAGAGTGATGTGATCTGGGCTTATTCTCTTGGGCCTAATTTATTAGGTGTTGAATAAATATATTTAGATATATTTATTAGGCTGGATTTAATTAAGTTGTTGAGCTTTTATTATATATGATATAATGGGCCGAAACTTAATAGGGCCTGAATGAGATTAGGGTTTCTCTATAAATAGAGAAACTTAGGTCTCATTAGGTCAAGGGGAAGAAAAAGACAAAACCCTAGCCGCCATCCGAGAGAATAATCGTGCAGCGTTCGGAAGAGTTTCTGAACGTGCTAGCACACCACAGCCGCAGCCCGGATCGTGCATACTCGTGTGGATACCGGTAGATGGCATTCGTGTTTTTGCAGTGTCTTGGAATCCGAAAAGAAGCTATCTATCCACGAAAATAAGGTATTTTTGTAAATCCTTCGTGTTTTCGATTATACGTGATGTTCTTGTATGGTCTTTTCCGCAGCGTATTGTGAATACTCGGACCGTACGCGATCCAACAATATTCAAAATAGAATACTTCTGCGACCTTTGTTGAAGAAAACTTCATATGAGTTATGGAATGGCAGGAAATCTAATATTTCCTACTTCCATCTATTTGGTTGCAAGTGCTTTATATTGAATACAAAAGAAAGTTTGGATAAATTCGACTATAAGAGTTATTCTGGAATTTTTCTAGGCTATTCTCTATCATTGAAAGCCTATAGGGTTTACAACCTTACCTCTAAGTTTGATGTCAAGTTTGAGGAAATCATTCATGTCAAGTTTGATGATAGTTCTCAACCAAGTAGGAGAGATGATCCTGATAATGAAACCTTATCAGTACCTTTGGTTGTTAGTGAAGAAGTATCACCATCAGAAACTTCCTTAGACAAAGTTGAAGATATTCCTGAGACTCTTGATTTGAAGAGAGATTGGAGAAATAAGAGTTCTCATCTAGAAGAGTTGATTATAGGAGAGACCTCAGAAGATGTGCAGACTAGGTCCAAATTCAGAAGATAAGCAAATATTGCAATTATTTCTAAAATACAGCCTAAGAAATTGATAAAGCTCTTCAAGGTGAAGCTTGAATTTTAGCTATGTAAGAGTAGCTGAACCAGTTTACTAGGAATAAAGTTTGGTCCTTAGTTCCCAGATCATCGAAAAATTCCATCATAGGAACTAGATGGGTTTTTAAGAATAAGCTAGCCGAATCAGGAAGAGTAAGTCGTAACAAAGCAAGATTAGTAGCACAAGGTTATAATCAACAGGAAGGAATAGACTACTATGAGACTTATGCTCCTGTAGCAAGACTAGAAATTATTAGGATATTACTTGTATATGTTGTCTGTCACGATATAAAGCTATTTCAAATGGACGTGAAGAGTGCCTTTTTAAATGGCTTTATAGATGAAAAAGTTTATGTGAAGCAACATCCAAGTTTTGAAGATGTCAAGAAACCAGACTATGTTTATAGACTTCATAAGGCTTTGTATGGTTTGAAACAAGCTCCTCGAGCTTGGTATGATCGTCTGAGTTCTTTTCTTATTGAGAATAAGTTCACTAGAGGTCAGGTAGATAAAACTTTATTTAGAAAGTGCATAAAGAATGATTTTATTATTGTTCAAATTTATGTGGATGATATTATTTTTGGTGCTACCTCTGAAATGTTATGTACTAATTTTAAAATTTTGATGAAAAATGAATTTGAGATGAGCATGATGGGTGAATTAAATTCTTTCTTACGTTGCAAGTTAAGCAAACCGAAGAAAAGATTTTTATTCATCAACAGAAGTATGTGAAGGAACTGTTGACAAAATATGATATGGGAAAAGTAAAACTAATGTCAACTCCGATGCATCCTTCAAACCATTTGTCCAAGGACGAAACTGGTAAGAAGGTTGATCAAACTTTGTATAGAGGGATTATTAGTTCCTTACTTTACTTTACAGCAAGCAGACTTGACATTTTATTTAGTGTTTGTTTGTGTGCAAGATTTTAGGCAGATCCTAGAGAATCTCATTACATTGCTGTTAAAAGAATTTTGAGATATCTATCAGGTACTACTGATCTTTGCTGAATGTATGAGAAAGGTAAAGATTTCAGGTTAATTGGCTATTATGATGCAGATTATGCTGAAGATAGGATTGATAGAAAAAGTACGAGTGGAGGATGTCACTTCCTTGACAATAACCTAGTTTCGTGGTCAAGTAAGAGGCAAAGCTCAATTGCTCTATCAACTGCAGAAGTCGAGTATATATCATTCGTAAGTTGCTGTTCACAAATGTTGTGGATTAAGTACCAGCTAGAGGACTACACAGTACAAGAAGAAGAAATCCCAATCTACTGCGACAACACAAATGCCATCAATCTGTCGAAGAATCCCATACAACATTTGAGAGTTAAACATATCGAAGTTAGACACCATTTTCTACGAGACTACATTTAGAGAAAGATCGTGAGTCTTCAGTTTGTTGAGACAAACCATCAGTGGGCGGACATCTTCATTAAGCCATTAAGTGAAGAAAGATTTAGAGAAATCAGAAAAAATCTTAACATGGTGATGTTAAGTAATCAACCATTTGATACGCCATGAATTAGATGAAAAGGATGAAAGAGTTAACGGTAACCGTAACCGTGAGTTACAGCTGGTAACGTCCGTTAGAAGAAAGTTTTAGAGGGAAAGTTTCTCATAGCTTTGAGAATGCCACCTATTCTAGAACACTCATGATATACTCTGACAATCAACCTTTGAAGAAACCTCAACAAAAACCTTTCATTACTCTTTGTGGATTTCAAACTTTCCTTGCTCACACTCTCAACCTCAAAAACCGACTTCACATCTTTGAGAAATTTCTCTGTTTTTAGTTTGTTGTTAACTACAAGAAATGGAGACAGCCATGACAAGTGGAAGACTTGTTGATTTTGAATCCCTAAAGCAGGACAAGATGGATATTGAATCGGAGATTGTAGCAGCCAGATGGAGGAATTTCTTTCAAGTTCGAGACATAGTCTACATAAATGAATTTTATGAATTCTGGAAGAATATGGAAGTGGTAGCCGATACTCTTGTATCTTCGGTGGATAGATTGTCGATTATTGTGACCATAAATATGATTGAGAAGGTCACGGAGTGTCCATTCGAATGAGAGAAGCTCACAAATAAGGCTAGATGGATGACACAAGCTAGCGTGAAGGAAACCCAGATCAATTTGCAGTTATATGGAAGCAATGATCCAAAGGAGAAGAAGGTTTCAAATCTTATTCCAAAGGCTAGGGTATTACACTCACTTTTTTTTCATTGTGTACTACCGAGAACAAGATCAAGGCATTTGGTAACAATGCTAGATGAAAATGCTTATTTCATCTATTAAATCGTTAGCCTATCAACCTACCATTCCTTATTTTATATTATATGATAAAGTCTAAGAAAGACTCGACTGCTCTATCATACAGAATGATGTTAACAAGGATATTCAAAGACTCTGGAGTATGTTTGGAATGGGGAAACAGGATGAAGATGAATATCAAAAGTGTCATCAATTCTACAACAATTAGTAAAATGGGCTTGAAGAATCTAGAGAGAGTATAAGCAGATTCTAAGACGAAAGCCAGGATTGAGGGGGAGCGTGTTAAAAAAAATCTCCCTCAACAAAATCAAAATCTCAATCTGTTGAGAGAATACCTGTAGAAGGAGAAAAGGAATCGTCAGGAAAAACATAGGAAAAGACGATATCTCTTAAATAAGGAAGCCAGGTGCAAAAAAAGGAGACAGTGACCATGAAAAGAAAAGGTTATATACTATTTTTAAAGAAGCCGAAGCAAGAAAAAAGGTTGCCTAGAGTTCGAACCCTGTGTCAACAAGAAGAGAAGAAAAGGAAAGAGTTGATTCATGGTGGAAACTTTGAGAAGATAACATCTCAGGCAACCAGGTCCTTAGTTTCAATTTTGAGAGAAGAATCACCAAAATTGGCTAAAGTGACTTAAATTAGGAAAAAATTGGAGTTTGAGAAAGTAAAACCTCAACCTCAGCAGACTTCCAGACTGATTAAAGAGAATAAAAAGAAAAAAATCAGTACGGAAAAGAGCACTCCTACTGCTGTTCAGAAGAGGAAGAAGATAGTTGAATGCAGTCTAGTATAGGTCAATACTTCTCGACTGATAAAAAAAGAGGATTTGAGAGTCAAGGTTTTTGAAGAAATTCAACCTGTTAGGAGTAGCAACTCTATAATAATCAGAGAGATCCCAAAAAGGTCAGTCAAGGCACAATTTCAACCCATTTTGGTAAATAGTAGTACCATGCACTGTTGTGTGAAGACGAGAAAAGCATGTATGATGTTATGAAGGATGAAGGAACTAGACCATACCCCACACAGATAACAAAGCAGAAGTACACTATTTTCCCAATCACAAGGAAAAACTGTGATCAAGGTTGTGCCTGATATTCAATCTCGACCTTTCATTGTTCGCAATGAGGAAAAAGGGAAGAAGAAACTGTATCCTGAAAGGATAAATGATCTGACAGAAGAACAGATCAAAGCTAAAGTGAGAAACATTGATGAAGCATGCCATGCAGTCCAGCAGACTAGAACATATGTTTCCCACTTCATTTCAACAGCGCTAGGAAGCAATTGTGGTCAACAAACCACTGAAGATTCTTTTCAGGTAGGTGGAAGACGTTCAGAAGGGCAGTACAAATCCATTAAGGTTGGAGACCGAAGCTACTCAGTAGAGTTCCTTATGCTTCTCATTATGCACATTAGACCTTTATCAACTGTTTCTTCATTTGGTGATATTCTACACCTATTCAGATGACAAATTCCAGGACTAATTGGTCCTGATGATCTTGATCTTCCAGAACCTAACCTATCTGTTCAACCTCCTACCCTTACAATAATTGAACCAGATTTCATATCTTCAGATGCATATACTACGACTATTGGTTTTGAAGTCGTACAACAGAAACCTGCTGAAGATATTGAAGAGAAAGTTGATTTTCTGTATGCTTCTGTGCGTGACTTGCAAAAAGAAGTAGAGGATATTCGACAAGATATCAAGTCACTTCGCATTGAGATGAGAGAAATGTTTTCTGAAGTTAAGAAGCATCTGCACCCGTGATCTTTTTGATCAATACCAAATAGGGGAGAAAGGAGACAGAGAAGAAGAAATGAAAAAGATAGGGGGAGAACAGAACAACAAGAAAAGAAGGAGAATAGAACAAGAGAAGAAAAGAAGAACATAACAGAAGAAGAAAGATAAGAAAATGACTTTTCTATGATTATTTGTTATCATCAAAAAGGGGGAGATTGTTAAGTCAAAATGAGTTTACGATTAATTTTGATGAAAACCAAATAATGATGAAGGAAGAAATGAGATGGAAGCAGATGAAGATAAGACGGAAGAATAATGAGACGGAGGAAAATGAGACGGAAGCGAAATGAGACTCAAAGACAGAAATGAGACGGAAGCAGATAAAAATGAGACAGAAGCAAAAATGAGACGGAAGCAGATAAAAATGAGACGGAAGAAAATGAGACAGAAGCGAAATGAGACGCAAAGACAGAAATGAGACGGAAGCAGATAAAAATGAGACGGAAGAAAATGAGACAGAAGCAAAAATGAGACGGAAGCAAAATGAGACGGAAGTAGATAAAAATGAGACGAAAGAAATGAGACGAAAGAAATGAGACGGAACCAAAATGAGATGCAAAGAAGAAAACAGAAATGAGACAGAAGCAAAATAAGATGATAAAAATAAGACGAAGCGAAGCCGAAAATGAGACAAAAGAATCAAAGACGAAGAACCAAATCAGTTTGAGTTAGTTACAGAACTCAATTGAATAACTGTTTCTTTAAAGATCAAGAAACAAGAAGAAAGAAACAATTATCAAGAAGCAGTTGAAAACGAAGATTATAAATATGAGTCAAAGTCGAAGATTGAAAAAGTTAGTGATTTTCAAAACAAATAAATACTGTATTTATGCGAAACACGAGAGCTATATTTTCTATAACAAAGCTCGCAATATCTTTCTATAAGAAAGAAAAAAAGCTGAGAGCTCGAAGAGGCTAAGTGAGAAAAAGAATACTTGTTGTAAGAGACCTAAAGAGGCTCGGTGAAAAGAATACTTGTACTTTTATGAAGTATAGTGAAATCTTAGAAGGGATTTTAAGGACTGGACATAGCCCACGGTTTGGGGTGAATCAGTATAAAATTGCTGTGTCGATTATCACTCTTAACTCTTAACTCTTGTTTCTATTGTTGATATAAATACTTCATAATATTGTTTGTCAATCGTTTTGAGAAAGCAAATTTTTTAAAAAGGGGATTGTATTAAAAATTCAAATATACAATTCATCCCCTCCTTTTTGTGCATTTTGTATATCGTCTACTAACATATGATTCACTTCAAATAGGATACCAAGTGGAAGGATGTCTAACTCTGGTAGATCTTCTAAGTGAAAATTCTGCTAGAGCTTCTAGTTTTATTGGTTGAACAAGATCAACACCATCTGTTTCAATCTATTTGGGCTCATCTGCACCATCTTCATCAAACATATTATGTTAAATATCAACCTCTACCTCTTGCGGGTTACAATCAAAGGAAGTGGATCCAAGTCAGCCACACCATCACAGGATCCTGAATCTATCTTATTTGATCTATCAATATCTTCAATGGTTTGATCTTCCATAAATATAACATCATAACTTTTAATAATTTTCCTCTTAACTAGATCCCAAAACTTGTAACCAAACTCATTCTGACCATAACTGAGAAACACACATTGTCGTGTCATCGAGTCAAGCTTAGACCTCTCATCCTCGGGAATGTGAATAAAAGCCTTACAACCAAACACCCTAAGATGATCATAAGAAACACCTTTCCCTTAGCAAACCCTATTTGATACATCAAACTAGAAAGGAACACTAGGTGTAAGGTTAGCAACTTGAACAACTATATATAAAACCTTACCCCAATATGACTGTGGTAGCTTAGCATGTGATAGTAAACATTTGATTCTCTTAACCAATGTTCTATTCATCCTTTCAGCTAAGCCATTTAACTGAGGAGTCTTAGGAGCAGTTTTCTCATTTCTATTACCTTGAGATCTACACTATTCATCAAATAAGCCAATGTTCTCACCACCATTATGTATTCGAACACATTTTAGCTTTTGTCCTGCCTTTCTCTCAATTGAAGCTTGAAACTACTTGAACATGTCTAGAACTTAAATTTTGGACTTCAAAGTATAAGCCCAGATCTTTCTTGAATGATCATCAATGAACGTCACAAAGTAACTAGCACCACCAAATCTCTGCATCTTCATAGGACCACTGTTAGAACCCGAATTTTTAGTGGAAATATCAAAATGGAATATGAGTTTATGTATGGCTTTGAATTATGAATTGGTATATAGATGGTTGTGAAATTAGAATGTGAACTAAGTATATGAATTGAGGTTGAGTGTTGAAGGAATTCCAATTGGAAGTTAGATTTTGTAAAAAAAAAAAGATGTTGAAGCATGTTGAGGATTATGGGATTTTGTATATTTTGTTGTATTCGGATTTTTATTATTGATGTTGTAATATGGTTTGAAATATTATTAAAGTTTTGTAAACATTTGCTCTATGATGTAAGTGAAATAAGGGCTTGTGTTGATGAACTTTTATTAGGAGTTGTTGTTATATATATAAGTGAGATAGTATGGAAAAGAAAGATAGGATGGTTGGTGAATGATAAGAGGTTATTGAATATGAGAGTGATATAAAATGAGAATGAGAATTTAGAAGTTTATTTTGTATGATTATGTTTTATTAAAGCTTGAGATTGATGGATGAGTTTTTATTTGGTTGACAATTCCATTGTTGCTAGTGTTAGTAGAATATGTTGATTTTGGGAAGAATGTGTGGGATGAATCCTTTGGAGTTGAGTTTCAATGATGTTTGTAGTTGTTTCATAGATTGAAGTGGTTTAATTGTGGTATTGGAGAAGAATATGAGGTAAAGGGAAGTTAGGTTGGGTTTAGAGACCTTTGGAGGAGTGTTGGGGTGAAAATTGGTGATTTTTCCCGTAGGTTACACTGTTTGTACGAATTTCACACAGACTGTGTAAATCCAGGCGCAGGAAACATGATTGTCCCATAGGTTACACTGCCCGTGTGAATTTCACACAGACTGTGTAAAACCAGAATGCAATGACTCCAATTCACACAGACCATGTAAAATTTCACACGGACTGTGTGATTTTAGGTACAGTACCCCTCCGTCCACCCGAAGGTTACACGACCTGTGTGCCTGATCGTGTAAATTTCACACGGTCCGTGCTTTTTCAAGATATTAACATATCGGATTTATTTGGCTATAACTTTTTCGTCCGACATCCGATTGAGTTGATTCTTGAAGCGTTGGATTCCCAAAACAATGAATTTCATTTTATGAGATGTTTGTGAATTTATGAGATTAAATTAAGGGTGATTAATTTAATCAAAGTGAGTTGGACTATTTTCTGAACATAGTTCAGTATTTTGAGAAATTCGGGATCTGTGGTGATCCGATTGAATTGATTCTTAAGGCGAAATGAAATTAAGACATGGGGCTACAAGTCATATGAAGAAATGAAATTTCAATTTAGCCCCTAAGAGTTTCAAATCCTGAAATGAATTTTGGATTAGTGTGCAGTCTTGGATGAGAAAACATCTAAAAGTATTTTGAGCATAACTTTTGCTCTGGAAATCGAAATGATGTGATTCTTGATTTGGATTAAACTAGAGAAATAGAGCTACAATTGTTATGAAGAATTTGAGTTTCAATTTGGTCCTTAAGAAGGTTAATTTTTGGATAGAAATAATGTGCTGGAAAAATGAGTTAGCATAAGACATACCCGAAATGTTTTGAGCATAACTTTTGGCGTAGTGCTCGAAATTGGATGATTCTTGAGGCATTATGAAATTAAGACAATGAGGAACAATTCTCTATAAGGAAGTTTTGACTAATTCCTTCAATTGGATGGTGAAAATAATATCCTAAAGTAATCTCAAATGAAAGAAAGTTCAGGGGCAGTGTAGGAAGTCCACTTAAATGGTTAAGAGTTTAGCCTTGCATTGGAGGGAAATTTGGACAATGGCCACTCATTAAATGAGTTGGCAGTATAAATAGAGGGGGCTATCATTGGAAGAGAAGAGAAGCCCACGAAATTTTGAAAGAAACAAAGAGAGGATGAGAGAAGAGAGAGGCTGCCGATGGAGAAGAAAAAGGGAGAAAAGGAGAGAAGAGCTAGGGCTTGAGTTTTCAAAGGCTTCCAAGGTGATTTTCAAGTGGGTCAAGAAGGGAAAAAGATGGAGGATGAAGAGAGCTCCAATATGAGCCAAGCAATGTCGAAAATAGAGAATGAAAAGGTAAGAGATGAGTTTTAATCCTTGAGTTTTTAGTGAGTTTTTGGTTTGTATAGTTTAAGGTTGATATGGGCTTGTTAATTCCATGATCAATTTTGGAGATTACATGTTGAAATTGATTCAATTTTGGATGGAAAATAATTAGGGTTTATGCCTAATTGTATAATTTGGGGATGTTGAAGTTCTTGATTTAGATGTCTTGATATGAGGATGGGTTTGTGATTTATGTAATCAATTTTGAAAATCATGATTTTTATGAAGTGAAATTTAGGTTAATTTGATTTAGGGAATTTGAAATTGGGAGAAAGAAGAAAGGCTTTGGAGAATTGAAGCACTAATCAAGCTCTAAGCATGGATATGAGGTGGGTTTCATGTTTATAGTTGAATAATAAGCCACTAAAGATTTTCCCAAATTGAGAGAATAAAGTGATTTCAAGTATTTTGAAATTGTGCATATATTGTTTTCAAATGATTTAAAGAATTGGTTTATATGCATTCATATACTTCATGAATTGGATTTGAATGGTTTTGAACATGCAAAGATGCATTGTGATGTGTTTATGCTGTGTTATGCATTGAAAGGTATATGATACTTAGATGAGAATTGAATTGTGATGCGATTATGCTATGTATTTAAGCATGGCATTGTGATTGAATGGAAAGAACAAAAAGAACATGAAAGCATTTCATTTTGATTAAATGATTTGAGCATTGCTTATGTGATTGTGTGGGCGAGAGAGGAACCGTTTTGTAAGTCACGTGCACGTTGAAAAAAGCCTTCTCCCGGCTGGCCGCTTGTGTCACACGAGATCTGAAAATAGACTCGTTTCGTTCACGGTATAAACTTCGGTTTACCCGTTTTGTTTCACGGAACCCCTCGAGCCGATTGATTGTGCATTCGCATATTAATGTGCTAAGCTATGCTTTGGATTGAATTGTATGAAAATATGTGTTATGAGATGATGTATTGCATTATGAAATTGTGATTTTTGAACAAGTTGATACATTTATGTTTTGGGAATATGGAATTGAATACATGATGAAAATTTAAGAAACGAGCATTTTATGGATTTTCAATAAGAAATTTCTATGGCAGTAAACTTTTGAACGGTTTTGCTTATGATTGATTATAAACCTGTTACCCACGGGCTTTTTAAGCTCACCCCCTTCGTTCCCATCCACAGGTGATGAGAAGAAGAATGGGTGAAAGAAAATGAGAGATTTCGTTTGTATGAGTTCTTATTGAACTATTGTTAAGTTTAGATGTTGTTAAGAAATTGAGAATTATTGTGCATTGTGTACTTTGGATTTTGATCATTGGAAATTGTACATGGCTTGGAAGGCCATTAATGTAATGTAAGCGTGTAGTTCATGATGTATTTGGATTATGGAATTGTATAAGAACTTGTGTATGGTTATGATAGATGAGAATGATTGGGTTGTTTAAGGAATTGATTTATAAAGTTGTGTATGAATTGTATTGCATTATGAGATTTGTGTATTGATTTGAGGATTGTGTGTTTGGGCTGAATCATAAAAGTGAGTTTTAAATCCTATGTGTGCAGGTTTTGGGTTGGCTTAATATAGTCGTTATGCTGCCCGATTTTTGTAGGGTAGTATAGTGGTATATGTATTAAGTGTTTATTGGCAAATAAAGAGAATGACAAGTTTTGAATTTATTGATGAGATGTGGTTTGAACATGAAGAATCAAGTCAGTGGGATTTTGTTTAGAATGAATTTCCAAAAAGGGAAATGATATTGTTTTGATTAGTATGAGCTTTGAAGAAAGATGAATAAGAAGAGAAGGAATGAAAAATAAGAAAAAGAAAAATTTACATGGAATCGGATAGATTAAGTTTAAGGTATCCAACGCAACCATTTCAACGCTTTTCTAAGATATTTGTGCGGATGCCGGAATTTGTGTTTCAATTGGATCGTTTGTTTGGTTTGTCTTCGAGCCAATTCGATTTGACCTTGTTCATATGCTTTGCTTCCAAGTTAGCTTTCGATTCGCTATTGATTTGTTTCGATTCACTTCGATATATGATCCGTTTGTTTCGCTTTGAGCCCACTTTCGATTTTAAAAATCGTTTGATTTGTTCCGCCCCTTTGTTTTTGCATTTGTTTTCGTTTCGTTTTCGGGTTGGGGCGCCGGTCTCGGGATCGGTCCCAACAGTTGTGGTATCAGAGCATAGAGTGAAAGTGTTAAGTTTAAGTAGTTGGGTTTCGGAGCATAGAGTGAAAGTGTTAAGTTTAAGTAGTTGGGTTTCGGACCCAACAACCACACAGATCAGAATGCACCAATTCTAATACCTGAGACTTCCTTGAAGGAGGATAGCTCTTGAAAACGACTCTAGTTTGCTTACTTACATGCTAAGCAATCACTACACTTCTCGAGTTCTACCTTTTCTATACCTGTTAAGAGATTTTGTTTAGCCAACAAAGACATGTCTTTCTCACTTATATGAGTAAGCCTCTTATTCCATAAAGTAACTGTCTTTGCGCTCTGAGCTGAATTGACATCGTCATTGAAAACCTTCACTGACATAAGGTAAAATTTTGACTGCTTCTAGGCTCTTACTACAATCAAGTTACCCTTGGTGATTTTCCACTGACCATTTTTGAAGGAACTTCCAAAGTCATTTTTGTCAAGTTCACTAATAGAGATAATATTCAACCATATATCAGAAACATGTTGCACATTTCTGAGAACAAACCTAGAGTCATTACTAGTCTGCAAACACACAATGTCACTACCAATAGCTCTAGTCACACCATCATTACCCATTCTTACAGGACCATAATTACCAGATTTGTAAGAAGAGAAAAAAATGCTTGTGTGAAGTAGCATGTATGGTAACACCTGTGTCAATCACCCAACTAGTATCCTGGTTGACAACATTAACCATATCGGCCTCATTATGCAAAAGAAGATCCTCAATAATGGTTGTGACCTGTTGTGTATTATTGTCATCATCATCATTATGCTTCTCTTTACCCTTGTTCTTTTTATTCTCCCCTTTCAGTTTCTTGCAGAATTTCTTGACATTGCCTTTTTGACCATAATGATAACATTCGATATTAAATTTTTTACCTCGTGACTTGCTTATGTTTTTATCCCTATTCTTTGAACCTCTACTTTGACTTCTCCCCCTATTTTCTATAATATGGACTTCTGAATGTGAAAAGGAACCTTGCTTCTTTATTCTCATCTCTTCATTTAGGACTGCACTCTTGATTAAATCTATAATAATTTTTTTTTAAAACTTATGGTTAAATTTGTAAGTGAGCTCCTAAAAGTCTCCTACGAATCTAATAAAGAACCAAGAAACATCAAAACTTGTACCTCTCCTCAAACTTGATGTCTGTCCCTGCCAACTAGTTAATCACCCTTTGATATATATTCATGTTATCACACATCGGAGTACCATCATGGTATCTCAAATAAATCAATTGCTTTATCAAGTACATTTTATTGTTCCTTGTCTTGCCATCATATAATTCTTTTAGCTTTATCCACAATGTGCGTGCATGAGTTTCATTAACAATGAGGTTATAAACATTGTCATTTGTCCATTGTCTAATAATACCACATACCTACCGATGAAGCAAATTCCATCCATCATCACTTTTACCTTCTGACTTTTCAATGGCAAAGACAGGATCATAGCAGCCTTTGATAAATAGTAGATCCTCCATTTTACCTTTCCAAACATGATAATTTGAGTCCTTCAAACTCACCATCCTACCTGCATTACTTTCCATGTTTACTACAAGATAATAAACACACCAAAAACTTAGAGCTTTGATACCAACCTTATAGGATGTAGCGGAAGTGACCACCAATTAGTCGATACAATAACAATGTGTTATGCACGACCCTAGATATATAAATTAATTCTCCCTACTTGTATAAACCTTTAGGAAATAATTAGGCAATAAAATAATCTAATGCAACACTCAATAAAATCAACACCATGATTTATGTGTAAAACCTCCTCGATGTGAGGGGTAAAAAACCACGGGACCAAAGCTAGGCAAAATCCCTACTATCAACAAATAATGGGTACAATAACAAGTTCTCTCTAGTATCCCACTAAAGGCAACAACAATAACATTAATAATATAAAAATTCTCGACAACAACATCAATAACAATAATAAGATAAATCAACAAGAGAGTTTGCAAAATCACCCGAAATCACACTCTCTAAACAGCCTGAGCAGATCACCCAAAAGGTCTCCAAACAATAAACTCACCATTAAAAATGTTGGAATTTCAAGATCCTAAAAGTCAATCCCAAATTTAACTAAGAATCAATAAAAAATTAGAACTCTGATCATGATTATGACCGTTAGATTTGAACTACTACTAGTGTAGAGTAAGCCTTCAAAGTCTAAGCTTGATTGGATCACAAATGACACTCTAATCGAGGACTTAATAAAGACTATTTAAAACTCTCTCCCCTTACTAATCTTTTCTCTCTTCACTCTCTTATTTTTTCTATTTATTACAAGATGCAATCCTCCCCTCTCTCTCTTTATATGGTAGAAGAAGGAAGAAACCAAATTAAATTCAAACACAAACCATTGCTTTTTTCAATTATAGATGCTTTTTTTCAATTATGGAGGCTGCAAATGTCAAATATAGAGGGTTGACTAACATAATTTAATTTCCTTATCACCCACCCTCTTCAAATCCTACTGTAACTCAACCTTCTCTCTCATCTCCAAATCCTATTATCATTAGCATAAGTTCTTAAATCCAAGGATTAGATTTGTTGACCTTAATTCTTACCCTCAAATTGTCTACACTAATACTGCACCTTCTACTTGCATCAATTCAAATGATCCCTCTTTTATTGATCATCCCTATAGTGTTTCAACCACCTTTATAAATGCTTAAACTACCTAAAAACTGATCCTCATATATTAAATAAGCTTAAATGTAGCACCCCACTCCCACGAGACTCGAACCCGACATCGACGGTGATATCTGAGCCCGCGACCCGCGAGGGTGGTATGCTAGAGCAGTCAATGCAGTGTAAAAACTCATTATGATATTTTTTTTTGAAACAGTCGAGTGCGCGGAATTAAGAATAAACGATTCGGGCCCGTGATACGAAAACCCATTTCAGTCATACACTTTATCAAAGATCACTTTTCAAACAATATTTATCAATTAGGGCCCTCAAACAATTCAATACTATTTTTACGGAATATAAATTTACACATAAGTCAAAATAACACAAATGCGACGTGAACTAATCCCGACATCGAACACCGACTCTCTTGAGTAATCATACTCCGGTTCAATGAACGGGTACTCTTCAATTCTGAAAAATATTTGCAATGTTGGGTGAGTTTATGAACTCGGTGAGAAACCATCATCGATGGTTCACTCAATTCATGCATATTCAATCAATTTACCAAATATCACATACTATCACAATTCACAAATGTAAAGCATATCGCCTTTCATACCATCCATATTTAGTCATACCATTTATGCAATGAACATGTGACACTTTTCATTTTCGTTTCGTTGTTGTGACCGAAGCTGGCTCGCCCCAAGAACGGGCACATTGCGTTGAGCCGTGGCTCAAAACATGGGCTTGAAGCCTCGTACATCGAGCCCGAGGCTCTGAATACGTTGGACCTGAGGTCCTGTGGGTTGAGCTGAAAGCTCTCATATACGTTGGGCGTGATATGCCCTGATACGGTGGCTGCTCCGGTCACAACTGCCTTTATTTGATCATGCCATCATGCATGGATGCATATGCTCTAATTCCCATTTACAGTCAGTTATAGTTTAGTGACCAATTTCCGTTTCTTCGGACCTTCGGTCCGGTGTTTCAGTCATATACATTTACAAATTCTTGCATCCAACCATATCATATCAAAAGTCACATTCAATGTATCAAAACAGACAATTAACACTTCAATATAAATTTCCCATTCCCTCGGACCTTTGGTCCGAGGTCTCCAATGTAATTATTCACAAACAGTCACACACAAATGGCACTTCGATAACAAGTTTCCAATACTTCGGACACCTATGGTCCGAAATCAATCTAAAGTAAACACACATAATTCCTCCATTATCTCCACATGGCATAACCACATCATTTTCATCACATATAGATTGAGGAACCAACTAGGTTACTCACCTATTACTTCCGAGCTATTGCCGGGAAGTCTCTGCAACGTCGGTAGGTCGACGCTCCAACTGTGCCTCTATAACAAGCAGAGAGGAATCCGATCACTAATTATCCAATCCGAACTAGTAATAATGCACATGTAAGTGTATAATGCTTGTTCATGAGATTTCGACCCTAAATCCAAATTTTCCCATAATAAAATTCCAACTAAAATTGAAAGCTATAGCCATCGACAAGACTCAATTTGGACCTCAATCGGTTCAAAATAAATAACATAGTGATCACGAACAAGTACCGGGCCACGCCAATTTCCGCCTAAAATTCCCAATTTATCACAAAATGAAATTCAATATGATACAAACCGATGCCTCAAGAATCAGGTCAATCGGAAGACAGGCGGAAAGAAATTGACAAAGAATCACCAAATACCAAATAATCAAATAATAATAAATAAGAAAACCAGCCTCATGGGGCGGCGTCGCCTGAGGTCGACTGATCGGGCCTCGTCGCTAGGGCGAGGCGTCGCCCTAGCGATGCCGTCCATCCGAGCCTCGTCACTAGGGCGAGGCGTCGCCCTGGTGACCGGGCATGATTCCACATTCCCATTCCCTTTTTTCGTGATTTCTAATCCAACTTCCAACACTCATAGCTCTTGGCACACAATTCAGAAAAATACAATTCATACCTTGTTGGAAAGATCATGAAACCCTCTACAATTCTCAAGAAGACCATAAAAATCAATTTCACCCCTAAGGGTGTCAAAAATCCCTTCAAAGCTACTGCCTACTCAAATCTCATTAAAACAGACAGTACATTGCAATTTCCATAACTCTCAGATTCTTCAGCCAGAAATTACCACATAAATATTCTCAATAAGTTCACAATGTCATCTACAACTTTCATGAACAACCCAAAATCAAAATCACTTGTTAACTAGGTCAAACAATTCCACAAAGAATCTGTCTACTGAAATGAACCAATCTGGACAGTAATTTTTCAAACAGTAATTCACTTAGCACAAATGTCACAAAAATCACAATCTTTTATCCCTGAAAAGATAAAATCTCAAACTTCAATTTTCATGAAGAACTCAAAATCCAATTCAATTTCTAACAATTTCAAAACTGTCATGCAAGTTACTACCATGATCAGCAATTCATAACCTAATGCAGGTTCAATGTTTGAAAAATCATAACTCCCAAATATGACCTCTAAAAATTACACACCATATATCATTTTCAAGATAATTCCTTCCTTTGCAACTTTTCAGAAGATCACTCACACCAAATCAGCTCACATAATTTTCTAAAATTGCTTCCAATCCGCAAGCTCACAAATTCAACACTTAGGCTAGATTCCATCAAAATGCTCAAAACCAGTCAATAGTAATCAGTTCATTTATCCCAATATACAACTCGAAAATTAGCAAGATCAGTGGCAATGGAAAGCTAACTTAATATTCATCAACTTTCATGAAGACCATTTTCCCTAATTCCATCTCAATTAATTTATAAAAATCAACAAAGTAATCAGGTCATATATGCGGGGACTGTTCATAGACCCTACAAACAAAAACTTTCCATGCAAAAATTCACCCTTCTAACATTACAATTTAACAACACCTATTTCACACAAATTTCAATCCAACATCTCAAAGTTTAAGTGGCCACAAACCTCACCTCATTTGCATTCCTATACAATGAGTTATGATCAAAACAGTACAGTCAATTAAAACCCTAAATTTCCAGATTTGATCCAATCTTAGTTTCTATCATTTCCAATGCCTTTAACACATCATTAAACATCCAAAGAAACACCAATCAGTTCTTATACCATTCATACTTGTACTAGGGCTAATACAAAAAAATTGGCAGCACTAAACTCTCACTTTATTTGCAAAATTAGTCATCATCTACCAACCAAATTCAAAGCTAAACCAAGTTACAACCATAACCACTCATTATCCTAACACACCATACATTTATACCCATCAATTTACACTATAATTCTTATCAAGGTAAAGCATCAATTAGCTTAATAATAATACCAAAATTCCCATTTGATGCTTCTAACTACCATGTCATTTAACTCATAAATCAAATCATAACTAAAGCTTAATAACAACTTACCTAATTCAAGCTTTTCCAAATGATACTCTAACTCTTCTCCAAGCTTCAAGCTTTAAGTTTCCCAAATCTTCAAACAAAAATACCAACCCCTACTTTACCTCCCCACCTTCGACCATCACAATCATCATAATGTCAAAGTTCAAGTTGATCTTAGGTGAGACTAAAGGAAAAGCAAGTAATTATGGAGAAAGAACAAGACCAACGAAACATGGAGGAGGAGGAAGTTTCGGTTATGAGTTTTTACAACAAGAAACTCACTCTTTTCATGTAATTTATTAGGCAAAACGATAGGAACAAAGTGGAGCATTAAATGAAGCTTTTTGGTGGCCAAATGTGATTGGTCAAAGCTTTTTAAAGAAAAGTCAACTAATTCATTCTTTAATCCACCCAATCAACTCACATGACCCTAATTTCAATTCCAAAATAATATCCCCAATATTACAGTGCCATTGGGTAGAAACTTTCGCTACCGAAAATCGACCGGTTCGCCACTTGGCGATTTTTCTCGGTCCCAAAATTTTCGGGAATTTCCCCGAATCATTTTTTTGAAAATTACCTAAATTGCCCAAAATTGTAAAACATATGACAGTCCACTCCCAATAATTGTTCAAACACGAAAACCACATTTTCCACAACAAAAACACATTTAGGCCATTTACCGGCGATTTTGCCGGTCCGGGAATTTTCTCCGGACAATTCCAGAAAAATTTCTATAAATCTCTAAAAATGTAAAACACTCAATGGCGTACTCCAAATAATTTTTCAAATACAATTATCCCATAAATTTCACAAAAGATCTCAAGTTGAAACCTAAGCCGAAAAATGTCATTAATGCATGTTTACCATGTGCAAGTGCAACAAACCATCAATCATAGAGGCTATATGCTGTATGTGCATGCCGAGATATAATTTAATACTCCTGACCCGACTCAATTTACTAAAATACCCTTCCTATCGGAGATGTGATGTTACATAAAATGTTTCTAGTGTACAGAAAAGCCATGTTGGGACCCGATCCGGAAAACCGGATCCCAACCGGAGGAACGAAAAAACGAATACGAATAGACGAAGTACGGAAGCAAAGAGAAATCGAATACGAATACGAACCAATATGAATCGAATCAAAGCAAAGAAACGAAACATAAGGCGAAATCAAATCAGATACGAATCGAATCACAAATTGGAAGCAATTTCCGACATCCGTTGAAAACACAAAGCATAGGAAACTTATCGCGTTGGAAACCTAGACTATCCAAATCCGGTATAATTTTTTTTTCTTTCTTTCTTATTCTCATTTCGTACCTTATTAGTCAATCTCATTCAAAATCACACAAGCAAATTCCACTTTTGGAAAATCATTCTCATGCAAATCTCTAAATCTGATCATATTCTTATTGATCCATACAAATCTTAAATTACATTTTTATCCCAATTTTATCAAAATTTCAAAGATAACTACTGCATTTATCCTATCCCAAAAATTCCTGCAAAGCCAAAATACACTTCTAATATCACAAAATCCAGAATCATCGGACTCTCCCGTCCGGAATCCAAACACTAGCAAAACACAAATCTATTACCTAACACTTCCACAATTCTCAATTCAGATCAAAACATCCTTATTCAAATTCCTCATTCAATCCAAACGCATCTAATCATATCTATATATAGTCACAAGTCACATTCCATAATCACACAAATTCTCATATCTCCAACCCATATACAAGTTCAGAAATCAATTATAATCCCATAACTCATTTCCATACACAAATTCATATACATATCCATACTAAAATTCAAGTTACTCAAAATCTAACTTATACAGATTACAAAACATATAAATATCGAATCGACGTCTTGACCATCTTTCATCCAATCTCCGCCAATACCGGAGATGGGGATGAAAGGGTGAGCTTCGAAGCTCGTGGGTAACATATTTATGAACTGAATAATAAGCAGAAATCAATTTTCATAAACTTTTTGCCAAAAGGCTTAGTTTTCAAACTTTTCAACTTTCAAATATTTTTCTCAAACGCTTTTCAATTTTCCAAACTTTTCATATCAAATTTCTATAATTTCATGGTTGAAAACTCTTTTTCTCATTTTTCAAAATTTCTCATAAACATGAATGCAATCACATCAGAGAAGTTTCACTCAGATAAACAAAATCAAAATCACATAACATAACAAAATGGTTTGGTTTTGGTCTAACAGACGTCTCGCACATTCTCATGTAGCGGTCATGCAAACAATGAATGAGGGGAGTCCAAAATCGAAACTCCTAAGCCACTTGCGGGCAGCCGGGAGAAGGCTATCAGAGGGAGACAGTGCACTGACTCTACGGAGAGGACCTGACCAAACCCATACAATTCACATATACATGCTTAAAACAAGCAGATTGCCCGAAGGCACTTTTCAAAATTTCACATTTTCTTTAAAATTTTCATATCATATAATCATAATGTGTCATAAATGACACCAACATATATCCACATGAATTCATATAACAAATCGAATGCAATTCACTTAAATCACCTATTCATCAAATTCATCACAATATATGCACTAATTCTTTAAATCATAAATCCAATAATTTGAAAACCATGAATTTCATAATTCTTGCATTTTCTAAAACTCATTTTAACCCTTTGAAATCATAATATCAAACATTTACAACCTTTTTCAACCCATTTTTATCAACAATAATTTATCAAAATCAAATTTTGCTTTCTTAAATTTTCAAAATCACATTCTTAGCTTACAATTCAATAAATAAATATACTACACACCTCATATCCATGCTAACAACTTGCTTTGTGCCTCAATTGCTCCAAAGTCTCCTTCTTTCTTCCAATTTAACATTCCCTAAAGCAATTTCATCAAAATTCAATCTCATAAATAACTTAATCCTTCAATTTGATGCATAAGTCATCAATTCATACTAATTCCAAGATATGTACATCATTAATTTCTAAAATCCTTCAAAATCCCCAAATTCCAAAATGAACCTAAACCAATCCACTCAAATTCAATATCATAATTAACTTAATTTCTCAAATTGAACTTAGAAAACATAAATCCCTCATATATTCAAGCTTTCTAAATTACAAATTTCCAAAAGCCCCAAATTCCAACTTTGGGCACAAACCCTAATTCTCAAAATCCCAAATTAAACCCATCATACTTAGCAATCATCCAAATTGACTTCATATTCCACAAACCCATACCATTTTCCATATTTTTAAACCATAAATCGAAGAAAAGCTCAAAGCTCAACTTTTCTCTTACCTCAAACTTTTCACCATTTTCGAATTTATTAGGCTTGGAAGGAAGCTCTCTTCTCCTTCCATCTTTTTCCCTCATGAATCAACGAAAAACTGGGCTTGAACCCCCAAAAATCCAAAACCCTAAGCTCTCCCTTCTTTCTTCTCTGAAGTTTGCTCTCCCTTCTCTCTTCTCTCTTCTTATTTTTTTCTTTCCTTTTGTTCAAGTGTCGTGCCTCACTTAATAAAACAACAGCCCAATCATTTTTATAGTGCCATATCATTTAATGAATGAGGAATGACCCATAAGCCCCTCCATTTAAGCCTATAAACTTAATCCTTTGAGTAAACTTCCAAAATTGCCCCTTCATTGGTCTTTAAAACTGACATCTTGTCTGATCATTTAGATCAGGTAAATGAAGTCATTTGATAAAACTTTCTTCTAAAGAAATGTTCCTCTATGTCTTACGAATCCATCGCTTCAAGAATCGGATCGATCGGAGCTCTATAGCTCAAGATATCTCCAAAATACTGAAGTTTGTTCTTCAAACCCGAGGCTGAACACTACCCCTAAATTTCGACCCATATTTGGAAGTCTTAGATGCTAAATTATAGCTCGGATCCTCATAAAATTTGTAGCCCCATGTCTCTATTTTCATTACCAACAAGAACCAACTCAATCGGAGCTCTATCGATCGAGATATCTCCAAAATACTGAACACTGCCCAGCCATTACAACACCGGGACTGAACACTACACTGATCTTCCGACCTATATTTGGAAGTCTTAGAGGCTACATTATAGCTCGGCTCCTTCATAACATTTGTAGCCCCATGTCTCTATTTTCATTACCAACAAGAATCAACTCAATCCGAGCTCTAGCGAGCTCTAGCGACCTATAACACTGAACACTGTTCAGCCATTACAACACCGAGACTGAACACTATACTAAACTTCCGACCGATATTTGGAAGTCTTAGAGGCGACATTATCGATTGGCTCCTTCAGATGAAATGTAGATATATGTCTCTAGTTTAATTTCCAAAAAGAATCAACTCAATCCGAGCTCTAACGAGCTCTAGCGACCTATAACACTGAACACTGCTCATACCATTACAAAGTTGAGACTGAACTCTATACCTAACTTCCGACCCATATTTGAAAGTCTTGGATGCTACATTGTCTATCGGCTCCTTCATAACATTTGTAGCCTCATGTCTCCAGTTTAATTTCCAAAAAGAATCAGATCGATCGGATGTTGGACGAAGAAGTTATGCTCAAAAGAGTGAAGGGAGGTCAGAGCTCGGCCAGAAAAATCAAAGCTCGGCCAGAACGAAGATCGGTCGGCAATCAGAGGTCGGTCGGCCAACAGAGGTAGGCTCGGCCTACAGAGGTCGGTCGGCCAACAGAGGTCGGCTCGGCCACCAGAGGTCGGTCGGCCAACAGAGGTCGGCTCGGCCATCAAAGGTCGGTCGGCAAACAGAAGTCTGTCGGCACCCAATCCGACCTTCAAACTTCAAACCCTCATAACTTTTGACTCCGAGCTCCAAATTAGACACGGTTTGTTTCATTGGAAAGATGAAAGACAGATATACAATTTTCAAGAAGGACTCACAAGCAAGCTCAGACTCTAAAGGGATCAAAAGTTTACACAAAAAATGACTGATCGATAATTTCTCAACAGTACAAAAACTTGCAAACATCATAACTTTTGATTTAGAACTCTAAATTTGACAAACTTGGTGTCTATGGAAAGGTAAAAGAACCCTCTACAACTTTCATGAAGGCCTTAAGAATCAGATCGACCTCTAAATGGGTCAAAAACTCCACACAAAGCTGACTGGTCGGTCAGCTTCACACTAAACAGCATCAGAACTTCTAAAAATTATAACTTTCTACTCCCTTGTTCAATATTTTCGTGCTTTATATCAATGGAAAGATAAAAACATAATCTACCACTTTCATTAAGACTACTTTGGCTAAATCCATCTAAATCAATACAAATTTGCCATTGAAGTCTCTAAACACCATTCCAACACATAAACTTCCCATATCAATACATCAACTTCACATATTCACCCACTACCACAAACTCTTCAACTAATTCATATCAAACACCATTCAACTCCCCAATAAACTAGTCCAAGGCTATTTCCCCACATCAAACTCAACACCAAAGGAGATGCGCATACACATTTCTCTTTCACAAAAGTCATACACAATCTTACTCTTAATAGCATTTTTCAAATCAAGTAAAATACACTTAACTTTCAAAGATCATAACTTTCAATCCCGATATCGAAAAATAGCATACTTTATGGCTACGAAAAGCTCTCAACATAATCTACAAATTTCATGTAGATCATTTTCTCAAAATCTGCCTAAATCAAAAGTCAACTCTTTACTCCAAAGGTCAAATTTCTTAATTCTCCAAAATATAACACTTTCACCAATCATTTCTTGCTTTTCAACTCCCATTTCAATCAACTAATTCATTTTAACTTTCATAACTCATACAACTCTACTCAAATTTCAAAGTCATCAAAACCAATCACTTCATTTCTCATCAATCTCCTTTAAGTACAATAACATCTATAACACAATACCTATACAAACACACTCATTTAATTCCATTTTAATATTCCTAATTTCTACCGAAAGTTCGGGGTCCAACAATTCTCCCCCTCTTATAAGAATTTCGCCCTCGAAATTCCTACTAAGACATTATCAAGTAACACAATCTCTTAGCCAATTTCTTCCAAAGATCATAGTCAATCTCTTTTCTTATCTAATGCTCCGATCATACATATTCTCAATCTCTTCACAATTTCTCAATTCTTGAGTCACATAGCACCCAAACCATATCAATACATATATTCCTATCATCAAGCTCATCTTTGAAATATTATGTTATTGCATCTCCTATATATTCAGAGTCAAATCATCCAAACTCATCATGAATTTCTAATCTTAATTTCCATACACACAATCTTAAAATCAATCATACTCTTGACACTTAAATCAAATAGTCACTGTTATTCCTCGAATAATTCATGAACACTTATTCACATCAATATCACACTTTCACTAATTCAATCATATAACTCATCACCTCAATCAAACAATCATTTAGATTCGTCAAATAATTCATGAAAGACAAACACATCATGCTCACATTCTCACAAGATCAACCTTATCCTCACAAACTCTTATCCATTTCTTACTTATACACATACACCCAAGTAAGATCATATAACTAGGCTCTGATATCACAAATGTTGGGACCCGATCCGAAAAACCGGATCCCAACCGGAGGAACGAAAAATGAATACGAATAGACGAAGTACGGAAGCAAAGCGAAATCGAATACGAATACAAACCAATATGAATCGAATCAAAGCAAAGAAACGAAACATAAGGCGAAATCAAATCAGATACGAATCGAATCACAAATTGGAAGCAATTTCCGAGATCCGTTGAAAACACAAAGCATAGGAAACTTATCGCGTTGGAAACCTAGACTATCCAAATCCGGTATAATTTTTTTTCTTTCTTTCTTATTCTCATTTCTTACCTCATTAGTCAATCTCATTCAAAATCACATAAGAAAAATCCACTTTTGGAAAATCATTCTCATGCAAATCTCTAAATCTGATCATATTCTTATTGATCCATACAAATCTTAAATTACATTTTTATCCCAATTTTATCAAAATTTCGGCAGCATAACGGCTGCATTTATCCTATCCCAAAAATTCCTGCAAAGCCAAAATACACTTCTAATATCACAAAATCCAGAATCATCGGACTCTCCCGTCCGGAATCCAAACACCAGCAAAACACAAATCTATTACCTAACACTTCCACAATTCTCAATTCAGATCAAAACATCCTTATTCAAATTCTTCATTCAATCTAAACGCATCTAATCATATCTATATATAGTCACAAGTCACATTCCATAATCACACAAATTCTCATATCTCCAACCCATATACAAGTTCAGACATCACTTACAATCCCATAACTCATTTCCATACACAAATTCATATACATATCCATACTAAAATTCAAGTTACTCAAAATCTAACTTATACAGATTACAAAACATATAAATATCGAAACTGACGTCTTGACCATCTTTCATCCAATCTCCTGCTCGAATACCTGGAGATGGGGATGAAAGGGGGGTGAGCTCGAAAGCTCGTGGGTAACATATTTATAAAGCGAATAATAAGCGAAATCAATTTTCATAAACTTTTGCCAAAAGGCTTAGTTTTCAAACGTTTCAACTTTCAAATATTTTCTCAAACCCTTTTCAATTTTCCAAACTTTTCATATCAAATATCTATAATTTCATGGTTGAAAACCCTTTTCTCATTTTTCAAAATTTCTCATAAAAATGAATGCAATCACATCAGAGAAATTTCACGCGCATAAACAAAATCAAAAATCACATAACATAACAAAATGGTTTGGTTTTGGTCCTAACAGGACGTACTGCACATTCCCGCATAGCGGTCATGTGCAGCCATGAACAGAGGGGAGTCCGAAATCGGAACTCCTAAGCCACTTCAAGAGCGACCAGAGAAGGCTATCGAGAGGAGACAGTCACGACTTCTACGAAGGGGACCTGACCAAACCCATACAATTCACATATACATGCTTAAAACAAGCAGATTGCCCTAAGGTAATTTTCGAAATTTCACATTTTCTTTAAAATTTTCATATCATATAATCATAATGTGTCATAAATGACACCAACATATATCCACATGAATTCATATAACAAATCGAATGCAATTCACTTAAATCACATGTTCATCAAATTCATCACAATATATGCACTAATTCTTTAAATCATTTAAATCATAAATCCAATAATTTGAAAACCATGAATTTCATAATTCTTGCATTTTCTAAAACTCATTTTAACCCTTTGAAATCATAATATCAAACATTTACAACCTTTTTCAACCCATTTTTATCAACAATAATTTATCAAAATCAAATTTTGCTTTCTTAAAATTTCAAAATCACATTCTTAGGTTACAATTCAATAAATAAATATACTACCCACCTCATATCCATGCTAACAACTTGCTTTGTGCCTCAATTGCTCCAAAGCCTCCTTCTTTCTTCCAATTTAACATTCCCTAAAGCAATTTCATCAAAATTCAATATCATAAATAACTTAATCCTTCAATTTGATGCATAAGTCATCAATTCATACTAATTCCAAGATATGTACATCATTAATTTCTAAAATCCTTCAAAATCCCCAAATTCCAAAATGCACCTAAACCAATCCACTCAAATTCAATATCATAATTAACTTAATTTCTCAAATTGAACTTAGAAAACATAAATCCCTCATATATTCAAGCTTTCTAAATTACAAATTTACAAAAGCCCCAAATTCCAACTTTGGTCACAAACCCTAATTCTCAAAATCCCAAATTAAACCCATCATACTTAGCAATCATCAAAATTGACTTCATATTTCACAAACCCATACCATTTTCCATATTTCTAAACCATAAATCGAAGAAAAGCTCAAAGCTTAACTTTTCACCATTTTCGGATTTATTAGGCTTGGAAGGAAGCTCTCTTCTCCTTCCATCTTTTTCCCTCATGAATCAACGAAAAACTGAGCTTGAACCCCCAAAAATCCGAAACCCTAAGCTCTCCCTTCTTTCTTCTCCGAAGTTTGCTCTCCCTTCTCTCTTCTCTCTTCTTATTTTTTTCTTTCCTTTTGTTCAAGTGTCGTGCCTCACTTAATAAAACAACAGCCCAATCCTTTTTATAGTGCCATGTCATTTAATGAATGAGGAATGAACCATAAGCCCCTCCATTTAAGCCTATAAACTTAATCCTTTGAGTAAACTTCCAAAATTGCCCCTTCATTGGTCTTTAAAACTGACATCTTGTCTGATTATTTCGATCAGGTAAATGAAGTCATTTGATAAAACTTTCTTCTAATGAAATGTTCCTCTATGTCTTACGAATCCATCGCTTCAAGAATCGGATCGATCGGAGCTCATAGCTCAAGATATCTCCAAAATACTGAAGTTTGTTCTTCATACCTGAGGCTGAACACTACCCCTAACTTTCGAACCATATTTGGAAGTCTTAGAGGCTAAATTATAGCTCGGCTCCTTCATAACATTTGTAGCCCCATGTCTCTATTTTCATTACCAAAAAGAACCAACTCAATCGGAGCTCTATCGATCGAGATATCTCGAAAATACTGAACATTGCTCAGCCATTACAACACCGGGACTGAACACTACACTGATCTTCCGACCTATATTTGGAAGTCTTAGAGGCTACATTATAGCTCGGCTCCTTCATAACATTTGTAGCCCCATGTCTCTATTTTCATTACCAACAAGAATCAACTCAATCCGAGCTCTAGCGAGCTCTAGCAACCTATAAAACTGAACACTGTTCAGCCATTACAACACAGAGACTGAACACTACACTAAACTTCCGACCTATATTTGGAACTCTTAGAGGCTACATTATAGCTCGGCTCCTTCATAACATTTGTAGCCCCATGTCTATATTTGCATTACCAACAAGAATCAACTCAATCCGAGCTCTAGCGAGCTCTAGCGACTTATAACACTGAACACTGTTCAGCCATTACAACACTGAGACTGAACACTACACTGAACTTCTGACCGATATTTGGAAGTCTTAGAGGCGACATTATCGATCGTCTCCTTCAGATGAATTGTATATATATGTCTCTAGTTTAATGTACAAAAAGAATCAACTCAATCCGAGCTCTAGCGAGCTCTAGCGACCTATAACACTGAACACTGCTCATACCATTACAAAGTTGAGACTGAACTCTATACCTAACTTCCAACCCGTATTTGAAAGTCTTGGAGGCTACATTATCGATCCGCTCCTTCATAACATTTGTAGCCTCATGTCTCCAGTTTAATTTCCAAAAAGAATCAGATTGATCGGATGTCGGAAGAAGAAGTTATGCTCAAAAGAGTGAAAGGAGGTCAGAGCTCGGCTAGAACGAAGATCGGTCGACAATCAGAGGTCGGTCGGCCAACAGAGGTCGGCTCGGCCAATAGAGGTCGGTCGGCCATCAGCGGTCGGTCGGCCAACAGAGGTCGGCTCGACCATCTGTGGTCGGCTCGGCCATCAGAGGTCGGTCGGCCAACAGAGGTCGGTCGGCACCCAATCCGACCTTCAAACTTCAAACCCTCATAACTTTTGACTCTGAGCTCCAAATTAGACACGGTTTGTTTCGTTGGAAAGATAAAAGACAGATCTACAATTTTCAAGAAGGACTCACAAGCAAGCTCGGACTCTAAAGGGATCAAAAGTTTACACAAAGATGACTGATCGATAATTTCTCAACAGTACAAAAACTTGCAAACATCATAACTTTTGATCCAGAACTCCAAATTTGACAAACTTAGTGTCTATGGAAAGGTAAAAGAACCCTCTACAACTTTCATGAAGGCCTTAAGAATCAGATCGACCTCTAAATGGGTCAAAAACTCCACACAAAGCTGACTGGTCGGTCAGCTTCATACTAAACAGCATCAGAACTTCTAAAAATCATAACTTTCTACTCCCTTGTCCAATATTTTCGTGCTTTATATCAATGGAAAGATAAAAACATAATCTACCACTTTCATTAAGACCACTTAGGCTAAATCCATCTAAATTAATACAGATTTTCCATTGAAGTCTCTAAACACCATTCCAACACATAAACTTCCCATATCAACACATCAACTTCACATATTCACCCACTACCACAAACTCTTCAACTAATTCATATCAAACACCATTCAACTCCCCAATAAACTAGTCCAAGGCTATTTCCCCACATCAAACTCAACACCAAAGGATATGCACATACACATTTCTCTTTCACAAAAGTCATACACAATCTTACTCTTAATAGCATTTTTCAAATCAAGTAAAATACACTTAACTTTCAAAGATCATAACTTTCAATCCCGATATCGAAAAATAGCATACTTTATGGCTACGAAAAGCTCTCAACATAATCTACAAATTTCATGTAGATCATTTTCTCAAAATCTGCCTAAATCAAAAGTCAACTCTTTACTCCAAAGGTCAAATTTCTTAATTCTCCAAAATATAACACCTTCACCAATCATTTCTTGCTTTTCAACTCCCATTTCAATCAACTAATTCATTTTAACTTTCATAACTCATACAACTCTACTCAAATTTCAAAGTCATCAAAACCAATCACTTCATTTCTCATCAATCTCCTTTAAGTACAATAACATCTATAACATAATACCTATACAAACACACTCATTTAATTCCATTTTAATATTCCTAATTTTCACCGAAAGTTCGGGGTCCAACAAGCCATATATGATGAAATTATAGCTTTACATGCCAATCAAACTTGGATGTTGGTCCCTCATCTTATAGATAAAAGACATGATTAGAAATAAGTGGATGTTTGGGATCAAACACACAGTTTATGGAAAATAGATTGCTACCAAGCTTGTCTTATTACAAAGGGATTCGAACAAAAAGATGAGTTAACTATTCAAAAAACATTCATCCCTATTATTGAGGCAACTAAAATTAGCACAATGCTTGCCTTTACAATTTCTCATGGTTAGGTGGTTAGACAATTGGATATTTTAAATCTAATGCTTCATAGTTATCTTTATTATGACATCTTTATGGAGTAATCAATTGGCTTTTATGATCCTATAAAGTCAAACAATGTGTGTCATTTACATAAGTCCCTTTATGGCTTAAACAAGCCCCAAATGCTTGGTTGCATCACTTGACAACATTTCTTTATAACCTCAAATTTCTATCTTCAAACGTAGATACTCCACTTTTCATCTTAACTCATAAGGCTAAAAAATATTTGTTCTTTTTAATATGGATGACATTCTTATTATAAGTTCAACCAAGAGTCATGTACTATAGTTTATTACTTAAAATGTAGTATTAATTTCCAACTAAAGATCTCGATCAGCTAGATTATTTCTTTAATGTAAAAATTAAATCAATAATAAGGCATTCTACTTGGTCAAAAAAAATACATCATTGACCTTCTTGCTCACAATAATATATCAAATGCTAAACCTTGTTCAACCCCTATGGTTGCTCATCCTTCACTCACCAAACATTCTAGTCCTTCATTTCATGATGGCAAGCTTCACAGAAAAGTGGTTAGAGCTCTTTAATATTTGACTCTCACTCATTTAGACATCGCATTTTTTGTGAACAAGTTATGTTAGTTCATGCACTCCTCAAATAAAGACCATTAGATTTCATCTAAGAGGATGTTTTAAATCTCTAGCATATTGTTTCAAAGGGATTGCTTGTTGTTTAGAATCCACGCAATCAATTGCAATTCTATACTGATAATGACTGGGGGCTATTCAAATAATCAACGATCTATGAATTGTTATGCTATTTATATTGGCAATAATCTTATATCATAGGGAAATAAGAAGCAACCTACTGTTATGAGGTCTTCTACTGAATCCGAGTAGAAAGATCTTTCAATTATACTGCTGAACTTATGCGGATTACTTCTCTAATTGGTTAACTTGGTTTCAACTCTCCTTCCACTACAAAAAATAACGCATTATCGGCGGAAAACATTTTGGAGTAAATTAGCGACATAAATTGATTTTTCGTCGATAATTTGTCAAAAAACTTGTTTTTTGCTACTGTTAAAATATATGCGGTAATTATTCCTGCAATTTTCCTGACAAAATATAGCAACAAAATAGTAAAGTTCATCATAAAAATGGGTGGCAATGGTTAACAGGAAGAATAAGCATCTAAATTACCTATGTAACCAAATTTTCATTGGTAAAATATTGACAGAACTATTGTTCTATTGGTAATTGTCAAATTTTTCATAAAAACGACATCATTTGGTTTTAATCCAAACGACGTCATTTTGAAGATCCAAATGATGTCATTTTGAAGACCCACTTAAGCTACTCGAAACCCCCCTTCTCCCTCCCCTCTGTTATTTTCTCTCTTTTTTCCTACATTAAATTTGTTGATCCCTTTTCCTCCTAAGCATCCATCATTGATTTTTGCTTACTTTGGTCCATCGTGCATCATTTTCAGGTAAGTTTGCTCTTAGTTTATTTTGTCTCCAAAAAATTCGTTGTTAAATTATTATATATATGAACATGGGTAGGTGGGTTTTGTTTTGATGGATTGTGGGTATTATGCATTTTTACCTGATGGGGTTGGTTTATTTGTTGTTTGAATATGTTTTTTTTGGTAAATTATGAAAAAAATGCAATGGTTTTGTTATTAATTAGAGATAATTTGGGTTGCTTATGAATTGTTTGATGAAATGTCTTTTAGGGATGTTGGTGAGACTTGGTTAATGCCTAAACTTGGTTAATGCCTTGGAAGCTAAAGAAAATGCGTAGAGGAGTTACATAAGACTTGAAATGGAAAATGAACAATTATATAGAAGGTACTTTGAACCTAGAACTAGTCATCGTAATTAAAATTAACAATATGACTCGAGCTTAAGCTGAAGTCAATTTAAAGAAGTTAATATAGAAAAAGGGATAGGATTTCATATAATATAATGAAATTGGACATTTATATGGAAGGTAATATTTATGAAACAATTAACGACCATTATTATGTATTAATAATAGGTTTCATAATCTAATTTGGATTTCATGAGTTTAATCAATTTTAATTAGACCATTTATTAGACCCTTTATAGTTTATTATGGATTAAATCCTTGAATTAACTTTAAGAAAACTTTTAAGTTTAAAATACATAAATAATATTTGTTTAGTTAAAAAATTCTATTATTCTCCTCTTTAAACAATATTATTTACCACCAATTTTGAAAACTAAACAAATTGTATTATGAAAACATTTAGTATAAAAAACTTATCAACGCATTTTTGAAAAATAATTTGGTTCAAAGGTAACTCAAGACTCAACATTTAGTTTAGTAAGTTTTTTATAACAAAACTACCATAAGGGATGACAATATGCTAGATAGTTCTAATATAATAACATATATACTATTGACATAAATGGGAATATGGAAACTTGGTAACATAGGACGGTACCTTTGATTTGATTGTAGCATATATTACCATTGTCAATTTCTTTCATTTTGTGCTAAACTACAATAGAAAAATCTTTTATAAGATACATCCCTTATATTTCTATATGTCTAAAAAGACTTCTTGGTATGTCGTGATACTTTTATATGTCATAAGTCATAAAAGGTCTTATATTAAATTTAAACATGCCTTTAAGCTGTTTTGATCTAGTTTCTCAAGATTGACACAATTATTAAAATTTTAATCTTTATGACATGCCATCATTCATTATAAAAGGAAAGTATAATCTTTATGATTGAGTATGTACTAATCATCATATAACAAACGAACATAATTGAATTACATTAAATGAAAGTTGAAATTGAAGCAAAAAAAATTTCACTATCACTAATAGTGTTAAAGGACTTTAACATACCTATGATATTAACATGTCCATTATAAATATTATGGTGCAATCCCTAAGTTATTGAAGTAAAAAACATTAATGTATCTGTTACATATGACAAGAATGAACCTTTGAATTATCCAAATAATGAATATATTGAAATTTCATCTAGAGATGGTAAAGAGGGTGAGAGATCTGAAGAGGAGCCTGAGTTTGATTTTAATTCTTCAGAGAAAAAAAAGATGATGATTTTGATTTTGATTTACAATTAAGTGCTGATAGTGATTAATTTGTGTTTATAATAGAATATTATATTCAATAAATCAATTATTTAATCAACAATATATTGTTATATAGTGAATTGAAATTGTTATATTTCTATAATATTCAATAAAATATGAATGTTATGATAAAATATGCCACCAAAGAGAAAATAGGATATGATGTGACTAAGGTTCATACCACAATTTGAAGCCAGTTATTGTCCAGGTTAAGCATCACATTCTGTAGCTATAACCGAATCAGATGTTGCACCTCCAACTACTACACTTGCAAATGAATCATCACCTTCCGTACCTGCTACTACACCATCCACCACTCCTATACTAATAGAGATATCAGGGGTAAATGATGCAGATGAAGGAGACGGTGTCCAGCCTAAAGCTGAGGGAGTTGATGGAAGAACTTACATCATAATTGTCAACAATCTGTAAGTGAAAATACATGAAACACCGTATGTTTATAATTAAGTTATAGGTTTAAATTTAAAAATTATATAAAGTTAACTATTTTATATTAGGTTGATTCCATCTATACCGTGCTCAAGAAACATGACATCCAAATTCAATAAGAAGATTGATCTTAAGGGTTATATATGGAAGAATATCTCTCAGGCGAGAAATGATTTTTATTATCAGGAGTTTGAGGTAAATTTTTTTATATTTTTAATTAATTTTATACATTAATTAGATAAATTTTGTAGGTTATAAGTACTTATTGTATGTTTTTCTTGTTTTTTCATAAAGATTTTTTTTAGGATTCTGAATTTGAAGCGATTATTTATAAAATATAGGAGAGATGAGTTAGTACATGTTATAGAGACTTTGTTGGTGCGATACACAAGACTGGTGTATAGTCTCCTTATATTTCTGAGCAAATATGAAGTCGTTGGCTGCAATATTAGGCATCACCTGAGGCAATGTCTATTTTAGAGCGTAATTTAACCAACAAACGTGGAGGATCGAGCGGAGAGAGTCTTCCCGTACATACTAGAGGATCTATTACCCACCACAAGCATGTAGAGAGACTTGTAAATATCTACATTTGACACTTATATTCTAATTTTTTACTTTGATATATTTTAATTTAATTTGATATGTGAATTTTGGAATAAAAAATGTATATTATGGAGAATGAAACTGTTATAAATGTATAGTTCCATATATGGCTGTGATATTGAGTTGCTTTCTTTGTTCAATAGGGGGTGAATATCATAAAAATAGAGCAAACTTTGCTGAAATTTTTAAAAATTGTATTTCACTTATAACATTTTATTTTGATGCAAGAAAAGTCTATCAGTAGGAAGCCTACACTCCGTTAGTTCTTTTTGCACGCACACACTACATCTGATGTAGAGAACTAAATGTATGTGAAATTTTTTCTTTAATGTTAATGCTTAATAATTATCACTTATTAACATAAACATTGTCTTTTGATCAGACCAATTACAAGAAAGCATTTAACAATAATCTCAACAGTCTGAAGATATTGATGAGAGTCAAACCTATCTTCATGTAGTGGGTGGTAGGGACCGTTGTGGAAGGATATTCGGCTTAGGTTCATTTGTGAATACATGTTATTTGCAATCATTTACATCCAATATAGCAGTATCTAGTAGGTGGTATGTTTCCAATGAAGTCCATGAGTTTCGCATCACAATACAGGCACTTGGAACTCAGTTATAACAATCAATGGAGTATGTAGCTCAACTTCGTAATGAGATGGATGAGTTGAAGGGGAAGGGCAACACCTCATCGTAACATACACAACATCTGCGTTCACCAAATGAATAGCTTAGGTATAGTCATTTCGTATGAATTAAATACTTATTGTTGTACAAAATAATTTTTATTATCAATTAAGATAATTTTTACTTTATATCATTAATCAACTTTCAATTTTAACAAATTAAATGTATAAAAAATCAAAATATTATCAACAGATATTTGTATAAATTATGCATTAATCATAAGATTATCAGATAAAATTAAATGAAAGGAAAAATTAAAAAACAGTATCAGTAAATTTACCAACGGAAAACCAAACTCCATTGGCAAAATGTAATCAATTGTTCGACAGATAACTAAGTTCTATCGGTACAATTAGTCGTTAATTTATCGACAGAATTACAAAATTCGTTGATAAATTTATTGACGGATAACATTATCCGTCAGTAAATTTATGGATTGAAACAATCATTCTGTCGCTAAATTTACCGACAACACAAAATAACTGTCACTAATTATAGTGACAGAACACAAAATATCCGTTGGTCAATTAGCAACGAAAAATCTATACTTTGTCACAAATTATTACTTACAGCCGTTTCTCCGATGCCTTGTTCCATCAGTAAATTTCGTTGCTAACTTAACTTAACAAAATCTATACATTTTGTCGGTAATATCTATCGCTAAACTCTATTTTTCTTATAGTGTTCCCCTCCAATTATTTGGTGTGATAACATTGGAATGTTTTGGAGACCAAAAGCTTCAAATTTAGTCCATCTCTACCCTGGATCATGTTGTAGATATTCTTATAAAAGCATTAGGGCTTTCTCTTTTTGAATGCCTTAAATCCAAGCTACAACTCCTCTCTTTTTCGTCATCAACTTAAAGGGGCTATTAATAATAAGTCTTAACTCTTACTTAGGAATTTCATTAGATGATTTTATCATAACAATAACAATGTAGCCATGTGATTTGTAATTCCATTGTTAGGTGCTCCAGCAAGATCCCACCTTTGGATACTTAATCAACTTATAGCATCACGACTGAGAATGTCTAAGTTCTCCATATTAAATACATTGATGTTCAATATAATTGTTACAATTCTAAGATTGATCATCAATATTTTCATTATTATAAGTACTTGATCTGATTTGTGATTTGTTTAGTAGATTTGATTGAATGAACCTAATTATGATAGCAAGTAAAAATATTGTAAATTAAGAATTCTTTGTACTAAAAGTCCCATGTATATTATTTTTATAAAACAAATACTATTTATAAACTTTTACCCAATAAAAACTATTTATACAAGAGCAAAGTTTGTAGGCATTTTAAGGAAAGAAAATTACTAACATATACAAGAGAGATACACCTAACATAATTGTATAATTATAAGAAATTAATTTACCAGCTTGGAAATGATTTTGTCAAGTATTAACACAAAATATCACATAGCCATTGGCATTTGGTGGTGTGAAGTTGGTTAAATATGATAATCACGCTAATGATTTAATTAAGTTTAGTGGTAACCAACTGGATGGCTATTCCTTTTTAGTTCTTAGGTTCACATATTTTATCAACGACATTCCATCTTTCTACAAATTGTGAACCTTGTGAAGAAGGTTCATACAAGGTCCAATCATAATTATAACATTACTCATGTTTCTCATTGTCTTATGTTAACACCCCCACTCCCATCTGACACGTGCACGTGCACGTGCACCATTCAGTCACACGTGCACATGCTTAACAAAAATAATATGTTAACTATCTCACTTTCACTATATCACTTGGCATCGTAATTAAAATCACAAATCACACATTTGTTAAAATTCAAAATTCTCCTCATTTTATATCATAACCATAATGTACATTGTAGCTTTACGTTCAACATCATCATCTATATTTAAAGTTGCACAAAATATGCCTCTATGGAGTCGTAGAAGCTAGGTCGTCTCAATCTCGAACTTGAAATTAGCAACGGTATAATTTTGATGAGTTTTGCAAACTTAGTAGAGTAACCATCCTCGATGATTCACTCTCATGTTATAAAAGACAATCAATTATAAACATATTGTCACATAATTCATTTCAACTTGATTAGCACCAAGTTCTATCATAAAAAAATTGTAATTTCAAAGAAAAAATTAATTCAAACTATCACTTCATTACACTTAAATACAATACCATTATTGGTTTAATACCATGTATTCAAACATATAATATTCTTACAGCTTTACAAATCATTCAATGAATTCAAATCATATGTGAATACTATATGTATGAGACTCGCATTAGTTTTTACATACATTCTAGCACATTTCCTCACTTTCATCCAATCAATCTTTTTCAAATCAATTCAGATGGCTCTAAATTTTCAAGGAGAGAATGAAAATGACTTAGGAGTCTATTGCTTCAAGTTTCAAGTCATTTGGAGGTTGGATGAAAAAGTTATAGTCAAAAGAATCAAAGTTGTTTAGTAAAAATACCCTAGTTCATATTCAGACTTCAAAAATCAAAACCATTCACATAAACTATCATCTTCTTCTTCCTCTCTCTCTGCTGCAAACTTTGTTTTCATGAACAATAACAACCCACAAACTAAAACAGAACCTATAGCCACTTACGCATGCATCCATACACAAGTATGAAAACATCATCTCTTTATCATGTATCATTATTCTAACCATGAAAATGAAAGAACAACTTAGTTGTTTTAGACTTCACACTCTTCGACAAAATTTCTAAACTTGAGAGAATGAGTTATCGACAGAGAGAAGCAAGGACAGAAAAAGACAACCAAATAATTTAGCTCATCCTTTGCAAGGTGTAACGGTGACTTAAGAATCAAGCATATAAACCACATGCATAAGAATGAAAATGGTATGGTGGTTCGGTGATGGGGAATAAGGAGAAGAGTAAGTGACGTTGTTCAGTGAAGAGCACCGAGAGAGAGAGAGAGAGAGAGAGAGAGAGAGAGAGAGAGAGAGGGGGGGGGGGCTAGAGACTTGTTCTTCTATGCATTTAATCTACGTGTCACTTATTTGTGCTGCCACATGTCACAATACTATTGGTCTATTTATCTCTTATTTTTCTTAGTCCAAAAAATCCTTTTTTTTATTTCTTAAAATTTACCAAAAAATTTAAAATAATACTAATAGTCTCTAAATAAATTTTTAATGCAAATAATCAACAATTCGCATTTTTAATCACATTTATAAATCAATTATATCCGGAAAATGTCAATGAATGCATATACAATTTTTTTAATGTATCATAAATAAATATTTACATGTATGTGAATATACAACGATGCATGAGGATGAAATGTACTTCTAATTTCTCACAGTAAACTCAATTCACTATTCTAGGATCTAGCTCCGAATATAGGATGTTACATTTTATCTGTAAGCTGCTTTAGAGAATTAAAAAGGAGAGAGAGAGAGGGAGAGAGAGAGAGAGCATTTTCTAAATGAAAATTATTATGCAAAGACCACCGAGAGAGAGAGAGAGAGCATTTTTCTAAATGAAAATTATCATGGAAAGGCCACCTGCATCTCCTTTGATTTAGGACACTTGAGCTGACACTCTTTCCAGATTTTTATTGCTTTGAACTGAAGATGAATGTTCTGCTCACAGGAAAGCACATTGGTCTCTTTCGGTTAGATAAGAGGATTGTTTTTTGACAATCAAAGCAACTGCACTTATATTCATCATTCAAAGAACTCTGCACAAAGTAGTCGATTTTCCGCGTCATAAGATCTTCATACGCTTCGTACAATCATAATCCCTAGTAGTAGACTCCCCAAGCAGATGCTCTTCAATTTCAAAGCATCTAAAAACAAAAGAGTACGATGGTAGAGCTGAAGCTATAAAGTAGCCATTTGTTCGGTCCATCAATTGGTTTGTTCTCATGCAGAAAGCATAAATGAAAATAACTCAATTTTAGAATCAGGAATCAAGGTGCATATGAAACCAGCTTGGTTCAGTGAGCACCATTTGTTGAACCCACTTTCTTAGCCAGAGTACATATACCTTTTGACTAATCTATCATCTTTAACTGTAACTTGTAAATTGTAATACATCGAGTATCGTTTAAGTTGTTTCATGACTCACCTTTTCCTGTCATTGTAATTTGTTCTAGTTACCTACCATGATATGGACCAGCATCACTCTCAACCATAACTACACTTATTCGGGGAAAGGCAGAACGCAAGTGCAATAATTTGTTTTCTTTTTCTTTCAATTTTTGAGGATGGTCCCAATTTCCCAATTTCTCAAGCATTAGGTAAGGAGTATGCCTCAATTAAGTCATCACATGGAACTAGTCGTCTAGCAATCTGACAGTTCAGAGAAAGTGGACCTAAATTTACTCACTCCATTCACTCTCACACATCTATATAAGAAACCCCAGCCCCACAAGTACTAATCTAAAAGCAAACCAACAACAATCCCATTCACATCTTCTCTTCTCTTTCGTTTCCTTCTCTTAATCATTGAAAAATGGCAAATTCTGCAACAGTTGTTTGTGCAGTACTAGTGATGTGTATGGTGGTACCAAGTTCGGCCACAGTTTACACTGTAGGAGACACCGCTGGCTGGGCAATGGGAAATGATTATACCACATGGACGAGTGGCAAAAGCTTCGCAGTCGGAGATAGCCTTGGTTAGTCCTCACATTGATCAACAGCGTAGTCTTACTAATTTGCTTACCAGAAAAATATGATCAACAGTGGAGTTTTTCCAATAATCCCAAGGCTTAACTTTAGTTTCTGTTTGTGATGATATAGTGTTTAACTATGGAGGAGGCCATACTGTTGATGAAGTGAGTGGAAGTGACTACAACACATGTACAATTGGCAATTCAGTTACTTCAGATCAAAGCAGTCCTACCACCATCTCCCTGAAAACTGCTGGCACTCACTACTTTATCTGCGCTGTTCCTGGCCATTGTAGCAGTGGCATGAAGCTTGCAGTAAAAGTTGCAACAGCAGGGTCGTCGACACCGCCTTCAAGCTCGTCAGGTTCTGGAACCACGACTAATACCACCACTCCAACAAGTAGATCATCATCTTCAGGGGCTGTTTCACCATCTATGGCTCTATTAACAACATGGGTTACGTTCTGTTTGAGGTTTTTCTCGTAAGTTTGGCCACCAGTACCACTAGCCAGGGCAGAGGCAGTGCTGCTCTCTTTTTATTCCTTTTCAATTTTCTTTAATCATTTGTACCCTTTCCCTCAGGACGAGTAGTTGATTTATGATTGAGCTTTACTGTATAATGTAAGTTTTATCTTTTAATTATTAGTATGGTCCATTTAAAAGCTTAAAGCTCTACCCACTATATTGTGTTGCCCATCTACCCAACTCATTGTCTTTGTAACGGCCAAAGCTTTGAGTATTTTTTGGTTGTTAAAACGTTAGTTTTGGGTCCTATTCTCGCCAAGCTTCAGAACACCATCGATCTTGCTTAAGGAAGAGGATAGAAATCTCAGCGCTCCATACTTCTCAGATCTACGGTAGAAGGCAATAGCTGTAGGTATTTCGGTTCATTTTCTGCTGCTTGTTTCACATATATATTATGGTTATATATGATGTTTATATGCATGGAGTTTGTACGTTAATATTTGTATGAAATGCATGCATGTTGTGGTTTAATTTACATTTGGTATCAGAGCCTTTATTGTCTCTGTCTTACCATATAAACCGATGAAAAACACCGAACTATTTTTCTCTGTTTTCCTTTGTTTTTGGTTTGCGTTTCTGCCGAACATGTTGTGTTGAGTTTGTTGATTTTTCAACGTATTTGTACTGGTTGGAGACACTAGAGATGTGTTTCGTGCTTCCTGGGGAGCTCAAAACCATATAGGGAGGAAGGGACGATGATGGTCGTACGTGAAGGTGTCGAAGTTGCCATTTAGTGAACGTTGCATGGTCAGTTCTGCTACGTCTGGTGCGCGACCCATGGCCTTTCTCATCCCATCGCCGATAGTCAGGGCTCTGGATGCCAAACCAGTCAGAGCTCCGACTGGTTCTAGCTAGGTCACACTTGACCCGACTGGAGGTTGAAGATGATGGATTTTTTTTTTTTTTTAAATAATAAAATTATTAATATTAATTTTTTTAATATTAGTAATAAATTGGGTTAATTCAAATCTAACCTATGATGTTATGATTTTAATTATAAAATCAATTTTGGGCATTAATATTTTATGAAAATATTAATTTTGAATTTTGTTTGTCTTCTTTAAGTTTATGACATGCATATAATAATTGTTTAATTTTGCACAAATTCCATATGATTAATTGCAAATTTTGTGTGTATAAATTCATGATTATTATACATGCAAAAATTAGATTAAATATTTTCTACATTATTATTGAATTTATTTACGTTATTTATGACTTGAAGCAAATATTTAGGCTTTAATTTAAAGCTTAAAATAATGTTAGTGGTCATATGATTTAATTAATTGGGAGTAGTCACAACATCTCAAATTAATTATCATTATATATTTAGCTTAAGATCACATTAATACATAAATTGTAATTAATCATATGTGATATAATAAAATCTACCCACGTGAATTTTATTATATTTATATGATTAATTAGGATAAAATATCGGATTATATTTCTTAATTTACCTACGAGAATTAAGAAAAGGAACATAATTCTATTGTTTTATCATAACGTTTCGGATTAATCTAATTAAGTAATTCTTTAGCCCACAGGCAAATCTTATGTCACCAGGGTCATTTATTAAATGCATGATTTACATTGGTAAATCATGAATTATTATGAGTCTCGAAATATATATATAACGAGCATATATTTTATTTCTCAATTTGCAGTTACTCAATCATATAATATTCAATATGATATTCTCGAATTGAGAGGTGACAACTATAAGGTTTGGAAGGAGAGAATCATGTTTCATTTAGGCTGGATGGATATAGACTATGCTATTAGGAAGACCAAAACGCCAAGTACGACTGAGACCAGCACTCCAGAAGCTATTGCTCTTTATAAAAGGTGGGAGAGATCTAATCATCTCTCCGTAACGTTTATAAAGACCAAAATATCTGCTGGCATTCATAGTTCAGTTGACTAGCATAGTAACGTGAAAGATCCATTAAAGGCTATTGATGAGCAATTTGCTACATTCGACAAGGCCCTTACCAACACTTTAATTATGCAGTTGTCATCTTTAAGGTTCATTAGAATAAAGGGGTACGTGATCATATAATGCGTATGAGGGACATAGCGGCTCAGTTGAAAGCGTTGGAACGTACAATATCAGAATCTTTCCTAGTGCATTACATTCTGTGCACTCTACCTCAACAATACGATCCTTTTAAGATCTCCTATAATACACATAAGGATAAGTGGTTGATCAACGAACTGTTAACCAAGTGTGTGCAAGAGGAGGAGCGGTTGTTGATGGAAGATGGTGAAACGGTCAATTTGACCGTTTCTGGAAAGAAGAGGCAGGACAATGCCAAAATTAAGGGAAAGGGCAAAGTTGCTCCTCAAGTTGATATAAAGAAGCCGTCAAAGTTTTTTTGCAAGAAGAGAGGACACATGAAGAAAGACTACATTAAATTTAAGGGCTGGCTCGAGAAGAAAGGTACTCATATTTCATTTGTTTGTTATGAGTCTAATATGGTTAATGTTAATCATAACACATGGTGGATTGATTCTGGTTCTACAATCCATGTTTCAAATACTTTACAGGGTATGCAAAACCTAAGGAGGCCAGTGGGAAGTGATGATCAGGAAGCAAGACGAGTTCACATGTGGAAGCCATCAGTACTTGCAGTTTGGTTTTGAGCAGTGGTTTTGTTTTGTGCTTGGAAAAGACCTTTTATATTCCAAATTTCTTGAGAAATTTGATTTCTGTATCCAGACTTGTATCATTTGGTTTTTTCTTTAACTTTTCAGATTCTAGTTTCAGTTTGTATAATGAATCGAAAGTTATTAATTGTGATACATTATCTAATGATCTCTATTCCTTTCAGTTACAAAATAATGATGCATATCATTCGACGCATGTCACTGCTGGATTGAAACAATGTGTTGTGAGTGAAGAATCCTCTATGTTGTGGCACCGTAGATTAAGACACATCTCCATTGAGAGAATTAAGCAATTAGTAAATCAAGGGGTACTTAGTACTTTGGATTTTGCTGATTTTGAGACTTGTGTGGATTGTATTAAAGGTAAACAAACTAACAAGTCTAAAAGGGGTACCAAGAGGAGTACAAACATATTAGAAATCATAATTATAGATATTTGTTGTCCAGATATGGATGCAAATAATCTGAAATATTTTATCACCTTTATAGACGACTATTCATGATATATGTATCTCTTACTTCGTTCTAAGGACGAAGCTTTGGATGCCTTTAAAATTTTTAAGGCTAAAGTGGAGAATCAATGTGGAAAAATGATTAAAATTGTGAGGTTAGAAAGAGGTGAAGAGTACTATGGTAGATACACTAAAAGTGGACAAGCACCTGGTCCTTTTGTGAAGTTTCTTCAGGAACATGAGATTGTTGCCTAACACATCATGCTTGGTTCTCCGGATCAGAATGGTGTGGCAGAAAGAAGAAACCGAACCTTAATGGACATGGTGAGAAGTATGAGGAGTAACACAAAACTTCCTCAATTCCTGTGGATAGAAGTTCTAAAGATGACTGTGTATATATTAAATCGGGTTCTAACCAAGGCTGTCTCAAAGACTCCTTTTGAGTTATTTAAGGGTTAAAAACTGAGTTTGAGGCATATACGGGTTTGGGGATGCCCGTCTGAAGTGAGAATTACAACCCACAGAAGAAGAAACTAGACCCAAGGACCATTAGTGGGTATTTCATTGGATATGCTAAAAGGTCTAAAGGGTATAGGTTCTATTGTCCATCTCACAACATTAGAATTATGGAATCAAAAAATGCAAAATTTCTTGAGAATGACTTAATCAGTGGGATTTTCTAGACATAGGTTCTAAAAGCGACCATTATAAAGCTCAACCTTCTGGTTCAAGTGATCAATTGATTGTCATTCACACCCCTCAAAGTCAAACGGGTGTGGGATAACCAATTACTGAAGTTTCACAAGTTGTTAACACTAACCTAGTAGATCAAGTTATAAATGAGGAACAACCAAAAATTGTTGAACAACAGGTTGAGCAACAAGTTCCCCGTGAGGATGATAATACAACATTAAGGAGATTCATTAGGGTTAGAAGGTTAGCAATGCCTAGTGATTACATAGTGTATCTACAAGAGTCAGATTACAACGTTGGAGTTGAAAATGATCCTGAAACATTTTCGCACGCCATGAGTTCTAAGGAATCGAACTTGTGGTACAATGCTATGAAGGAAGAGATGAATTCTATGGCATCTAATCAAGTTTGGGGTTTTGTTGAGTTACCCAATGGTGTGAAAACCATTCGATGTAGATGGGTATTTAATACAAAGAAAGACTCACGAGGCAACATTGAGAGACATAAAGCAAGACTTGTTGCCAAAGGGTTCACTACACGAAGACATTTTCTCCTATATCGAAGAAAGATTCTCTTCATGTAATCATGGCATTAGTAGCTCATTTTGATCTTGAGTTACATCAAATGGATGCGAAAACGACGTTCCTCAATGGTGAACTAGAGGAAGAGGTTTACATGAAACAACCTGAAGGATTCTCCTCTAGTGATAATGAGCATTTAGTTTGTAACCTTAATAAATCCATTTATGGGTTAAAACAAGCCTCCCAGCAGTGATATTTAAAATTTCATGAGGTTATCACTTCATTCGATTTTGAAGAGAATATCATGGATCAGTGTTTATACCAGAAGATCAGTGGGAGTAAGACTTGTTTTCTTGTGTTATACGTGGATGACATTTTGCTTGCGACTAATGATAGGAGTTTGCTATATGAGGTGAAGCAATTTCTCTCAAAGAATTTTGATATGAAAGATATGGGTGAGGTATCTTATGTCATTGGCATTAAGATCTATAGAGAAAGATCTCGAGGCATTTTGGGTTTGTCTCAAGAGACCTATATCAACATAATTTTGGAGAGATTTCAGATGAAAGATTGTGCACCAAGTATAGCACCTATAGTCAAGGGTGATAGATTCAATTTGAATCAATGCTCGAAGAATGACTTTGAGTGAGAACACATGAAGAACTTTCCTTATGCTTCAGTTGTAGGAAGCCTTATGTATGCTCAGGTCTGCACCCAACCTGACATTACATATGCTATTGGAATGTTAGGAAGATATCATAGTAGTCCAGGTATTGATCACTGGAAAGCTACAAAGAAGGTTCTAAGATATCTTCAGGGCACAAAGGACTATATGCTTTTGTACAGACGAACTGAGAACTTGAAGTAGTTAGATACTCTGATTCAGACTTTGTTGGCTACATGGATTCAAGGAAATCAACATCTGATTATGTTTTCATGCTAATTGGTGGAGCTGTATCTTAGAGAAGTGCTAAGTAGACCCTGATTGCTACTTCCACTATGGAGGCTGAGTTCGTATCATGTTTTGGGGCCACTTCGCATGGTGTATGGTTAAAGAGTTTCATATCTGGGCGAAGAGTTATTGATTCAATTTCTAAGTCATTAAAGTTGTATTTCAACAATACCGCTGTGGTATTTATGGCTAAAAATAACAAAAGTGGAAGTCGAAGCAAGCATGTCGACATTAAGTATTTAGCCATAAGAGAACGTGTAAAGGAAAAGAAAGTTGTCATAGAATACATTAGCACTGATTTGATGATTGCGGATCCTTTAACTAAAGGCATGCCATTTAAGTAGTTTAAGGATCACGTAGTGCATATAGGACTTAGTTCCACAATGTGATTTTGTTGTATATTTGTTGATTCAATGGAACTCTTATTCAGTTTGATATTTTCTCATAAATTTTATGCACACATATTTTGATTGGTTTTGAGAAATGATGTTTAATTTGGACTTAGAATAAACATATGGTTTATTCATTAAGTTGAAGGGCTAGTAACGAGAAATTTTATATATGTAATACATGGAAGATACTACTCACTATAAGAGGGCCTATCACCATGATTCATATATGTGATTTCTTGTTATATGTGGTATTAGGTTACATGGACCAAATGGGAGAATATAAGTTTTATCTTCTAATTATTAGTATGGTCCATTTAAAAGCTTAAAGCCCTACCCACTATATTGTGTTGCCCATCTACCCAACTCATTTTCTTTGTGATGTCCAAAGCTTTGACTATTTTTTGGTTGTTAAAACGTTAGCTTTGGGTCCTAATCTCGCCAAGCTTCAGAAGACCACCTATCTTGCTTAAGGAAGAGGATAGAAAACTCAAAGCTCCAAACTTCTCAGATCTGTGGTGGAAAGCAATGGCTAGAGGTATTTCGGTTCACTTTCTGTTGCCTGTTTCATATATATATTATGGTTATACATGATGTTTATATACATGGATTTTGTACGTTAATATTTGTATGAAATGCATGCATGCTATGGTTTAATTTACATGTAATACTTTATAATTTACGTTGGTTTTGGGTAATGTATTTTTCCATTATGAGGACCTTCCAGAAGAAGCATTGGGTCCAGTTTGCCTCTGCTTCGATTATATCCATACAAGATTGTTCTGCTGAAAATTAAATATAAAAGGTGAACATTCTAAAACCTAATTGTTAGCTCAAATCTAGAACAAAAATGGTAAATTGGGTCAATATTGATATTATTGGAAGATTAGGGTATAATAGAATCTCACTTTTACCAAAATAATATCTAATTTTTTTAATTTACATGATTTTTCAAAAGTGAAAAGCACTTAAATTTTATAGCAAGATTTGCACATAAAATATATTAAAGCATAAATCATAATTCATAACTTATTATGAATTTTGATATTTTTTGTTGTTTCTTTCGAACTAGTTTTAAATTAGTTCATTTCAACCATTATAATCGTACAAGTTTTTAACTTCAAATGGTATCTACAAAAACATGTTGAGAGAATTCTACAACTAATATACAAAGAGTTTGGCTACGTTTGGTAGGACGATTAGTAATAGAATGAAATGAAATATAATATTATTTCATCGTTTAAGAAAAGGGTCTATAATAGAATAGAATATAATAGGATGAAAGTAGAGAGTTTCACATTACATCTTTTTTCATCCTAAACAACAACAAAAATTAGTTACCTGTGATATGGAGAGTTTAGGATAGAATACAAAATGATAAATATGTACTACCTAATATACCCTCAATAATTTTTTATAATACCAATTATACCCATCAATATGTGTTTTATTATTGTAACAACCCGTCCCCAAATGAAGGGTGAGAACTTGAAATATTGTACAAGTGTGCTCGACGAGAGACAAAGGAAATGCATTGGTTTGCTCATGCATCTTATTAGCATACATGCATTTACATAATGATTACTGGCTCTTTAAGTGGTACATGAATTCATCGACAATTGCCAGGTAAAAAAGATAGGAAATGTGAATTTTTAAAATTTATGAGTAGAAGGTGTTGAAAGAGTGAAAGTAGTATGTTTGTGTTGCTAAATAGATAATTGTATGGGTCTAAGTGCATGCTTATATGAGGCTAAATGATTGAACATGTGTTGGATTGGTTTTGGATTTGGTTTTGATGTTTGAATAATGTTAGATAAGTGGTAAATTCAAGTAAGAAGATTGTATGTTTGTGCTGCAAATCGGGATAAATTACTCAAGTAAATTTCTTGATAAATTTATGGATTAATGGGATGGTTATTGATGTGGTATTGATGCTTGCATGAAAGGAGTAGAGTTGTGGTTGAAATCTGGAAAAATGTAATTTGTGCATGGTTCAGGTATTTGTTTATAAATTTTGATGTGGTTATGCTATTGAGTTAAGGTTTGCTTTAAATTAAACTTGAGAAGTATGGCTAGAATTCCTATGAAGGAAGTTCTGGCCAATTGTGGATTGAAGAGCTTTAAATTTGGCTCGGAAGATGAGATGGGTGTGCTGGATGAACAGTATCCGAATCTTAGTTCCATTATTGACGACCTAAAACTTTGAGAATTTTTCTAGCATAAAGGAGACAGATTTTGTGAAATTGGTATTACTAAAAGTTGAATATTTATGTGTTATCTTTCTAACGCAACTGAGTATGATATTTTTCGATGTGTAGATTGCAAGTTATAGCCTGATAATGTTCAGGTGGTAATTCAGCCCAAATTGTGTTTTAGTGTGCAAATGCTCTAAGGGCATAGATTTTGTGCTCTTTGTGTTCTAACATTTATTTGGGACTGTAAAGGGTGAAATTGGCTTAAGTGACATTCTGAAAAGTTGTATATGATTGTTATAACTTTCTAATGAGGTATTTTATGCGAATTTTGGATGTAAGGACTGTTAGATAAAAAATTGCAAAGTTTTGGCTATGGATATGGTCATATGCTGTTTTAATACTAATTAACAGGGTAACCAAAATAAAGGGTGGATTCGACCTAATTGGAGTTAGAATTTGCCTTGAAGTCCTTCCTGAGAATTGTAGTAGATTGTCTAAGCTTTTTATCTCTATATGGTATGGAAATTATTGCCAAAGGGATATGGAGTTATGAATTTTGAAAGATTGGATTTCTGTTGAGGATAAATGAGATAGGCTGAACCTTTGTTTGCGAATTTGATTTGGTTAGAGATGGAATTGGCTTCTAAGTTATTCCTAAAATATGTAGCATTTGTTTTGCTCTTTCTATTGATATAAAATTTGAAATTTTTGGCTAAGGGGATGAAAAGTTATGATTTTTGGAAGTTCTAATGCTGTTTTAGTGTGAAACTGATCGATCAGTCACTTTGAGGGACTTTTTGCCCTTTTTAGAGACCGAAATTGTTGTTAAGTCCTTCATGAAAATCGTAGATCGGTCTTTTATCTTTCCAACGGTACCAAGTTTGCAAAATTCAGAGTTCGAAGTCAACAATTATAAGCGTTAGAAGTTGAAAGGTCGGTCAGGCTGGTCGATCGGCCCGCGTGAGAGCTCGGCCTGCCGAGCGCCAGCCCTCGAGCGCGCATATGCGTGCGCACCGCTCGGCAAATTGGCCGAGCCGCATTTCTGTCGATGTTTCGGCCGACCTACCTCCTTTCACTCTTTTGAGCATAACTTCTTCGTTCGACCTCCAATTGACCCTATTTTTGAAGCGTTGGATTCCTAAGACATTTTTCTATCTTTTCATACCAAATAGATCGGTTTTGACATTAAAT